>JARHVA010005835.1:0-600000 GCA_037957365.1 Torreya grandis
GCCATCATTGATGATGTTCTTTTGTGTGACCTCTATGGCCATTTAGATAAGTGCATTCCCTAACTAGACTAGGTTCATGGTATAGGATTTTATGATGAGGGATTCATTCCCTCCTTAGGTTCATCCATGTCCCAATATGGCCTTTTAAAGTGCCTCAAAGTGAGGCTCATCCATATAGCTATCAAATGCAAATGCAAGATGTTTTCACATCCTAGTTGTGGCAGCTTTAGGGGGAATGAAGTCCACAATATGAATATCTTCATCCATCCACCCCTTATAAACCTTTTTCTCTAAAGTTAAAATTTGCACCTTATTCCTCAATGATGACCATATTTGTTTTCTCTTCATCCTCCTCATTGTCTCCACCACTTTCTTTGTCACTTTCCTTCAAGGTTTCTTCATCTTCTTCTATGAGGGTTCCCTTTGTCTGCTTCTTATTCCTAGGGTTCATCAGTGCTAACCCTCTAAGTGTGTTCCCTTGGTGATAGCTTCACCTTGTTTCTATTCCTATTGGGGTTCCTCTCTGATCTCTTTTTTTCTTTTCAAGGCACCAACATCACTTGCCTTTTCTTTAGGCACCCCTTCACTACTTGGGCACACCTATTGTGTAGCTTTATCTACTTTTTTAGTGGGGGAACTAGTACCTTATTGGTTTATCAATGGCTGGTCCCATGCTTGTGGGAAACTTATTTTTCTTCTCTCTCTCTCTCTCTCTCTCTCTCTCTCTCTCTCTCTCTCTCTCTCTCTCTCTCTCTCTCTCTCTCTCTCTCTCTCTCTCTCTCTCTCTCTCTCTCTCTCTCTCTCTCTCTCTCTTCTCTCTCTCTCTCTCTCTCTCCCTCTCTCTCTCTCTCTCTCTCTCTCTCTCTCTCTCTCCTCTCTCTCTCTCTCGCTTCTCTTCCTTGGCCTTCTCCTCTTCAGTCTCAACCTTCTCAATATCTGCTTGAGTCATACCAACTTCCTTCTAAGCCTTCCTCCTCTTCTCCAATAACAGTACCATCTTGGTTTATTCTTCATTATGACTCATTTTCTTCCATAACCTTCTATTTTCCTCCTCATTTTGTAGAGTCTATGTGAAGGGATATTTGGGTGAGGCATTGGCTAACTTATTTTCCTCTTTAAGGATAGTATTAGTGCTACCTTAGAGGGCCTTTTGAACATATTTTGGCACTTGGATCCTCTCCCACTTATTATTCTTACAAAATGTAAGTTTTTTTCCTTCTTATTCTACCTCTTCCTCTATCTCTTCTCCCTCATGCGTAGGCCTCTTCCTCTTCCATTTCTGTCAGGGTTATTGTAGGGAGTGTAATGGGTCCCTTGACTTCTTTTTTTGCTTCTTACTGGATGAAGCACCCTCTGGCATGAAGGTCATGTACTTATTCTTTAGAGATGAATGAGTTTCTTCACTATAGGCAACCCTTAACTTGATGTTCTCCTAAATTTATTTGTCTCCCCCCACTTTTTGTGGGTAGACTTTTTTTGCATTATTGTCATGGACTTACCTTCATTACTGATTTGGAGGGGGTGATCATCATCTTTTAATAAGTTTTGTACCCTTATTTCATGGATTCATCTCATAGTACAACATGAATATGTACCCATTTACAACTTCCCTCTAGAGGGATGAAGGTCCATGTGATTGAAGTCATCCTTTGTGGCTTTCTCTCTTAGGTGCACATATTAGTACCTTAGCCTACTCCTTTTTAGAATCATGGCCTTCATTAGGATATCTAACTATTTTTAATTAGGAATGCTTCTTAGCACATCCCTAAAATATTTTACAAAAAAAATGTAAGGGATTTTGATCCAGTTGGATAGGTTACCATTTGTGATCACCAGGCACACTACATAGAAATGTTGCATGATGGTGAAGCCCATCATGCCAAACATGTGCTAAGGGAGCTCCTATGAGATGCACCATTCTATCTTAAATGTTTCATTGTAATGAGTGCACCACCCTAGTACCCATGTCTTATATTTTTGGGATAAGGAGGGTGGTTAAGTGAAGTCTTGGTACTTTAGCACCAGGGAGTCCTTGTGTACTAGGAAGACCTAAAGATTGTCTTGATCACCATCAGGCATGTTGATCTCTTCCATCGCTATCAATATCAATATCAACCCCCACATAAAGGTCTCACATGCTTTATGATTCTAGTGCATTCCTCACCATCTCTTTAGTAATGAATTTAGTAATGTTGAACTTGATCCCTTATTCCATGTGGTGGGACGATGCATAATTAGGTCTTATTGATGTCCGTCCATCTTCTGTCAAGGAAAAACTTGGAACTCATGAGGTGATTTTATACCCTTGTGTCAGGGTCCTTTATATATTTTATTGGGAAGGTAAACCCTACCTTTTAATAACCAAGGAATTTCACAACCCTCTCTATTTCTACATCATTCTCTATCATAAGGTGGATATCTACACTTGAACTTGGGAACCCACTGATTTTACTAATGAGGTGCTCTACTATTTGTATGTGCTTCCCTATGAATTAAAAATAATCTCCATGAATGTGAAAGAGGAAGAATTACATGAGTTTATCTAGGTTTCCAAAACATTGGAAACTCATATAACTAGGTTTCACCAGTGGTTGCAAGCCTATCTTGGATGGAGACATCAAACAACACCACAACTACCTTTGTCTTTACCTCCCATGTCAACCACCCAATCTTGGTTGAGATATTGCACATTATTTAGCATGTAATGGTTGTTTTATTTCAATCTAAAAATGTGCACAAAAGATACCTAAGTTTCCCCACTAAGACCTCAGGGGTAAACTATGTTTTTCTATATGACATCTTGGTGAGCACTTCAGGGTCAACCTTAGTGATGCAAATTCCTTCAACCAATTGTACCTTCTTCTTCATATCAGTTTTATCTTATACCATATGTTCCCTCTTGGACTGTTAGGTTGTGGAGCTAAAACCTTCAAACCCTTTACAAACTGTGGGAACAATGGTTGCTGAGATCTAGGAGAACCGGCGTCGACAGTAGGACCGATGTCGGCAGGAGACCAGTGCAGAAGGCCACCGGTGACGACAGGAAGTCGGCCGACATTGGCAAAACCAGACAAGCAGGGACCGACGTCGGTCGCCTGTGTGTTCTAGAACTACTCGTTTCACGGACTGGTTAGTTAAGTGAACGAAGAGTTTGCATGTTGAGACCAGTTAGAGTCTTGGGCTGCGAGGACAATTGTCTAAATTAAGAGTCTAAGTTATTGTTTGAGTTAGGGATCTATTTATAGACCCATTGGCATGTATTGTTAATGCATGAGATAGAAAGGAAGAGTTCCTTCTAGTTGTAAGATCTGTGAGTTGCAGGTTGTTGCAAGCTCATTGGGGATCTACATGTAAGTTTGGTCTTTGAATTGCAGGTTGCAGGTTCATGAGAGATTAGCTTGAAGTGCTATAGAGTGCTTGGTGTACCGGCAGGGTTATTACTGACTGGTTGGTGAGGTGAACACCAATTCTGTGTGTGTGAGTTGGTTGTTGGGACTGTTTTTGTGTAGGAGAGTGTGTGTGAGAAGAATTACTATACACTTGAGGTGTGGCGATCCTCTGTAAGGTGAAAGAGTGTGGCGGCTCTTTGTTGTATTCTTTTCTGTATAGTGTTAATACAAGATAGTGTATTGTCTCTCATATTCTGTGCTATTGGTGAATTCTAGTTACTTGTGTTTCTAGTTATTTCCGCATATTCAATTGCTTATATTTGGTAATCATACTGTGCTCTTTCTGAGGAGCAAGATCCTAACAGGTGGAATCAGAACATGTGTGTTTGTTCTTGGATTTACCTCCACCTTTTCATAACAAGTGGTATCAGAGCTTTAGGTTGGGATACTAACAGATTGCTGTAGATCTGGGTAGTGTGTTTTGATTACAGGTTACTCACAGGGTTTCTGTTTGAGTGGGAGTTGAGCAATGGTAGAAAACAGTCAACTACGAATGGAAAAGTTTAATGGCAAGAACTACCAATTATGGAGGATGCAGATTGAGGACTATCTGTATCAGAAAGATTTGTACTTACCGTTGGGTGGGGTTGCTAGCAAACCCTTGGATATGAAAGATGAAGAATGGGAGGTTCTTGATCAGAAGGCTATGGGATCTGTTAGATTGAGTCTTGAATCATCTGTGATTTCTAGCTTATCACAGTGTAAGACAATGGTGGAGTTGATGAAATCTTTGGCAAATTTGTATGAAAAACCCTCGGCTTCTAATAAGGTATTTCTTATGAAGCGTTTATTTAATTTGCAAATGTTGGAAGGTGGATCTGTTCATAGCCATCTTAGTGATTTTCATGGTTTAGTAAACCAGTTAAGTTCAGTCAATATTGTATTTGATGATGAAATTAGAGCTCTCTTAATCTTGTGTTCATTACCTGAAAGTTGGGAAGGTTTGGTAATGGTAGTTTCTAATACTGTGTCTCCTTCAAAAGTCTTAAATGTGGATGATGTTGTGAGTGTGATCTTGAACGAAGAGATACGCAGGAAAAGCACAGGTGAATCATCTAGAGATGCTTTGAGTGTTGAAGGAAGAGGAAGGCCAAGAGAGAAGATAGAGCGTGGGAGATCAAGGTTGAAGATGGGCAAGAGATCCAAGTCCAGGTATGGCAGAATAACCTGCTGGAAATGTGGAAAGCAAGGGCACTTAAAGAGAGATTGCAGATCGGGTACAGATCAGCATGAAGAACATGAAGAAGAAGCAAATGTTGCAGGTTACGTTGCACAGGATGCTCTGGTATGTTCTTTGGATAAAGTAGAATCTTGGGTATTAGATTCTGGTGCCTCTTTTCATGCATCCCCACATAGGGAATTTTTTCATGAGTATGTCCAGGGAGATTTTGGAGAAATTTGTGTAGGGGATGGTAAGCCTTGTCAGATTGTTGGCAAAGGCAAAGTGAAGCTCAAACTGCAGACAGGTAACACATGGGTGTTAAAGGAGGTCATGCACGTCCCAGTTCTAAAGCAGAATCTGATTTCTGTTAGAAGTTTGGGTGAAGAGGGTTGCACAGTAACTCTCACAGTGAACTCTTGGAAGGTTACCAAGGGTACACTTATTATAGCTAGAGGTAAAAAAGTAGGTACGCTTTATCTATCTACTTGTTTTACTAATTCTCTTTCTGGGTTATCTACTTTAGCTGTAGATTCGGAGATGTGGCTTAATAGGCTTGGTCACATAGATAAGAAGGAGATGTTGGTTCTTGAGTCAAAGAGTATGCTTTCAGATTTGGAAGGCATGGATCGTGGTTTCTGTATGCAGAAGAAGAAGGTGAGGTTTCTTGAGGAATCCGATGTTAGTGACAAGAATAGGAAAGCCTTGGTTTTCAAGGAGAAAGTGACGGACAAAGTTTAGCACAAGGTGCAGAGGAATTTTGAGCAAAGCAAGGGTGATTTGGACAAGGGTTTGATCCAAAAGGAGCTCGCGGGAAAAAGTCAGGTCTCACAAGAAAAACACAGAGACCGACGTCGGCAAGAAAACCAGCGTCGGTGTCCAGACAGGGACCGACGTCGGCTATGTGCAACCCGACGTCGGTGACTCGGGGTAGACAGAGATCGGCGTCGGCCAGGGGAAACCGACGTCGGCAGTGAGGCAGTCGCAGGGAACCGACATCGGTCGGCTGTAGACTGAGATGTGATCAGCATCGGTCACTGAGACGAATTTTGGGTGGACAGCAAGATGTCATGGAGTCTCAAGCGCCCATATGGAGGACTAAAGGTGTAAGTAAGTTCTTAAATTCGTCATTTCCCTTCTTTACACTACTTGTTGCTCACTTATGGCATAGGACCAGGAAGTTGTTGAAGAAGCAGAACAGGTAGATCCAGGAAACAGTGGGAGCTAGGCATGAATGAGGATGTGATTCCTTGGAGGAGAACCAAACAGGTGTTTTGGGTAGTGTTGCCAGCTGGAAGTAAGCACTGAGAGATGAATGGATGTTAAGGATAAAGAAGAGCGGAAATGGATACGTGAGATGGAAGATCAGGGTATATGATCTTGTATTAGCTGCAGGGCAATGGAGGTTTATTCATTGTGTTTCTCTTTACCAGGTTGGATAGTATTAGCTACACTATCCTATTTTTTGTATGATGTGCTTGTTGCAGGCTTACATATACAAGGTAATTGTTGAACTAAAGGTAAAGCTAGTTCAGGTGTTTGTCATGGAGAATCTGGGAGCAGCAAGATTCTTTGGCAAGAGTGTGTTCTAGAGACATGGAAGGTCATGTGTTGACTTTGTTTCAGGATGATTGTGTGAAACCGGTTAGCACGTCGATGGTTAGACAGTTCACAGAACAGGTGTCTTGATTCACATAATGAGGTTGAGTGCATGGTATGTACTAAACCTGAGTTTTCCCAAGCAGTGGGAGTTGTCACAAGTTAGGAGCCAATCCGGGAGAGAACCATTAGAGGGCAATTCAGTGGATTCTTACAGGGACTAGTAGCAGGTGCACATGCTATGCAGGTTCAGGTTTATTTCTACATGGTTGTAGATGTGGATGTGGCAGGTGATTTGGATAACAGGTTTTGCACCACGGATTTTGTGGTGGTTGGTCTTCAAGGGTGATTTTGAAGATGGATACATAGCCAAGGGAACAAACTAGACGGTGTATAGGTATATGTACAGGTTGCAGCTATTTATCTCCAAGTGGGAGATTGTTAGGTTATGGAGCTAAAAGCTTCAACCCTTTGCAAACTATGGAACAATGGTTGCTGAGATCCAAGAGAATCGGCGTTGGCAGCAGGACCGACGTCGGCAGAGACCAGTGCAGAAGGCCACTGGCGACGGCAGGAAGTCGGCCGACGTTGACAAAACCAGACAAGCAGGGACCGACGTCGGTCGCCTGTGTGTTCCAGACCTGCTCATTTCACGGACGGTTAGTTAAGTGAACAAAGAGTTTACATGTTGAGACTAGTTAGAGTCTTGGGTTGCGAGGACAATTGTCTAAATTAAGAGTCTAAGTTATTGTTTGAGTTAGGGATCTATTTATAGACCCATTGGCATGTATTGTTAATGCATGAGACAGAAAGGAAGAGTTCCTTCTAGTTGTAAGATCTGTGAGTTACAGGTTGTTGCAAGCTCATTGGGGATCTACATGTAAGTTTGGTCTTTGAATTGCAGGTTGCAGGTTCATGAGAGATCAGCTTGAAGTACTATAGAGTGCTTGGTGTACCGGCAGGGTTATTACTGACTGGTTGGTGAGGTGAACACCAATTCTATGTGTGTGAGTTGGTTGTTGGGACCATTTTTTGTGTAGGAGAGTGTGTGTGAGAAGAATTACTGTACACTTGAGGTGTGGCGATCCTATGTAAGGTGAAAGAGTGTGGCGGCTCTTTGTTGTATTCTTTTCTGTATAGTGTTAATACAAGATAGTGTATTGTCTCTCATATTCTGTGCTATTGGTGAATTCTAGTTACTTGTGTTTCTGGTTATTTACGCATATTCAATTGCTTATATTTGGTAATCATATTGTGCTCTTTCTGAGGAGCAAGATCCTAACAGGTGGAATTAGAACAGGTGTGTTTGTTCTTGGATTTACCTCCACCTTTTCATAACATTGACATCCTTATGTGCCTATGGTAGACTATAACTCATTCATTTCTTTCCCATTCTAAACCAATTAGTGTTGAAGTGTGGTTTGTTTATCTTCCCAAAGCATGTAATATTTATTGGTGCATATATACAGTCATGAGGTCTATGACTATGACTTTAGATCTTTAGCTTCATTCACCATTAATGGAACCCTTGATGTCACTCTGAATCTCTTATGTCTTATTATTTTTTAATTCTTTCCCCACACACCTCTGTTCCAATCTCAATAGGAACGTAATATCTTTCCCTATTTAATCATTCTCATTTGGTGACCATGGGTACTCAAGTTTTAATGTGGTAGTGTTTTCTCACTTCAAATATAGTTTGGATATGGCTCTACTCTAATTTTAGATTCAAATTCTCTTAAGGTTTGTAACCTAAACCATTACATCATCATCCTCTTTATACCTTAACTTTAATTACCCTCTTTATTGTAGGTGAGTAATGGCATGGCAACACATGGATTTCTTGGAATTACTTAAACCTATGAAATCCATGAAAATGCATCACCACATTTGAATTTATTAAGGATCTTTGTGCCTTCATCATCACCACATTAATTTCTCTTAATGGGATTTTCAATGAAGTGACCGATGAGTCAAATGGTCACTTCTTGCATTTCATTGGGTGGATGTCATCTTGTCTTGATGATCTTATTCTTATATTTTGTTCATCTTTGTGCCACCTTATTCTCATTCAACCTATCTATCTCTAGCATTTGCTTCTCAACATCCAACATTATCTCCCTAGCACTCTTGGATTGACTACAAGAAAGAAAATTAGGAGAGCTACTTGAGGTGATTCCATGAACAACATGATCTTGATCAAAATAATATGAAGGAACACAAAGTCCATACTAATCAATAATAGAATTATACATACCAAATATGATTTTTTGATGCACTAGGGCTGCTTAACTAGCTGATTTAACTTAGAGTTGCCATTGGTGTTGATTGAAATGCCTCCAAAAGGCTAATTATGCTAACTTGGGTGAAATGCTTCACATGCACATGATTTAGCTTCCTCAATTCCATATCTTCTTCTAGTTACTTCCTTTTAAGTGTGCTTCCATTCCTTGGTCGATTTCTTCCACTTTTGTCTCTTGCCTTGGCCTACCCACCCCATACAAATTCATGTGTTGTTCCTCTAACATGTCTTTCTCTTCTCTTGATATCTTACATATGAGAATCTTATGTACCTCCCTTTTATCTCTTGTGCACTATCATCTTATGTGCCTCCCTTTGTCACTTGGTACTCATAATTTTTTGAATCTGGTAATGTCATGCACCTAGAAACTTAGGTGTCTAGCCTCATGCACTTAAAAATCAACCGTGCTCAACTCACATAACTAGAGTTATGCATGAAAGTGATATAAGAGTTCTCCTATGGGCCTAAAGTGCCTCACTTATTCACCTAATATAAATAATAACATAAAACATAAGGAAACATTTGGCTTATTCCAAATTTTATTCTAGTTAGTGTAAAATAATCAAATTATGATCGGGAAGTCGGTGCCTGATGGCATAAGTTCCATTATATTGTCTATAAGGCTTCAATCGGTTATCTTTAAAATACCTAGGGAACATTTCACATATCAACATGCACAGCTTATATGCACTGATCTCTAATATGTTGTAGATGACATAAGGGCCCATCTACTTAATATTTAGCTTTCTCAGGTGCTTGAGGTAATTGGAGTCATAGAGCAAGACTAATGCTCCTTCGATTAGTACCTTGTGATTGATATGTTCATCATGCCACATCCTCTGGTATGCCTTCTCTACTTTTTGGATCCATTTTTCTTGGGATCTCATCTCATCCAAGCACTCTAAGTATTCCAACCATTTGCTCAAAGATTCTTGATCATATAAATGACCAATATGCGTAATGTTGAATGAGGGAACTATGAAATATATTGGTAAATTAGCCTCTATGCCAAACACCAGTTGGAATGGTGTAGCCTTATTTAGGCACTTTTAGGTAGAGTGGTAGGCCCATAATACTATTAATACCTGATCATCCTAGTCTTTGTGACCAATGTCACATATCTTTGTGAGGCACATTTCCAATATCTTATTGAATGCCTCAGTTGTGCCATTTGCTTGGGGATGATAAGGGCTTGTGTTATGGTGCACCACCATGTATTCAATCAGTAAGATTTATACAATTTCATTTAAGAAGTGTGTACCTCTATCGATAGTCAAACTAAGTGGGAACCAATAGCAACTAATAATGTTCTCCCATATAAACCTTATGGTTATGGAGGTTGTGTAGTTTTTGGTTAGTATTGCCTCAGCCCATTTAGTGAAATAGTTTGTGGCTACCAAAATGTAGCGTGTACCTATGCACCTCACAATAGGAGTGATCAGCCAAATAAAATCAATGGCCCATTTTTAAAATGGTACTTGGGATAGAATAGGAATGACTAGCATCTCATCCTAATGGTTAGGTTTTCTTGTGCACTAGTAAATATCACATGCCTTAGCACAATCTTTTGCATCTTATAACAGACTTGGCCACTATAAGCCTGATTATAGCACCTTACATGTCATTGCATCCCCATCACAATGGCCTCCTACTATCCCCTCATGTGCCTCTTGTAAAATAGATTCCATTTCATGTTTCAAGACACATTGATGTAGGACTTCATCACAGCTCAATTTATATAGTTCCTTGATAATGATCTAAAAGGTGGTGGCATGAACTATGAGCTACTACTTTTATTTGATTGTCATAGTTTGGGGGGCATACCTAGATGTTATAATAGTGATGATGTCCACCAAATCCTCAAGGATACACTATACCCTATAGAGTTATGTGTTTGGCATATCATTCTCAATAGGCACTACTACATTGTCAAAGTCAATGTAGGACAAATGGTTTGGGCCCAAGTTCTATTTTCCAAGCTTCACTATAATTAAGAACTAGAATTATTAGAATATAACTATCCATCTACAAATGCACCCATAGAGAATGGGATTGTTCACAAGGTACTTAAACACTTCATGATCAGTGAAGAAGATGAATGGGGTTACCAACAAGTATTACCTAAACTTATATAAAGCATAGACCATGACAAGCACCTTACACTCAGTTGTATAGTTTTGCTCTATCTAGGCTACTTTTTGACTTGCAAAGGAGATGGGATGATCCATCTTACCTTCATTGGGTTGCACCAAAATGGCACCAATTATAGATCTAGATGCATCAACATGGATGTGGAATGGATTTGTCTAGTCAAGAAATTGTAGTATTGACACACTAGCTAATTTGAGATTTAAAGTTTCAAAGGAATCCTCTTGCATTATGCCTTAATAAAATGGGTCATCCTTGTACAAGAGATCCTCTAATGGCACCATAATCTTTATATATATCCTTATGAATTTTATATATTATCTGTAATGGATAAGAAAGGCATGAACATCTTTCTATGTTTAAGGGGTCTGGAGTTGTAGGATAATTACAATCTTCATGGAATCAATGAGAAAACCATCTTTCAAAATGATGTGCTCGAGTAATATGCCAAAGGGTGTCATGAAGCTGAAATTATTAAGGTTCAAGGATATTTGTAACTATCTGCACCACTCAAACATGAGGTACAAGTTGTCATAATGGTCCTTCACTAGTCCATACATAGTCCAGTCATCTAAATACACTTAGAGGAACTTGTGAATGAAGTCCTTAAATGTGATGATTACCACTATGGAGAATATGGTTGGTGCATTCTTGATACCAAATGGCATCACGTTGTATGTGAAACAACCCCATTATATCACAAATGTCATATTAGGCTTGTCCTCCTCTTCAATATAGACTTGATGGTATCTTGAGAACACATAAGTGAAAATATATATCTTGTAGCCTGCGATGCCATCCTAGACTTCATCGGTGAACAGAGTTGAGAAGGGGTCAATGATGCAAGTGGTACTCAGCTATTTGTAATCAATGTAAATATAGATGTGCCCATCCTTCTTTATGCTAATAACATAGGACTTACCCATTCAGATTCCTACACAGGGTATATGATGCTTATGGATAGAATATCATCAATCTCTATTTTAACCTTTGTACAAAGATTAGGATTCATTTTGTAAGGATGTTTCTATACAGGTCTTGTACCATCAATAAGATTTATGATCATATTTTTAAGGGATGGGTGGGTACCCTTTATATCTCAATAATTTTGAGAGAATAAGTCTTGGAACTCCTTTAGGATATCCACAATACATGTTAGCTCCACGTCAAACCAATATGCACCTAGAGTAGCCATCTTTGGTTCTCCTTCAGAGTTAATGTCTACCTTGGTAGTTTTGAATAGTGATTGATAGGGTTCCTTCTTTTCCTAGTGTGATTCCTCAACTTGCTTACTACCCTCAGTTATTTTTAAGTGAAGATGAGTAGGGTCTTTTTCATTAGGGGCATTATCCTCCACTTGGCACACTAGCTTCATTTTTCCTATCAAGTTTGTCCAGTTTCATGCCTTCCAGGTATCATCATCTTCATCACTCAAGTCATTATTGAGTGCTTATTCTTCAAACAAAGTTAGGAGCACCTATTCATTTTCACCAAACATGTCTTTTAGGTGATCCTCTAGGATTGCAGTGTCCTCAAACACTACCCATCAAATTATTTATAGTGGCTCAATCAATTCTAAATTTTTCAAAAAAAAGGTGTGCATGAACCTCTCCTTAAGGATATCCATATTGGCTATCTCGTGACATGTCTCATTAATAACATACCATGTTTTCACCCACATCTTCAAGTGTCTATAGAAGGCGTGTACCCATAGGTTCCTTGGGGCATTTGCACCATAGTCAGTCCATGTTTCTTTACACAAGTACACATGCACTATAGGGTCCAAATCACCAGAGTATGTTGAGATGTCCAAGTTCTCATTACTCTTCCTAAATCTAGTGTAGATGGTTTCTTTCACATCTCTTTAAGTTTTCAAGCAAGACCTTTATGCTTCCCACCAATTAGTATTAGTTCTTCATAATGTATACACTAGTGCACCCATTCTATCTACTCATTTGGGGATGCATGATTCATGGTCATGAATATATTCTTATATTGGATTACTCCCCTCATATTTTAGGAGTCTTGAAATTTTACCTTTACTTAGGTGAAATACTCTCTTTCCCTTCTTTTTGATGCATAGGACCCACCTTTTAGAAGCATGATCAATCTAGACCTAACCTATCTTTACTATTTTTGGCACCTTTGTGTACACCAAATAGCACCTTCGACTAGTGGTATCATAAGCTTCTTTGACCCATTGATCACAAACAACATTGGTGATGTCCAAGGCTAATTGTCCATCTTCCTAAGAAAGTACTCCTTGGTCATTAGGGTGGATAATTTTGGCGCCTTGCATCATAATGTTGTATATGTGGTTGTTCTCATTCTCGAGGTCCACACTCTTAACATAGGGGGGTCCTTGGTCACTTGAGAGGGGGATAACTACCTTCTCCTTGCCATATTCAAAAATTCATATAGTGCCTCTTAAAGCACATGTATGTGTTGTTCATATAGCACTAAGGCCTTTGAGAAGAGTCAAGTAGTTGTTTTGTTCCACTAACTTGATTACTTCAAATTCAATATAAAATTCAGTGCCCATGATGTATACAACTATGCTCTTAAAAATTTTGATGGGATATATATTGGCCTTATTGGCCATGAAAAGTACATGAGGGGAAGGTCTCAAGGTTGGCCTACCCATCTTCTCCCATGCGTTCTTGGTCAAGATATTGACCTCGATGCCTGCATCCATGACAAACTCTCATATAGAATATCCATCAATAGTAGATTTCACATAGAGTTATTGATCGTACTCTACATTCTTTGTATTCCTAACTTCTCACACATTTTGCATGCATGGTGCAATGACTTCAACTAGATTCTACCCCACATGTTCCAAAAACAAGTTCTTCAATAGGGGTAGCATCCCTTCTATTTGTAAGAGCCACGAGATCTCCATTAGCTCTTGTATCTCAACCTCCTAGATATATTTCTTCTTTCAAAAGGTAGCGACCTACACCTGTAGGTCTCATGCAATTTAGAGATCCCTTTGGAGGTTTTGAATGATGCTCATGGCATATTAAAAAACATCTTTTTGGCATTTAGGGTCTAGTTAAGGTACAGCATTGGGTTCAGGCCACATTATGCACTCAATGCAACTCTTCTCCCCATATTCTAAGTACAACTCTGGTATGGGTGTAATTTATGGTTGAGTGGTGAATCCACTATGAGTAGTCACCTACACCTTAATTTTCTATGCATAGGTTGGTTACACCTTCGAAATCCACTTCTACGCTTTCATATCATGCCTAATCATTATAGCACCCTTATCTGCACCAGGACTATCTTGGGTTAACATCTTGTACAAGTCAGGGCATTCAGGACCTTATGAGATCCTTGACAATACCCACACATTAGATGTGTAGGGTAGTCATGCTGATAGTACTCTATCAAGCCACACTTGTAACATGAGCAAAGTGGGATCCTCCCACCACCACATCCTCCACCTCACCCTCTAGCACCTTGTTACATCAAAAAACTCATATTATGTTATCCATAGCCTTTATTTCCTTGGTTATCTTTCCCTCTAACTATTGTAGTGGCCTGCCTTGTGCCTCTTTCCATGTTTTCATGCATTTCATCAATCACTCAGTAATTAGTTATTATATGGGTGTAGGCATCACATAACTGATAATAAATGGTTGTGTTAACCTGGCTGGCATGTTGCAATAGTGGGCAATTGTAAACATCATGTGCCTCTTTACAGACTTCACATCATAGAAGTAACATGCACACATTCCTTCAAGGGTAGTTATTCCTATTATGGCCTTCCACTTCACAATCGGTGCACCATAATCCATTATGATTATCCTGCGATGAGATAGTGATAAGCTTTTAGATTTGGGAGGTTGTGGATGCAATTTACACCTCTATAAATGGATTGATCCTAATATTAGTGCTTCCAACTACCTCCACTCTGAGTTTGTCTTCAAGCGCTTCATGAGGGTCTATAAAGGTTTTCATAAAGCGCTCTTTGAAAAGGTACTATCATTCCTCCAATGAACCATTGTGCATGCTAGGAGGGATTAATATCATTAAGAAACTTTGAAAGGAGGGTTTTGAACCTTGCATTGTATAAGCGTATGCTTTCAGAGAGTCCTTGTGTTATCTCTTTCATTGTGGTGGTGCTCTACTATTCAAATTCTAGGATGTCAAATTCCTTAAGGAATGCCTCCTTCAAGACATCATAATATATCATAGCCTAGTTAGGGTCAAACTTCCTATACCAAGTATGGGCATGATCTAGTAAAGTAGTCATGAACTGGGTTGCCTTACACTCTGATTAAGTTATGCCCTATGCACACCATTGTAATTCACACTTTAGCACATGATCTATGGCATTCCCTATGGCATGGTATTCTAGCAAGTGCAAGGTCATTTCATAGTAAATTCGTTGTGGGGGTATAGCTAGCATCTGATGTGTTTGTCCCCTAGGTGTCTGTTTGGGTGGTGATTTTCCAATTTCTCTAGCCATTGGCTTAGGTATTGGCCTTGTTATTACTATTGGTGCCAAAGATGATGGTGGCACTGTACCACTAATTTGTGGTGCTAGACCACTTCCTATGAGCTATTGCCCAATCTACAAAGCTGACATTGGCTGAGTTAGAATACTTGTACTCGTGTTCTACTATGGTGAGCTAATGTCCAATGGTCTATAGGTATCCTTGTTCAATTCCTCATAGGGAATAACTTGTTCAATCACAAAATTATGCTCCAAGTCTACAAAATGGTTAAATTCTATGTTAAAAATAGGGTCAATTATCACTTTTCTTTCTTCACATGGGGGATCCAGTGCATGAGCTTACACCATAGGTTCAAAGGGGTTAGGCACATATGGCACATCTTTAGTTACCAAATTTTGTAGGGATCCAATGCATTCTACACCCATCAACTATTGAGATCAATCCATTGATTCATTATTTCTCTCCTCATGCTACTATATCTCAAGAAATCCTTCCCCATATCCTTCGTGATCGCCATGGGTTCTCTCAACACTTACAGGTTCCATATCTTCCATCACCTTATACCTTCTCTTGTTATAAGTCTATATCCTAAGCTCTCGGGTGTCAATCTATGTAGCCCCTTCCATTGTGCTTCACCTACACATCCCCTTCTCCCCTTTTGTGTTGCTCATATGCAAAAGGACTTTATCCTTCCATTCTCAAAGTTTTAAATCTATAATCCACCATTAATTTCTTGAGTTTTGCACCAAACTCTTTCACAAATGTGCCTTTGGGTTCATGAAAAAATTAATACTCTACTTCCTCAAGGTAGGACTATGTGGAAATAGCGAACTCAAGCATGTCACTGTTCAGTGGTCCTTTCCACCATTTGTCTATTTCTCTCATCCAAGTGGCATCTAGAGTCTCAAGTCTCTCTAAGTGCTCTTTCATCCACTCAAGGTGTTGTCCATAGCTTCGTCTTCTATGGGTCACATAGTGTAATACCCCGCTCCAGTGATAGTGATATCGGGCAACTCCGTTGGTTTGGGATGCCAAGGTTCTTGTTTGAGACACCACCATGTTGAGTTTTCTATGTCGGTTAATTTTGGTTAGAGGCCATCATTGGCACTAGGCCAATTGTACTACTTAGTATATATATTATTCAACTTGTGAGTATTGTTAAATAAATTCATTAATAATTACTTTTTGAATATTTATATAGTGGTTATTATTATTACGAGAGATTAAAGCATAGTCATAACATTTATAAACATTGGCGTAATTGATAAAATAAGTATATAATAGATTTGGTCTCTCGTCATGAATTAAATTTTAATATTTAATTTAAATTAGCTTATATTTGAACTTGTATGATATTTTATTATTCAAATAATATTAAATTTTATAGTTTTCCTACACCAACGTAATTGATGTAAGAAGGAAGGAAAGGGAAATTGAATTCAAAAGATAGGTTTGCATAAGTGAAAATTAAAAGATATTAACAGTGTATAATATCTATAATGGAGGCATTAATTAGAGAGTAATAAAATTCAAGGAAATAAATAAAGAGGGTGTTTCATCGAAGTCACTGAGGTGACGAGAGATGAAAGTGGGTCGGTAGCAGTGGTAGATGGACTGCCACTTTAGGATTTAAAAATAAATAAATAAAATAACCATGTCCTTAAGTTAGTGCATAGGTCACTTGTGTTTATTTTAATAATATATATTTAAAACATTTATTTATCTTACTTGTATTTTGCGCCTCCGACCCTCTCTCTGAAATAAATTAATATTTATGTTAACTAGAGCATCCACTTGAACAAGAAACTTTGACAGGAGAGAATGAGTTTCCCATGTTTGGTGGAGAGTGCATTAATTCTGCCAATGAATCATGGGGCATAGTGGAGGAGTGGTTGAATTCTGCTGAAACCCAAACTCTCCCCAATGAATCCAACGCTGCTCTTTCAAACTCCTAATCTGCCAAGGAATTGCATCTTATTGGAGTAGCCAGAGGAGGTGATCAAGGGAGAAGGAGATGAACAGATTGGTAAGAGGTGAAATAAAATGTCTGGTTTCATCCTATATGCCATGCTAAGAGGAGAAAGTAGAAGAAATCATTTTAGGCAAGTTGAAACCTATTTTTTCCCTTCTTCCCTGTTTATTCTTGCAATAAGAACCATTTAATTATAGGGTATTAAATGGGTGTTACTAACGTGTTGCTATGAAATATATATATGATTGATAAATATTGTGAAAGCATTGAATAGTATTACACACCAGTAGAAGACCCTCTTATTTTTGTGATGGCATCAAATCTACAGTTGATTCTGTGCATTAAAACTGCACTTTGTGCTGTGTGTTAATTGTGTTATAGTTAATGCATCCTAGGAGAAATAGTGATTTATTTTTTTGAGGACGTTTTATTCCTTAGTTGTGAGGTGGAGTTATCAGTGGTGGATGGAAAATTTGACTTCAATCTCTCTCTCTCATTCATATATATATATACTGATTTGACTCGTGAAGGTTGTTGCCTGCATGGCGTATTGGTTCATTTCGAAATAATAAGTGCTCTTCATACAGTTTTGGTTAAATTAACCCAGATAAATCATGCCATTCTTCCCTAGTAGGACACATTTGCGCTGAGTTATCATACACAGCTGCATATAAAATAGGCTTGTGGTGGGCGTAGGCCAAGCATTTCATTGAGTTTAGGTATTGAGGATAAACGTTGGGTGTCAATGAAGCCAGTTTTGACACTTGGATGATGCACTTGTTTGTTAAGGTATAATCTAATGCAAATGTACCAAATTTTAGTGTTATCTAATAATGAAGATTCAGGTGTCTTTGTTATAATGTTGTCTGTAGTCATAAAAATTTAAAAATAACAATAAATTCCTTACAGCTTTACATCCCTTAAAAATGTGGCTCAAACCACTATCAGCGCATCTAATTTAATTTTATTGTTTCCATCTCCAATGACTAGGTAGATACAAGTGTGAATTGTGTGCATTTTGGTGGGTCATAGAAACATGGCAAACCCTTCTAGAGTTGCACGTTAATACCAGCATTAGATTTTATAATATGGTGAAGTTAGGTTTTGAAACGGTGGTGTTAAAATATTTAAGGGAATGTTTATTATAATTAGTACAGTCATCTACAATGAATATCCTTATATAAAATTATTATAGGATGTCATACAGAAGTGGCATTGATTATGCTAACAAGATATTAATTTTAAAAAAATAGAATTAATATCTCTCTCTCTGTGCAACGTTACACAAGTAAGAGTTTAATGATTTAATTAAGAAAATGTTTAGACTTTCCTTTTTATGTTTTCTATAATATGCAAATTCAATGAAGTCACAAAATCAACTTAATATTTGAGGGATATAAGAAGATCTATCTTTATATTTATATCATTATATAAATTTTAGAATTAATATCTCTCTCCCTGTGTAACGTTACACAGGGTAAGAGTTTAATGATTTAATTAATTAAATGTTTAGACTTTCCTTTTTACATTTTCTATAATATGCAAATTCAATGAAGTCACAAAATCAACTTAATATTTGAGGGATACAAGAAGATTTATCTTTATATTTATATCATTATATAAATTTTAGAATTACCAGTGTTTAATGGTTTTATAATAATGACACTATCTTCAAGTATGAGTGTAATCTCATTTCTTAATTGTTATAAGATTATCAGTTAAAATTAAAAGATTTGTGCATTATTAAATCAAGTTTATAGAACTAGAGTAGGACAATATTAATACCTCATTGTAATATTATCTTGATTCAGATGTTCTATTTTGCTTGATTAACTTGTTGGATGGTAAATTAACAGGGTTCACTTGTCAGCTTAGGTTGATGCCCCTGTTGCTTTTGCAGGTACCGTGGGAGTTAAGACCAAATGAATAAATTGTATATTGAATTATCATGACATTCAAAATGTTAGGAATCGAAGATTGACTATTTTTATCGTACTATAAGTAGAATGAAATACTTTGTCTCCTTTGATAATGAGCAAAAATTATGTTTATTACTTATCAAAAAATATATATCTATTTTGATGTTTACCCGGATGATATTAATTACTTTTTTTAATCTAATTTTGATTATGTTAGCATCTTTAACCATGTAAAGTTGGTAATTAAGATTGAGTTTAGTTAACCATTGAATAGTGAAAACTTATTGAACTAAGATAAGTTGTTTGAGAAAATTAATTTACTATGTTTATTTGTCATCTTAGATAATCATGCTAGAAAAAAAATGTTAATCCCAATAGAGCAACCAAATGATGCAAGATCTGACAAAGAATAACACTTGAAATACCTGAGACAGTAGAGTTATGGTTCGATTGTTGGACTAGTAGATAAATGATTGGCAAGACTTAATCATTTGCCTTAAATCTTAGCTTAAAATTGCCATTGTACATTGAATTACATATTGTGGAATATTTATTTATGTATGAGTCTTTAGCCAACTTAGTCTAACTAATCTGTATATTTTTTCACTGATAACAATGTAAATAAATTAGAAGCAAATATAGTGTGAGGCATAAAAGTTATGTAATTATGTTTTAACCTCTAGGATTGAGTAGTCCATAAAAGAGTGTGAACAAACTCCTAGGAAATGAGAAGTGGTTAGAGATGAGCAGTCCTTGGAAATTAAATGATATACAAACTTATATTGCCATTTTTCTATGGCTTAGAGATTAAGTTATGATAACCAAATATCCCTTAGAGAAATAATGCTTTTCGTGTGTTAATAATAATAATTGGTACATCTTGAGGCAAAATTGGATTAATATTTATTTGAACTAGATGAATAAGTGAATTGGAAATTAATCACACTTTGTAAAAGGCTGTGTATTCTTATTTATAACATGGTATGTGACATTAGAGAGTTGGGTGGGAGAAGAAAAAAACATAAATGCTTGGTTTAAGATGAGTAAAATTTTATTACTATTCAATGTAATCGATAAGGCTTTACAATTGAACTAGTAAAGTATTACTCTTGGAATGTAATAGGAGTTGTTGAAAATTTAGTTACGGAATGTTAAGTAACCTCATACCAAATTAACCTTACAATTAGGATTATCCATGTTTTGTTAAGCTTGGACAAATTAGTTCGCTTTGTTGGTGCCATGAAGAGTGTTAATAGATAAAGACATTATTTGCCTCAGGCGTAGTCATTTAAAAATTTAATAAAATCAAAGTTTAGTAATTTAAAAAGGGTAATTATCACTTGATCAAATTTAATGAACTTATTCTTGAATAGGGCTCAAATTTATTCCAAAACTAGTGAATTTATGAAATGAAAACTTTTAGGTTGTAGCCTTAAATCAATAAAATTTGGACATGCAATTATAACTTTCTTATCTCATTCCATACCATTTTGGTGCATCCATCTCTGGGGACATTTGGCAATTTTTTGTAGTTGAGGTTCTATTACAACCTGCAAAATCGATTCAAATTAGAGTTGGTAAAGTTAGTTAGAGGAGTCTTTAGGTAAAACCAGAGGTTTATATTGATTTAGTTTACCCTTAAATTTATAAGAAAACTTTGTCTCAATATTTTAGAATGTTTCTACTATTTTTAATGGACCATTTCCAAACCTGATTTATTAAAGAAATTTGCTTGCAGAATAGAATTATGTGTTGAATCCCTTTTGAAACACCGAGCTATTTTAGTGTTTTAATCATCAACGTTTATTTCTTTGAGTTCCTAATACTAGACTATAGCTAATGTAATATAGAATAACTTCCAGAAACACTTTTTATCATGTGGGGGTATTTTTACCATTACCATTTTCTTGGTAATTTAACAAAATTTGAATTTATCAGTAAAGTGAGCTTGGCAACTCTGCATGCATTGAAGTTGGATAATTCCACTTCAGCTTAGATGGGCAACTTTTATTAGTGTATTATTGGGTAGTACAGTGTGTAGAATAGAGTTTGGATAATTTAGGAGGAGGTTTACTTGTGTAGTTTTATTGCATGCATTAGTTTGGATGTGTCAATGATGAACGGTTTACTTATGTGGAATTAGCACTGCTAAAAAAAACTAAAAAAAATAGTAGTGTTTTTACAGGTTTTAGTTGGGTGATATTTTGGGCATTACATATAGGCAACCAACCATTAGTACACATGCTCGATAATTCACAGAAAAAGACCTCATACAATGCATCATGCAGGTTATTTTGAACCCACTTTTTTGGCTTGTGTCCTCTACAAGTTGGATACTTCAGTGTAAAGTTATCTTCCAGTTATTATAACTAGTGCTAGATATTCTTGAGGGAGAGTCAGAACATTGTTCTATTGCATCATTGTAGCAATAAAATTCAACACAAGTCCCAGCAATGGAACCAAAATGTTGTAGAAAAGGGAGTCAATTCATCAAGTTAGGTGCTCATTCAATTGTCTAAGTTAGTTCTAGCCTCATTACAACTAGGCACAAACATAGTATATTCCCATAGTGCTCAAAATTTATCACTCAACGGCACTGGCATCAATTTATAGAAGGTGCAAGCCTAATACTCTCACCCAAAGTGCAACAAAGAAAGGATTGGGGCCCGTGTTGGGCTAGTTGTGCCATGGCATAAGATTCACTTATAAGACTTGGTTATTTCAACATACACTTTTGGTAGATTCATTAGCATAAGCCTTGTCTAGGCTAAGCCTAATGGTCTATAGGTGCAAGCCTATTTTAGGTGACTAGTTCTGGTCATAGGGGCATAATCCTATATTAGGTTGTTTCTATAGTCTCAAGGATGCAAGCCTTTATTTCACTAGGCTTAGCATCATTCAAGCACTTTAAGGGGTCAAGGGAATGCTTTAGATCAATTTTTCATGTTTTGGCTAGCGCTTATTAACAAGGGTATCAAAGCTTGGATGCATGACTCTCCTTACACTTAGGCTATTTCATAGAGTATGCTAACATCATCACTTAGCACAGAGATTCCATTAACGACATAAAATAGAAGTTTGCAAACAACATTCTTAACATTACTATTTTGAGATTACCACATTATAACTAGTACATTCATTACACATTTCAATATCAAAGTGAAAGGCATTCAAGTTAAAATCACCATGTTTATTTCAACCATTCTTCTTCATTAATTAAAGATCATACAAAATAGAGTATATAGTTCATTACAACAAGAATAGAATAAAACCTCTCTTTTACTACTTAACTACCCAGAGGCTCATAGGTGATCTTGGGCGTATATAATTGGAGCCTTAATGGCATCCATAATAATCCTCATACTAATGGAATCCATAAAATTATAACTAGAACCAATTTTTTAGAGCTTTGATACATCTAATTTGTGTCGTTACTTCATTGGTTTGAGCTTGCTTTTATAGCACACAGGAACATCTCTTTGCTATGGTGGAGAGCGCACGTTGGGTGTTGAGCTGGAGACTTTGTTGATCATTATACCAACTCCATCACCTTATACCCTTCATGATGTGGTCTCCATGTGTTTCCACCCATATAAGATGTTCTAAAAACCTGGGTGATAAATAACATCCACCCAACTAGCATAAGATGTGTGTTGACTACTCTAGCCAGTGCCAAGATACCAAAAATAGCAATCATCACCCAAGTGATTTCCTTGCACTGAGGTGTATACCATGCTAGTGTGGATTCTATACTTAACAAATTAGGGGCCCAACACACCATGCATGAAGAGGGTGCGAGAACTTTGGCATACACAAAATGTGGAGTATGACCAAGAACTCTTCATAGATGTCACTATTGATAGATGGTCTATCAATGAGATCCTTGTAGACAAAGGGATCGAGGTTAACATCTTGACCAATAATACCTGAGATAAAATGGGCAGGCTAGTCTTGAGGCCTTCCCCTCATGTACTCTTCATAGCTAATTAGACCTAGCCATAGCCTATCAAAATTTTGATGAGCACGGTTGTAGATATCATGGGTAGTGCCAAATTTTGTGTTGACTTTGAAGTAATTGAGTTAGCATAGCAGGACAACTACTCGATGCTTCTAAGAAGTCCATGGTGTTATGCAAATAATGCAGATATGCACATCAAAAGGTGCTACATGACATTTGATAATGGAAAAGAGAGGGTAGTTATACCCCTCTCAAATGACTAAGGACCACCTTATATCAAGAGCATGGACATTAAAGATGAGATCAACCACATATATAACATCACATTTCAAGGTGTCAAGATGCTAAACCCTAATGATCAAAGATTACTATCTTGGGAAGATGGAGAATCAGCGTTAGACACCACCGATGTTACCTACGATCAATGGGTGAAGGAATCATATGAGACCACTAATCGAAGGTACCATTTGGTATGTGTGAAGGAGCCAAAACTATTAAGGATAGTTTTAGGTCCAAATTGATCACACTTCTAAAAGTTGGGTCCCTTGCATGAAGAAGGGAAAGAGAGTGTTTTGCCTTAGTAAGGGAAAACTTACAATGCTCCTAAGATATGAGGTGAGTGATCCCATGGAAGACTATATATGTGACCTCATATCATGCATCCCAAAAGAGGTAGATAGAATGGGTGCACTAGTGTATACATTAAAGATCATTGATGCTCATTGGTGGGCAGCACAAAGGCCTAGCTTACCAACTTGGCAAGATGTGAAGGCATCCATTTGCACTAGATTCAGGTAGAGTAATGAGGACTTAGACATCTCAACATACTTTGGAGACTCTGAAGCTATAGTCCATGTACACCTTTACAAAGAAACCTAGACTGTCTATAAAATAAATGCTTCAAGGAATCTATGGGTGAACACCTTTTATAGGACCTTCAAGACTTGGGCATGAGTATGGTCTTTTGTCAATGAGATGCACTACAAGATAGTGAACTAGGATGCACTTAAGGATTGGTTTGTTCACACCTTCTCCTTTTCTTCACAAAACCTTGAATTGATTTAACCACTACAAGTAGTTTGAAGGTCAGTGTTTGAGGACACTACAATATTGGAGGAGTTCTTAAAAGACATGTTCAATGAAAAAGGGTTGGCACTCCCAACTTTATTTGAAGAGAAGACCCTCAACAATGACTCTAGTGATGAGGATGATGAAAAATGGAAGGTGCACAACTAGAAGACTTTAATAGGCAAAAGGAAGCTAGTGTGCCAAATTGAGGATAACACTCTAGAGGAAGAACACCCTACCCACCTTTAGATAAAAATAACTGAGGGTAGAATATAGGTAAAGGATTTGTACTAGAAGAATAATGATCCCTACTATGCATCACTAAAAAATACCAAGGTAGATATCATCTCAAAAGGGGAACCAAACATTGCTACTCTGGGAACCTATTGGTCTAACACGGAGTTGGCACATATTATGGACCTCTTCAAGGAATTATAAGATGTATTCCCTCAAAACTATAGAGACATGAAAGGCAAACACCCATCCCTCAATAAGATGAGCATTAAGCTAGTCGATAATGTAAGCCCCATCAAGAAGCGACCTTACAAGATGAACCCAAATCTTTGCACCAAGGTCAAAATAGAGATTAATGGCATGATAGCCATAGGCATCATCTACCCTATGCAATAATCATAATGGGTTATCTCGATGGTCATAACTATCAAGAGTGATGGGATCATCTATATTTGCGTCGACTATAGATTTTTAAATGCCACCTACGTAATGAACCCATTTCCAACTCCATCCACTGATAAAGTCTTAGATGGCATCATAGGTTTCAAGATCTACACTTTTATTGATGGGTTCTTAGGATACCATCAAGTCCAAATTGAAGAGGAGGACAAGCCCAAAACTACCTTTTTGATAGAATGGGGTTGTTTCTCATACAATTAGATGCCCTTTAAACTAAAGAATATGCTAGTTGTGTTCTCTTGAATAGTGATCATAGCTTTCAAGGACTGCATTCACAAATTTCTACAAGTATATTAGATGACTAGACTATGTATGGGTTGGTGAAGGATTATTATGATAACTTGCACCTTATGTTTGAAAGGTGCAGGCAATTACAAATTTCTTTAAACCTAAAGAAGTGTGTTTTCATAATGCCATTTGGCACTTTGCTTGGGCACATCATCTATAAGGATGGTTTGCTCATTGATACAACAAAGATAACCATCATCCTTCAGCTCTAAACCCCATCAATACAAAAATACATTTGTGCCTTTCTTGGACATTATGGGTACTACATGAAGTTCATGAGGAACTATGTCAAGATTAAAGCACTGCTAGAATATCTCTTATGAAAGGATAGCACATTCTATTGGGGCATAGCATAGGAAGATGCATTTGAGACCCTAAAGCTCAAACTATAAAGGTCACCAATATTATAATTTATTGACTAGATGAATCCATTCCATGTCCATGTTGATGCATTTGGTACCATGATCGGTGTCATTCTGGTGAAACCAAGTGAAGGCAAAATGGACCATCCCATTTATTTTGCAAGTAGAAATTTGACTAAGGAAAAATAAAATTATACCAAAATTGAGCACGAGGTTCTTAGCATGGTCTATGCACTATAAAATTTATGACAATGCTTATTGGCAACCCCCTTCATCTTATTCACTAATCACGATGTGCTTAAGTACCTAGTAAACAAGTCCATTCTCCATGGGTGCATTTATTGATGGATTATTTTATTTCAAGAATTCTAGTTCTTTATTGTAGTAAAACCTAGAAAACAAAACTCAAGCCCAAACCATTTATCCTACATCAACTCTGGCAATGTGGCAATGCCTATTAAGGATGATATTCTTGATGTGTAAATTTATAAATTCTATCACATTTTGGAAGACTTGGAAAATATCATCACATTTATAATCTATGTATCTACACCCTAGACCATGATGACTAAGGAGAAGAATCAACTCATAGTTCATACTGCCCCTTTTCAACTCATTGGTAAGGAACTGTACAAGTTAAACCATGACGAGGTCATGCACTGATGTGTCCTAGAGCACAAATGGGACTTAGTCTTACAAGAGGTGCATGAGGTAATTGTTGGAATCCATTATGATGGAGATGTTACAACATGCAAGGTACTATAATTAGGCTTATAGTGGCCAAATCTATTCTAGGATGCAAAAGATTGCACCAAAACATGTGACATCTTCTAGCACATGGGAAAACCAAACCACCATGATGAGATGCCTCTCATCCCTATCCTTGTCCAAGTGCCATTTGAAAAATGGTCCATTGATTTTTTGGACCTATTACTCCCACTACAAGGTGCACAGGTGCATGATACAATTCGGCTACCACAAATTACTTCACCAAGTGGGTTGAGGCAACACCAACCAAATATTCCATAGTCACCACCATGGCAAGGTTTATTTTGGATAATATCATCAATCACTGTGGATTCCCACTTATCTTGATAAGTAACCATGGCATGCACTTCATCAATAAAACCATTTAGATCTTACTAACTGAATATATGGTGGCATACCATAAAACAACACCTTATCATCCCCAAGCAAATGGCAGCATTGAGGCATTTAATAAGATATTGGGAACATGCCTCACAAAAATATGAAACATTAGTCACAAATATTGGAATGATCATGTGTCAGAAGTACTATGGGCCTATCACACTATGTAAAAGCACTTGAACAAGGCTACACCATTTCAATTAGTGTTTGGTGTAGAGGCGATTTTACCTATGTAATTTTCAGTGCCCTCCTTGCACATTGCACTTATTGGTTGTATGGATAAATAAGAGTCTTTGAGTGTATGATAGGAAGAATTGGAGTGCTTGGATGAGACACATGTCCAAGCAAGATGGAGCTATAAAATAGAAAAAGTGTGCTAGAAGCTATAGCATGATAATCACATCAAGTGCAAAGTTTTTATTGAGGGTGCACTGGTCTTGTTATATGACTCAAAGTACCTCAAGCACCTAGGCAAATTTTAGATTAGGTAGATGGGACCTTATATCATCCACAATATATTTGAGACTAGTGCATGCAAACTATGAACATTAATAGGTGAAATGTTCCCTAGGCATTTCAATGGCAATAGATTGAAGCCCTATATTCACTAAGATGGTGCTTGTACCATTAGACACTGACTTCCTAGTCATAAGTCAGTTGCTTTGAGATTAACCATAATAAAATTTGGTGCAAGTCAAATATTTCTTTATATTTTTTTCATTTATGTTAGGTGAATGAGCATGGTACTTTCAAGCCTATAGGAGAACTATTCTATCACTTTCATGCATAAATCCAATCAGGTGAGTCAAGCACAAACACTCTCTAAATGCTTGAGGCCAGACACCTAGGTTTTTGGTCATGTGAAGTTTACCAAGTTTAAAAAGCCAAGTACAAGTTGACAAAGGGAGACACATAAGATGTTAGTGTGAAAAAAACCAAGTAGAGAGAATGAAGTTCTAGAAGACCAACACAAGGATTTGTATGGGGTAGGGAAGGTCGAAGAAAGATATGGAAGCACAAAAAAATTAACCAAGATAGAGAGGTGCACTTGAAAGGAAGCACAACACAAAGAGATGGAACCAAAGAGCATGTGAAGCATTGCACCCAAGTTTCCATAAGAAGGGTGACGGTCATGCCAAGGTGAATAAAGTGTAAGAAAAAGATCATCAAGATAGCTAGCACCCACCCAATGGTTAGTAGGAAGTGACCATTTGAATCACTTGTCACTTCACTATATAAATTATTAGAAAAATTAATGCTATGATGTTGGAGCTATAAAGATCTGTAATAAATGTGAATTTGCTAATAGATTTTTTCAAATTTTGTGGGTTTAGTAGATTTCAAGAAATCCATGTGCCACCATGCCATTAATCACTAGCCATTAATGAGGTATCTAAAACTAAAGTATAAAGGGGAAAATAAGAAAATTTGAAAGGTTACCAACCTTGTGTGAGTTTAGACCTGAACATAGAGCTGAACAGAGCCAAAGCCAACCAAAAACTAGAAAACACTACCATGTTGAAAACCAAAGCATCCATAGCCCCTAAGCAAGAACTGTTAAACCATGGTGAGATTGTGTTCCACTTTGAATTGAATAGGAGGTGAGTGGAGAAGAATTAAGAGAGAAATAGAATAATAAGAGATTTATAAAATGTTGAATCCACCATTAACTGTACATGAATCTCAAGAGCCAAAAAAATAGTCACAGATCCCACGACTATGAAAAAGTGCCAAGAACAATTAAGGGATTCAAAAATAACAATCAACCATGATTTAAAAGCAACTAATTCATATTGGGTAAGAAAATATTAAGTACATGTATATCATAGGCATAAAAGGATGCCAAGAAGGCACAGATGGTGAAATAAGTAACACCATGAAATGAGAGACATAGCTAGTAAAAGGAGTCAACATCATAGTGGTAGACCTAGAAGCAAGCACAAAGCTTTCTTATAGAGAGATGTATTTCCCCTAAAAGGTCATAGTGGGGGAGAAATGAGTATCCTTTGCACACATGTTTCGATTGAAGGATTATAACCATCGCATGGGGATCAACACTTAAGAACTTGACCAGGACTGGATGGTTGATACAGGGAAGAAGACTAAGGTGAGCATGACACTCTTCAACATCTTCATCCAAGACAAAATGGTAACAAAAACACAACCTAATTGTTTGAGCTAATAATTTTTGGCAAGCCAAAGGAATTGGTGATATTCTTCCTCTCACATGTCCATGGTGACTACTTCTATTTCATAAGGAGGTGCATGAGGATCTCGTTACACCTCATTAGTAGGATCATAAGACTGTAAAACACAAGGGTAGACATCCATAAAATGATGGAAGATGATGTGGAGGTGGAGAGGGTTGAAAATATCCTAGGCTACTACAAGTCAAGGTTCATGTTCCCAATCAAGGATATATAGGACCCCCACATGAGGGTTACAACATGCCTAGTTAGCTCCAAACTATACCCTGCTTGTGCATCACCCACCACATGGCACAAGTAATGAAGTTCAACATATCCAAATTTATTGCTAAGGAGATTATTAAGAATGATTTGGAGTGCCAAAAAGTGCATGAGACCTTCAAATAGGGATACATGTTGATCTTGATCATGATGGAAGAAATCAGTGTGTCAGATGAGGATGATGACAACATTTAGGTGTTCCCACCCCACAATAACTCCACTAAAATTAAGTATCAAGACTTCATCTTCCCACCCAAATTTTTGTAAAAATACAAGATAAGGGTGTAAGGGTGGTGTGACTAATATATCAAGGCTTTTGGGATTAAATGATACATCCCTTAGGAGCTCTCCCAACATCTAGTATAAATGGTGACCTTTAACATAATGCATCTTTTTTGTGTAGTGCACCTAGTGCTCACAGAAAAGAACCTATCTAGATGGCTTAAGATACCTTATGCATTTTCTACCAAGTATTTCATAGCGGTGTTAAGGAGGATTCCCAATGAACAATAGTTGGAGATCTTGATGAAAACAAGCATAGGTTGAGGAACCAATATGTGTACCTAGGGGCCAAGGCCACCAAGGATAAGGAGGTTGACTCTAATAGGATGAATCTCCATCCCCTCTAAATAGAAGTAATAAATAGGAGCATATTCAACCTTGATTACAAAATTAAGCCACATAATAAGGGTGTCGATCCTAAAAAAGATGATGATCACCACCTCTTAGTTAGTGAGGAAGGTAAGTTTATGCCAAAGACTTAGGAGAAGCCCCTCTAGAAAAAGTGGGGGGAGAAACTTGAGGAGATAACAAAGTGCATTAAGTCAAAGATTTCCTCTGGAGAATAAACTACACCTCTAGCTCTTAAGAAGCACATAACCTTCATGCTAGAGACTGCTTCTTCTAGCAAGAAGCACAAGAATAAGAAGACTAAGGGACTAGTTATGTTCCCAACTATAACTCTAAAAAAATTGGAGAAGGAGGTGACTCTCACTCTTAGAGTAGAGGATTATAAATAAGAAAGAGAAGGGAGATACATCCTATAGATAGAGAAATAAGAAGATCCAAGCACCAAGGATGTATAAGAGTCCCTTCAAAATAGCACAACTTCCATGCTTGAATAATTAGAGGAGCTGATAAGCTCCTCATCTAATGAATAACCCTCCACACTACCTTTAAAAATAGAAGAGGAGAAGAGAATGGTGTGGAATAAAATGGGCTTGAGCAAGGAAGACATTGAGAATGTGTTGGTGTTTGAAGAGAAGCACATAATTACTAAGGAAAAGAAGAGGATAATAAGGTTCCCTCAAGCACAAGACCAGCTATTGAATCAATCAAGTAAGCACCCAACACCCCACTAAGAAGGTAGATAAAGTTGCATAAGAGGCACACCTGAGTAGTGAAGGGGACCCTGAAGAAAAAGAAGGTGATTCTAGTGCCTTATAATATCAAAAAGAGATAGCTGAAGGAATTACCCTAGAAGTGGACATTGAGAAGCCTCAAGAAGAAGAAGTGGATGAATGGGAAAAGTCCAAGGAAGAAACCCATAAGGAACAAGTAGTTGAGTTCTTTGAGGAAATCACCAAAGAAAGTAGTGGCACCAGTGAAGAGGATGGAGAAAAAATAGAGATGGCCATCATCAAGAAGGATGATGTAGAACTAAGCATAAGGGATAAGGTATAGAAGGTATGGGAGGATGAAGACCTTTACATGTTTGACATCATGCCCCCTAAGCTACCACAACTAGGACACACAAACAACTTGCATTTATGTTTGATCATTTTATGGATGAGCCTCACTTTAGGGCACTTAAATCAGCTACTTCAAGCCTGGAAGATATTGAGGAGGGGTAGGTTTCCCTCCTCATAAACCCTTGCACCATGAAACTAGTCTGATCTATGAATGCACTGATCAAGATGGCCACCAAGGTTACATGCTAAAATATTATCAATGATGACATGGCAAGAAAATGTAAATAACTCCATAAATAATCCTAAGAGAAAGTGCAGGCCACTAATTTCAATCTATAGTATCTCTGTGAGTTCATATAAATGGTTGAACCATCCCTTTTGGTTGGCATCAATACTTTGAACCTCTTTGAGGATGATAAAATATGTGTATTAGTGGAGTAGATACTCCCAAGATTAAAACTTGAATCGGTGCAAGAAGAAGAGGAGGAGGATCCATGCATCATTCTATAAAAAAAAGCTTGTTGGTAAGCTTGAAGAGGTAGAAGACATCTTTGAAAAACTATAAGAGGTCCAGATGTAACCAATGTCATTTTCTTGAGCTTCTCCAACCAAGCCTTAGTCATAGATGCACACCTAAAGCAGGCAAAGGAGGAGAAGGAGAAGTTGATGGCATAGGTATACTTGGTGAGCAAGTCATAGCATGCACAAATAATGGGGAACACCAATGTGTTAAGAACTCAAATCAAGGACCAAGAGAAGAACTTGGAAGCACTCTTTCATGCTCTATAGACTAATGCCTATGAGCAAGGACCAATCCTAGATAGGAGTGTGGAAAAGGCTAAAGAAAATGTAGCAACCTTCTAAAAGGAGATGGAGAAGACTAATATGCTTGTGCTTAGTTATATGTCCACTAAAATAGATATCACCACTAAATAAATCAATCTCACCATTAAGGGATTTGAATACTTTAGTGCCAAGCTTAAGGAGAGCATGATTGAGTTCTGCATTCCAAAGACCTTGACAACCTAGTCTGAGGATGAACTAGAAATTTTAAATGGGGTAATGTTGGGATCCTTATTTTGATAAGTGTGGATTCATGCCATATCAAAATCCACATCAGCATGAGGAAATCATTCTATGTGATGATGGAATTTTGGCATTTTGGTGCCAGTTTGATGTTTCAACGCATGTCTTGTGCTAGCTGATAGGTGGCTAACTAGTTCTTAAATCTTCAAGGCTTCTTCTAGGATTAATGATACATGGTGATTGTATCACAAAGCTCAAAAGGTGATGGAGTTGATGGGAATAATCACCAAGGCTATAGCTTGGCACTCAATGTGCACATTCCATCCTGGTGGAGATGTACCTAAAGATCTATAAAAGGAGCTTGATCCAGTCCATGCAAAAATAGTGTAGCAAAGCTCTAAAAAACTAAAATTTGATTTGTATGAATGCCACTAGCATCCATTCATCTTATTCATAGCATGGACACCATGAAGGCTCCATTTATAAGCACCCAAGCTCACCTATGAGCCTCTGGGTCATTAGGTAGTTTGAGCTAAGCATACTCTATTATAAATGCCATGAATTGTATAGTCTATTTTATTTGAGCTTTGATTAATGATAAAGAATGGTTGTAGTAAACAAAATATTTGGTTCATGCATATTTGATAGTGTTATTTAAATGTGCAATGATCACACTATTGTAATTTCAATATATTTATGTTAAGAATGTTATTTATGAGCTTATGGTTCATGTCATTAATGGAGTCCTTATAATAAATTATGACATCACCATGAATCTATATAGAATGTGAGTATAAATTATATTCCAATCATTCCTACCCTTACTAGAAGCATGAGCCTAGTATGAATACTTGTGAAAGCATCCCCTTGACCCTTCAAGTGTCAATATGATGCTAGGCTTAGTTTAATAAAGGCCTATGCCCATATGAATCTAAGACTAGAACATCAAAAGGCTTCCACCTATGGATCAACTTAAGCCTTCTTTGAATTGACCAAGTCCCCTACTTCATATCTTATGCCATGGCACAACTAGACCAACACGGGCCCTAGTTCCTTCTCAGTTGTGCTTCGGGTGAGCACATAAGGCCTGTGCCTTATGTGAATTGATATCATTTCAGCTAAGTACAAAATGGTGAGTGCAAATGGAATATCCCATGTATGTGCCTAGTTATAATAAGCTAAGAACTAACTAAGACAACTTTGTGCACCTTTTTCTACAACATTTCAAGCCCTCTCAATTTTTCTACACAATGGGATTGGCCCTAGGTTATGGGTAACCTTGAGGTGGACCAAACCTATAAATTATAGGGATAGCTCCCCTTGATGTATCAATTAGGTCTAATAAACTACACTTTCAAAGGAAAAGTGAGATAAAAGACATGAAAATAACCTATCGAAGGAGGTGATACACCAAAACAACACCCTCCACTTGACTATCATGTACTTAAGAACAAGGTTTAGGCCTGACTATGATTACACTTATCAAAATAAGGGCCTTCAAGCATGAATGTTTCAACATAGAGGTCTTTGAGAATGAATTGAATGAGATGGTTATTCAAGAGGTCTAAACAAGACACTAATGACTAAAAATACACTTTCAAGCTATGCAAAACTACATCAAACTCACCACGTGACCTACAAGAAGATAATCCATTTGCAAATAGGTATGAAAAGACAAATGAGAGAGAGTATAATCACTAATACTATCATTCATCAATTGATAAACTATTTACAAGCATGTGAGGGGTAAGAATCAGCTTCAATCATTATTCCAAGGCATAGTACAAGTATTCATTTGAGTAGGGTTTCACCATACTCGACAAAAAGATCCATATAAAGCCAAATAAGGTTGTACTTATAGAGAATGGGAGAGGGAGAGAGAGAAAGGGTGTAGAGGAGATTAATTCACAAGTGTTAATTATGATAAAACAAGTTAAAATCAATGAGAGCTAATCTATAAACTCCTTCAACATGTGTTGATTTGTCCAATCATGATCTTCTAGAGAGTTGGTGTAGGAGACTTCAATGATTCATCATCCATTCAAAATTGCCCATTTTAGATTATGATGAATGAAAAATGGAATTATATTTCATTATCACACCTTGACTTCCTTTTTCATTCCTCTTTTACACCTTGCATCTACTTAGGATCTCTCCAAATTGACATTTTAGTGGTGATCATCACATAACTCTTTAGGTGTCTTGAAACCTAATTGGTCTTACTACACCTCTCCTTACCTAAATAGATAAAATATTGATTTTGTATTCATGAATGCAATATATCTCTATGAAATGTTTCTCTCAGTCATAACATACTTGAATCAACTCCTTTAGATGCATCAAACACTCACAAACATCTAATTTTTCACCTAAGGCCTATACTTGCTTTCAATTCCTTGTAGCCTTGAAAATACACAAGGATCCTTGTGTAGAACAATCCAAAAATGCTCTTTTAAAACTAAGAAAATATTTTTGACTACCTAGTATTCCCTTACATCTCTATGCCAAATTTCATGACTTGACATCAAGTATAAGTACACTTATTCACCTATTTTCTCTCTCTAATTAGGCTTTAATTAGGCTTCTAAGCCTAAAAACCGAGTTTTGACTCTAATCCATGCCCACACATGTGAAAATCAAAATAATTGTTTGATTCACTTTACATACCCCCAAACCATGCTCCATGTCAAATTTGAGGACTTGAGACCTTATACGAATGGGTGAATCATGAAATGGCTAAAACTCTAGCTTGGGCATTTATACATGCTCAAGAGGCAATTGGAGTAGTTTTTAAAGAAATTTTAAATTTATAATGATTTAAAATGGCTTATTAAGCCTAAAACACCCTATTACAACTCAACACCTTGATATTAAGGTCTCATGAAGTACTCTATAAGTCTGCATATAGGCTTTCTAGCTAGTAAAATGGTGCATTTCTCCCTTCTTGACCCCACTTAATGACTTGAATGGATTATATATCACTTTAAGAGACATTTTAAGGTGTGTATATGATAATTTAACCTCTTCCCTATATTTATAATCCTATTTACTTGATTTTAAGTCCAATTATCCCCTGCACACTCACAAACATGCCTATAGTCATGCATTTTGGCCAATTCCATACAATTTTTCCCTTAACACGTGCCAACCAATGGATTATTATAATGTACATGATACCTATGAAGGTCACCAAGGTAATTTTAAATTAAAATAATTACATTTGAAGGTATTTGGGGGTAACTATCTCTCATTGGGTCATTAGAGGGCTTCTTGGCAGCCTGTGAGAACCTTGGATCCTCAAGGATTATTCATAGAGCTCAAGCCCCTGATGAACATCCAAATAACATGGATAATTAGTGAATAATTGTGGACTCTTATTCCTAATAACCCAATTCACCATGCATCTCTTCATGTAATATGTGAGCATCTCAGACTTCTTTTTCGAGTTGGTAGACTATGTCAATGAGGTTGAGAGTGAGATTTAGGCCTGAAGGTGGTGTCTTGAAGTTTGGTTCAAGCTAAAAATAAATTATTTAGGTATATATGTACCTATTACATGTATTTCAATGGCCCTCAATGGGTATTCTCCCTTCATAATCCATGCAACCTATTGCTTCATGTATTGAAGGTTTGTACGTCAATTGGTGAATCTAACCCTAGAAGCCTATGTTAGTTCTTCCCTTTCATTTCAAAGCATCAATAAAATTTTAAGATACTCTCCATGGGTTATGTGAACTTGACTCATTCTAATTACCACCCAAATCATCAGTTTTAATCAACATTGTATCTTTATTCACAATTTGACACATAGGTCTATGTGTGTAGGTTTATATTAAAACACTCTTAGTTGTAGGTGAGCATTAGGTTTATATATTGTACCTTTGGTATGGAATACCTTTCAAAAAAATTCTTGACACTTTTTGATATTACTGATAAGTATTGAAGTGTCAACAAACCTGAATATCCTCTTTGTTCGTTTGAAACTCTCAAACACTACCCTATTAGTCCTTTCTTCACTCAGGCCTAAGATAAACCTGTAGGTGATTATTTTGCTTGAAACAAAGTTTAGGATATGTTTTGAGTTTACTTGGTGAGTGGTCCAATATTATTTAGTATATTTTATCTACCATCTGAATCTTTTCCTACCAATTTACATCCTCATCTCCAATGCCTATCTTCATTACATTTCTCAATGCTCTCACACAGGCTTGTATGTGCATGTTGGCTATTAGAGCTCAAAAAAGGTCTTTAATAACATATTTTATCCTCCTCATGACTTTCACACACATTTAAAATATCTAAAAATATTTCCCACATTTCTCTTAGCCTTCACACCTCAACTTCTAACATAAAACCCATGCATTTTATATGAAAATGGGACCTACATGTCTGCAGACCTGGAGGTTTGCATTTTCAATGCATGAAGCCTTATAACTTATATATATTATTCATCTTGACCTTGAGGAGACTTATACATTTTACCTATAACCTACCTCATAATTTTTTCACCTTTAAACCACACTATCAATGCATATTGTTACCTTTTTAGTCACCTTTATGTAAGCAAGGTTATGACACAGTCCTTGGCATAAAACCACTATATGTTGCTTGGAGGGGATAGTATGAAGGTACTCATTAATTTTGGAGGGATATAAATTAAATTAAAAATGGTGTGATATTTTTGAGAGGGCAAGAGAACAATATCAACTTTCCATATACTCATTTAGTGTCATTGTTTACCTCTTACAATAACTTCTCTCGATGTATGATTACACCTTTAATCCTTCACTATTTGAACTCATTTGATGTTTAATAATTATCTAATGAGGTTATCATGATGAAATAAATATTTATTAATATTTATAAGATCCTTATTGAGGTGAATACATACTCCATCTAACACAAAGCTTGTCTGCAATCTCTCTTATAACCAGTAATTCACCCTAAATGGAGGTTCTGCTCTTGTTGAGGGTCACACATGCCAAATGAGGCATAGAGAATCATATTAAATGGTTTTAAAAACCCTAAATATCCTTTATAATTTCTCTCATGCCTCCAACTTAATTTAAACTACCATTCCATGGATAAAAACTAGCCTATGGGGTTTATACAAGGTTTAAGACCACCTGATGGTCTTAATTATTGTTAATAAAGGATGGGCCACCAATATGATGATTATGACCATGAATTTTAATTCCATTAGGACCCCCTCCTCTTGTAAAATTTTTAGGTTCCAACTCTCCTTGTGTTTTATAGACCAAGCAACTGAAGTTGACCTTTGTGAGCTTACCAAGGGAGTGATGGGGGAGAGTTTGTTTTTTTCCTTTTTGAGACCTATACCTACATTTCAAGCATGGATTTTAATTTTTGAATATGAAGAGACACTCATGAACTATTTTCACTTACAAACAAGCCTTTTTGGTTGTTACAAGTGGGTGATAAGCCTCTCTTAATCATCAAAACTCAATTATAATTGTTTATCATCATTTTAAACTAACTTGTCATCAAATACATGACAACTTAACATTATATCATTATTCATAAGTCATCTTAAAAAATCTTTCTACATGTTTATCACTCTTTTGGGGTCTTAAGGTGATTGTTTTACCATTTTACACATGCTAGTGACCAATAGAAGAGTTTGAAACGTCATTTATTGACCTTGGAGACACATGAAACTTATTTAAGCACTTGATTATGCTATAAGGAGTATTACATGACTTTGACACATGATTTATGACTTTAATAGGTACTTTAACCCTTAGCATCACTTGAACCTCTTGAAACATGACATGAAGTGACTAGACAAGCTCAAGACTAGAAAAGGCCATTACCTTAATTTTGTCAATTTTACCTTAAACTATGCCAATATGAATTTAAAAAGGAAGAATTTTATGACCCTATCCTATGATAACCAAAATTTGGCTAACAGTTACAAGATAGACCACATGACATATTGTGTTCACTATTGGATAAATGGATGATAAACCTTTCTCTTAATTACTACCATCCACCACATAGATTTTAAAAGGTAAAAGGACAACCCTTACGCACTTACCATGGTATCAATGAACATAAAGATAATGATTATTTTTATCTCAAGCAAAAACTTACACAACTTGTTGATTATGGGATCATTACCTTTCAAAAAGACACATCAAGGTCTCTTTCATCTACTTCTTCTAGAGGTTATTCTAAGAGGAAAAGAAGCATACTATAAAATAATGATTGGTTGATCGGGATCTTGATAGAGGGATGTGTGGAGAAGGAAAAGAGGCACATTTAATAGAGCATACTCAAAAATTCACAGAGTATATTTGGGTACCAAAACCAACATGCACATATACAAATCAAATAGATACATGTGATATTTATATAGATACAACAATACAGTGATAGAAACAAACTAGAAGTTACCTTACCAAATGATCATTATAGTCAAGTTTTCTTTTTTCAACCCATATTTCATGGCATACAGTGATTATCTCATTATCACCACACTATCAAATTAATGTGTCACCATACCACTATACAAACCATACCCAAATAGTTATTATATAAACAAATTTTAGTAAAAATAATTTTTAAATTAAGAACACACATCGATTTAAAGTCAAATATACCATGCGAGCATCATCATATACATATAAAAATGGTTAAAAGTTTATACAATATAAAACATCAATCATATGTTGGGGCATATCCTTGGGTTTATACTCCTCATCACTATCTACATCAACTACCCTAACATTTCTTGATGTGGATGTTCTTGGGTTTTGCCTAGGCCCACATGACCAAGATAACTCCTATACTCTCTCCTCAAATGTACCCAACCAGTGTAATGTTTGCTCATACTCCTAGTGTATGGCATCATATCAATATATTAATGCATGGATGATCTCTAAATCACTCCACTTGGGGGCACTCCACCACTCCACTTATGTATGTAAGTCATCTCACTTGATGGAAATTGTGTGATAAGCTACCACCACCCTAGCCACTAGATTAAAAAGGGAAACATGGGAACTTAATATGTCCACCACTATCTCAATAAATCCTTCTCTAACTATATCCATAGCCACATTGAGTGATGGCTCATACTACATGATCAACTATGGTAGTCCATTCATCATTGCATGCAACCAATAAAACCAAATACAAATCAACACCATTTACTATATTAAATACTATATCAATCAAATGTAAATCAAAATAAGTTAATTACATGTTGCTCTAATAGTTGCTTCATTTTTGGGTTGTGGTCCCATGGGAGATCCACTATATACATTTTTTCCTCCACCTATTTGTGTTACAGGTAGGGTACTAAGTGAGATAATTATAACAAAAAATAATATTAGCCAATGAGCCCCTTACCTCCACTATAAATAAGTACATGTACATAATGCATCATATCCTATAGATAAGGTTATGATGGGATCTCTCTCATCACCTATTTGAGGGCTAGGTCAGTGGGTGTCATAGTCAGTCTATCATTGGGCCTATGCCCACTCCTAATTGTTTGGTGCCATGATTATGGAGTTGATGGCACCCCTGATTTATACTAAACCATTAAAGCACATAATAATACTAAAATAGATCATAAACATAGAGAACCAATCTACTAACCATATGCTCACCTAAATCCTTTTTAGTTCATGCCCATCCTTGGACCACCCATCAAATGTCATATATATATATATATATGTCATGTGATTTTAACACCTAACAGATATTCTAGGATGGTATTTTACTCCATTATGGTATGTAATCTACCATGATGGAGTACCCATTGCTATACAAATACCTGAGGGTGAGCCCACCCTACTAAAGTTCTACCAACTGGATGCACTACTACAATATACTCATACACCCAAACATGTAATAAGTACTAGCCTCGATACTACCCCCATGACTCTCCAAATATATATATATATATATATATATATATATATATATATATATATATATATATATATATAAGTACTAGCCTTGATACTACCCCCATGACTCTCCAAATAGATATATATATATATATATCATGTGATTTTAACACCTAACAAATGATCTAGGATGGTATTTTACACCATTATGGTATGTAATCTACCATGATGGAGTACCCATTGCTATACAAATACCTGAGGGTGAGCCCACCCTACTAAAGTTCTACCAACTGGATGCACTACTACAATATACTCATACACCCAAACATGTAATAAGTACTAGCCTCGATACTACCCCCATGACTCTCCAAATAGAATCTATACAAATCTGTATATAAATGGGCCAATAATGTGTGACCCTAATAATAGCTCTTACCATCCTCCTTAATGTGCCAGACAATCTAATACATGTGATATTAAATCATCATAGTATAACCCTCTACTACCAAAAATGAAGCTAATAGTACATAAATAAATTTCTACACTCACAGAACATCACCTTTGATAATACTATCTAGCCAAATCATGTTACTTGGCTCTAAATTTATGGATCTTTAGTTCATGAAATACAGATGAGACTACTGAATATAACCATAGCTACTATCCCTAGCAACTTTTTCTCTCTCACCCTTGATGGGTAGCCTAAAATGTGATAAACATCCTCCAAAGTGATGTCATCTCCCATGCAAGGAGCTATAAAGTACAAGTATTTGGAATCCACCTCTCATCTAACATTGTAATGAGATGGGTATCATTTATAATTTGTCCCAGTCATGCCACATACTCTAAACTTACCTAATCAATAACAACCCAGTGGGTTACATCTAGACCTAACTCTACCATGGTGCAAAAATGCCTCCCATGCCTTAAATCTCATATATGCACATATTTCTGCACACAAATGCTACCAAAAATAAGTATTAGTTAATTGATTATAGGTTGAAAAGGCATATTACCTATTGACAATTTAAAAATATATAGTTGGATGTTAGTGTTGGATGCTAACATCAAGTTGGGAGATAGGTGTTGGGTACTTTTGTCAAAATTTGGACACTAACATATACAAACCAACATTACTATCCATGATGTTGATGTAAGTGTTCATCAGCCTATAAAAATATTAAAAATATATATATAATTAAACAAATTTGAAAAATCTAAAATTACCACATAACTTATAAGCAAGTATGCTTACCATCTGACTAAAGTGTTGGTCGGATAGGTTTTCCAAATCATATCAAATCGCAACAATCGTGGAGTTCTCTCATGTGACATTGTCAAATTCTCACCAAAGCTAAAAAATTTAAAAGGTTTAAAATGCAAATGAAATGAAAATTTGTTTTCAAAACCCAATATATAGCCCTTGAATTTTCAAGGATCGACACTTTAAATGCCTATATTTCAAGCACTAGTTATCCAAATAAAATGTCATAAATTCAATTGAGACCCAGACAATGCACTCTTTCATATTATACCAATTTCATATTTTTTGTGACAACCCAAAAATTGCTTAAATTCTCTTCTTATACATGGGTATCATTCAAAATTATACATATTCCTAAGTCAAATAATTATATGCCCACTTTAAAAATTACCAAATCATATCACTGATATGCAATTGAATCCTACACGCTTGATCTATATACATCATAGTCACTTCATCCTTTTGTGATGTAATAACTACCAAATTCTACTTCCCTTCACCTCGCATGTTGGGGACATGTCATAAAAACATGACTTCCACATTTTCATAGTTTCAAGTTTCATTAGGGGCATGTCAAAAAGGTGTGACCTCCATACTTATTTAGTACTGAACATCTTGAGATTATAGTGGGGGCATGTTATGGAAACATGTTCTCCACACTTTCACCAATCTCAAATTTTTCCAAATTTTCTTCACAATATATGGTCCAAATATATATTTGGGTAAGTATTACATGCTTTGGTATTGTCACTATATAAAAAATACACAAGGATGCATATACTAAGTAAAATACACTAATTTTTTCAAAATACACTAGTTTACACTAGATATGACAAGGAGCATGAACAAGAGTTCATTCCTTCTAATTATCTAGACATTGACTTATCTTCTAGACTCACTAGATTACTATGTATTGTCACTATATCATGGATTGTTATTATATTATGGAATGTTATAATACCCAACATGGACTATTATGGAATATTATCGAGCCAATCTATCTATAGTAGTTGGTTCACTTTTTATATTTTGGATTTGATTAAATCATCCAACCCCACTAGATTAATAATTTAAGTTTGATTAAATCACTCAAATTAACTAGATTTATAGGTGGGATTGATTCAATCACTTAACCTCACCAGATCACACTTTTTAAGGTGAGTTTGATTAGATCATTCCCTTGTTTTATATTATATATATGTTCACATCTGAGTTATGTTGGTTGAGACATAGTAATCTCGATGGCCTAACACCACTCTTCTTATACTGGGTTGGGGGCATGATCACCTCCTAACTCTCTAAGTTCTAAATATAAAACCTATAGGGTGTAACCCAATTAATTACTTGTTAACTGATTCATTTTCTTATCCAAAATATGGATGAGGTCTCAAGTCTCCATTTCACTTATCTATTGTACACAATGGAGCTAAAAAATTCCAAAATCATCATTATGTATCATATACACACATGTATTTTATCCATGTTCTTTATTTATTTTAATACTTTCTACTATTTCTCATCTACAGAGTATATGCATTGATTACTTTGTGACATGTTTTTGGTTGTAGGTAATAGTAAAATAAAAATGTTTCATGCATTATTAGATTAAGGTGGGGTGTAGATACCCATATTTGGTACAAACATAGTTTCATAGCTTTTGCATGTATAATCCCCTTGATAGAGAATTAGGCATTCATTGGCACAATATCATATGGACCTCTTCAATTATGTATTATTTTACTTTTTCTATCTACCCCTTTGGGATTGTATGTCACCAAAATTGATTTTTATCCAATGTATGTTAGGGATCCCTACCTATGTTTATGTTATCTCTATTTTTTTAGACTTTTGACACCTACATTTGGATTAGGCATCTGAGTCGATGCAAGTGTCAAACCACAATGCAAGTGCCTAGACTTATATTTTGATCATTTTATTTACTTTTCACCTTATAACCATTGGTTTAGCCTCATATGTTTATTCTATTATCAGATTTTTGTGTGCCAGTATATCCTAATTTAAAATAAAATAGATCCCTCTATATACATAACTATGGTATACTTCATTTTATCAAAAGCATTGCCAAACAAAAACCTCAATTAGCGTATACTTTGTATTATTTAAGAGCTATTAAACTATACTACATATTAAATTACTATAACTAAAAGTCTGAAGCATTCTACAAATAAATATGCACTTGTATTGCTTGTACCAAGGGTTACGATAAGAGCAAAAACATATACTTGTATGATCACCATTACACACACATACCTAAGAAGGAGGACTACATGCAAGTTTGAGTCCCTCTTCGAAGTATATGGCTATGTAGGCAACACATACCAACAAAAAGGGTTTTAGGGTTAGCTCAACTCATTCACTAACCCTTTTTACCAAGTTACAAAAGGACAAGAGCAAGAGAAGAGCACATGGTGTCGAGTTGACCCTAAAGACCCCTCTATCAATGAGAACTTCCTACATAGATAATACTTTGAAGAGGGCCTTAGACTGATGTAGTTTTCTCCTATGTTGGCTTGTATGTGAATCATGCAATATATGGAAAGCAAGTAAAATAATGACCTAGCTTATAACTTGGAAAATTGAGCTTTTGGGCTGCTCCTTAAGAAATTCAAACCTATGTATGTGGTGTTCTTATGATTTATATGAAAATAAGAAATATTTGATTTATTGAGTGCTTGATTGAATGCCTTGATAAGTTTCCTTGGTCTATGATAGGTTTTTCTTAGGTGAAGAATTAATGAGGGTTGATCTTGTATTTATATCAATCCCTTTATAGAAATAACTTACATTAAAACACTTAAGATGACCATTGGGATACATTTCATTTACAAATTAGATGACTTTAGGGAACTAGACACTTGTGTCAAAGCAAGACACATGCAATGATGTAGGTGTCTATCTGGGATGTTGATGTCTAAGTAACAATAAAGTAGTTATAAACTCAAAACTCGCAAGGGCATAAGATAAGTACATTTTAAGCATCTTGGGAAATATAAAAGTTCTAGGTCATAAATATAAGATTGGTTAGACCAAAATATAGGCTAAGGGACACAAGATAGAGTAGATACAAGACTTATGAAAGTGGGAAAGGTTCAAAATAGAGAGAAACAACCAAGGTTTGAATTTTCTATGCGTACAAGATTGAGGTGATACCTAATTTAAAAATAGTATCTATAAGTAGAGACTCACCATACATTTTATGTGGGAGATTTGATCTAGGGTGAAAAAGTTGATAAGGTTTATAGAGTATGAGATTAGGTTAATAGGGGTAGTGGGGTTGTCATATATTATAGAGATGTTAGGTATTGAGGCTGATAGGGCATTTATGATATCATTGGTAGAGTGTAGCACTCCAAAATAAACACATTCCAATTATATACATGGGAGATGATAATGAACTTAAAGGATATATGGAGGATACTTCACATCCCTATATGGGGTGTGAAGGTTTATTCGAGGGAAACTGCTTAGGATGTATCATTAGCTAGATTTTTTGGAGATGATATCATTCCCATGATTGGTTCAAGGATAGACTTAGATTTATACAAGGTGTTGAATGAGATAAACACTTTGAATTTATCACTAGTGGTTCGTGTCAATGGCATACTACTATCAGAAAAGAGTGGGAGATTTTTTCCTATTGGGTTTTTAGATATGATTGGGGGAATGATAGAGAGTGTAACATTATTTGCATGGGGACCATGTGTATTATCTCACTTGTATAGAGACTTGCATCATTTCATGTACAAAGGAGGAACTAGTATGGGCTCATCCACACTTATACAAGTGTGGGCATGAGAAAACATAGCAGTTGAGAGGATGGTTTGTCAAATTAAGGAGAGATCAGATGGAGATTTGTTTGCTTATAAATGCCATGTTATTATATATGTATGAAGGGATCACTTGGGTAATTTATATTTTATCAGAGTGTATTTGATGAGTTGGGGCCATTATAAATTACATATAGGCCATACAAGGAGGTAGATCTACCAGCAAGATGAGATGGGGTAGGGTCATTAGGGCTGATATAGTCAGTAAAGGATGAGGCATTGATCTATATATTACATCGAGATATTAGGGCTAGGGATATTGAAATTATAGGCTTGCAAGGGGATGGAGTGGATAGATGTAGTCAGAGAGCCACTAAGATAGTTAGATTATAGGTTGAGGTTTATCAGTTGAAAGCAAAGGTGAGGAGTAGAGAAGAAGGTGTAGTGAATCATATTGTGGGCACACAAATTCAAAATGATATTGGGCTTACATATAGATATAGATGATAGTGAGATACATTACAGTTTGATCTACAAATGGTGAAGGAGTTTTTGATTGGATTTGGGTAGATACAAGCATTATTAGATTTGATGAGGGATATGGAGTAGGCAGCTTACTATAGGAGCCTCTATGAGTGGCAATTCCACTAGATCAATGATCACCATCTTTCAGAGAGTACTCTACTAAGAGGTTAGAATCATCTAGGATAGTTGAGATGATAACTTATGATCAATCTATGGGGAAGCCCTCATAGTAGGTCATGGGTCTTCTAAGGAGTATACCACAATGACATCATTTGATATCACCTATAGATTCCCTGTTACAGGGACATGGTGAAAACTATAGGATAGAGGATAGACACACATTTTTTAGATGTATTTGAGATGGATTGATGTATTGGACACATTTGAAATATATATATATATATATATATATATATATACACACACACACACACACATATATATATGGTTTATTATGGTATGTGATTATGTTATGGATTGGCTTATGTTTATAGATATTTTATTTTGATAGATGTAGTAGATGGATATATGTATATGTGATTCCATCTCTTTTACATTTTATATTTGATACATGTTAGTCTTTTTTTTATCATTATTAAGGTATGTACAAAATGGATGTGAAAATGTATTTGTGATAGTGATATGGGTTAATAACTACTTTTTGTAGGATTTTCTTGGAGCTATAATAAGAATTCCAACATTATGTTCTAACATGAATTGAAAAAACTTTATTTTCATGTTTCATAAGACAATATGCACCAATGGTATGGAAAAACCATGATGTTTATTGTGTTATATGCATAGGGACTGATAGAGTCACAAGTGCAAGACTTAATGCATCATGATACTGAAGTTCATAATAACACCATTTGTAATGCACGTAGTAAACTAGAAATTTTTTAAAAAATAAATAATGAAAACAAAGTGTTTTCAACAATGAAACCAAGTAAGGAAAATAAACAATGACGTAAATAAACAATTGTACAAGCAAGTAAAACACACAATTTATATAAATAAGAAAGCAAACAAACATCAATACAAACAAGTAAACTTTTTTTTAAGTCATTGATTAGATCATAACCCTTTTTCATATGAGATATTTGACAATGATGACCATTTTATGAGTAATCTACATAAGGGATGACTAGGGTGTGTTACTAAGGACAAGGATTTTTTTTAGTTCTTGTGATTTTTTGTATTTTTGGGGAGTTTTAGGAATGGGTGGCTAAACTATATACATAAGGGAAAACTAGTTTTATATGTTTAGAGCAAAGAGATGGGATTTATTATGGATGGTTTTTTTATGATGGATGGGTGAAGGATTATCTAAATATTATATACAAGATATTGTCAAAACATGAGCAACAGAGGATCTATGTAATCACCAAGATTAAACATTCAACTGAAATGCCATAGGTAACATGGATAACCAAAAAATGGGCTATGTCCAAGTGTATAATGGATGGATGGATAAATGTTATGGGATTCCCCCAAGTACTAAGTTGTATATAGATAATGGTTTATGCAAGGCACCAAAAACTAGTTTTTGCCATGGTACTTGTCCAGAGTGCCATAAGAATTATTTTACCTTTTGGACAGATTATTTTTCTTTTTTTCTCTCTTTTTTTTGACAAATATAAAATATCACTAGAAAAATTTAAGCATGGAATTGATTGAGGTGCATGATGTTCATTGGTTCATCAAGTTTTTCACTTTTTTTTGTGGCTATTTTATAAGCACTCGATTTATATTTGGCAATGATGATGTATGGACCTAGTTAGTTAGGTTCAAATTCCCTTTATTTTTGGGATCAACCTTGGTGTTATTTTGGTTTTATTTAAAAATAAGGTCTTTAATTTCAAACTCTTTGGCTCTAATTTTCTTATTATAGCTAGGATGAATATGGTTTTAATAGGATTGTAAATGGTTAATGGCATTAAGATGTTTCTCATCCAAGATATTGATCTCATGTAGCCTTGAGATGTGATATGATTCATCATCAATGATATTTTATAAAAATATATGTAACAAAGGAGGCTTGATTTCAACATGTAAGATGGACTCACTATCAAAAACAAGGGAATATGGGATTGCACTCATGGGTGTGTGAATGCTAGTACAATAAGCCCATAATATAGGGTAAATTTATAAATGCTAATCATGACCAACATCATTGATAATATAGTTTACGATTTTGAGGATGTTTTTTTAAATTCATCTACTTCACCATTACCTTGGGGATGGTATGTTGTGGATGATTTGTACTTAATGTGGTATGCTTCACAAAGGACTTTGACATTTTTTTTGAAATATTTTTTGTTATCTAATATAATGGTATAATGAATACTGTAATTTCAAATGATATAGTTTAAAATGTGTTTGGAAATATGTGTGTTAGTTACATAGGTTAAAAGAATGGGTTTGAATCACTTAATAAAGTACTCAATGAGAGTGATTATGTCCTTATGATTGTCAAAAGAGTTGGGATTGATTTTTTCGATGAGTTATAACTCTCACATGGAAAAAGGCCATGTAGTGGTAATGGGTTGCAAGGCCTATGATGTACTATGGGTTCAATCGCCATATTTTTGGCATGGGACACATTTCTTGACATATTGGCACAAATCAATTTCCATCATTGGCTAGTAACATCTAATTCTAAGAAGCTTCTTGGTAAGGACCATTCTTAGTATAAATACCACAAATATCATCGTGTACTTATTTAATGACTAAGTAAACATCTTCAAAGTTCAAAAATCATAATAAATTTCTATCATAACCCCTATAGTATAGTTTATTTCTAAGGATGTTAAAGTAAGAAGCTCATTAGATGAAGGATTTTTTGTGATTATGGTATAATTTTGGAGGGATTATATTGTCATGAAGGTATGTGTATATATCCTAGTACCAAGGGGAAGTAGGACCAACAACCTCACAAACCACTTTATATTTATGAGTATCATATGTTGGATGAATCAATTATTAAACAAAAATTGATTGTGACTGGTATCTAGATGCATGTTGAAGAGTGAACTAATCATGTCCATAGCATCAAATTCCATGTGATTGACTAAAGGGACTAGATAAAACTAGATGGATTGAAAACATTGTTTAAGACTATCCACCATTCATTTATAATGAATTACCTTATCATCTTTAGGTTGGTATTCACTAATTACTTATTTGAAGATTAGTCTTGAATCCCCAAAAACTAGGAGATGGTGGATGCCCCATTGAATTATGAGCTTGAGACCATAAATAAGATATTCATATTTTGTTATTTTATTGGTACAAGGGAAGCCTACCTAAAATGCTTTTAGAATGAGATCACCTTGTGGAATTATGAGCAAAATACCTGCCCCTGAGCCATGAATTGTGAAAGACCCATCAAAGTACAACTACCACTCTAATTATTCATCTAATGACATGATAGATACATCTATAAAATGTGTGATTAGAGGTTTGATATATGTTAATGGTGATTCTACCAAACTATCTACAATTTTTTTCCTTTAATAACTTGTTGTTTAATATTCTCTCTATCAAACTCACTTAGGATCATGACCCACATAACCATTATCCCTATTAAAACTTATTTACAAAGGAGATACTTAAGTGTATGGACTTATGCAATGATTTTGGTTTGATTATTTAGTATGTAATGGAAAAATTTTTGGGAGTGAAACAACTATTATACATGCCTTTTCAATGGTAAAATACTTTAGCTCGTAGGATTCCAAGGTTCTACTCAAATAGTGCACTGTTATTTTCATCCCATGTTCATCATGTTGTGTCAATAATTCCCTCAATGCATGTTGTGTTGTTAAAATACATATTTGTATAGGTTTCCATAGAGTTGGAGGCACTAGGATTGGTGGATTTTCTAGATAACATTTAATATTTACAAGTGTTTGTTTCCATTCCTCATTCCAGGGAAAAGTAATGTTCTTATTAAAAAAAAGGTGAAAGGATGACACATGTCTTCAAGTTTGATATGAATCTATGGATTTCTTAAATCTTACCTTGAAAACTATGAAATTTCTTAAAATTTTTAGTTGGAAGCATTTTTGTGATAGTTTTGACCTTTGCAAGATCTACTTCTATACCTCATTGTCATACAATAAAGCCCAAAAGCTCACCTGAAGTAAACTTAATCACACATTTATTTGGATTGAGATGAACCTTGTATTCCCTCAACCATTCAAAAAAAATTACATAGTACCATGGGATGAGCTACTATAGTTTTATATTTTGACAAAATATCATATACATAGTCTTTATTGATATCATTAAGCATATCATGAAAGATAATTGTCATTGCATGTTGATAGGTGGATCCAACATTCTTGAGGCCAAATGGCATTAATTGATAACAAAATGTGCCCCAAGGTGTGATAAATGATGTCTTAAATTGGTCTTTAAGAGTTATTTTGATTTGATTCTACCCCAAAAACCATCTATTAAGGACACCTCTCATGACCTATCGTGGATTCAATAAATATGTCTATGTTTGGTAAAAGGAAGTCATCTTTAGTAAATTATTTATTAACACCCCAAAAATATGTGCTAAATCTTATCCCTGATAGTTTTTTAGTGAATGATACTATATTATATATCCACTATGAGTAGTTTATTGGTTGTATGAAGCCAACTTCTAACTATTTTTGCAATGCCTCCTTCACAAGTAATGTTCCTTTTAGATGCATTTTTTGTTAGGGTGTGGAGCTAAAAGCTTCACCAAGGAGACACTTATTAGGTTTGGGTCTACACACACACCAGCGTCAGTCAGGAGCAACCGACATTGGTCAGGAGCAGTTGCAGAGACGCCAACGTCGACAGAGGATCGATCGACGGTGGTCACAGACAAGCAATAGGAACCGACGTCGATTACCTGCGTGTCCAAAAAGCTATTTCTGTGGACAGAAGCGAGTGTTTGCATGATGAGTTTGAGTTGTAGTCTCAAGCTCACATCTCTATTATTATCAATACTATTTTTAGAGCCCTTGTTCAAGTGGCTTAACTGCTTGTTGGAAGTGCATGCTCAAGTCTCCTAATTCTATATGTAGAATTAGATCTTCCTAGCTTAGTGTAATAGTAGTAGTCATTGTGGATTATTGTAGTAATTCATTGTGTGTGAAGAACAGTACAGAATTGAATCAATCCAAGCTTGTTGGAGTTGATTATTCTTGAGAGAGAGAGCTCTTAAGGAATAGAGATCTATTGAGAGATCTATACATCTAGGAGAGGTGTGGAAGAAAGAAGTTTCTTCAATTGTATTCCTTGTGTAAAGAGTTTGTTAATACAAGTTTTCAGGGTGGTTTCTTGTATCTCTTGTTCTTACTATTATTTCATTCTAATTACTTGTCAATCTGATTTATTTCTGCATTTATTGCTTTCACAATTGTAATCTATTGTTGGTTGATCCCCAACAAGTGGTATCAGAGCCTTGGTTGTAGGTTCAGAGCTTGATATCCAACAAGTGGTATCAAAGCTTAGGTTCACTAACAGGTGGTTCAGATCTGTGTAGTGTGTATTGATTACAGGTTCTCACAGGGGTTTCTACAGGGATTTCTATTTGAGTGGGAGAAGCAATGGCAGATGAAAGTAAATTGAGAATGGAAAAGTTTAATGGCAAAAATTACCAACACTGGAGAATGCAGATAGAGGATTATCTGTATTAGAAAGATCTCTACTTACCGTTAGGTGGGGTTGCAGAGAAGCCCAAAGACATGGAGGATGAAGAATGGGAAGTTCTTGACAGAAAGGCTCTGGGGTCTATAAGACTGAGTCTAGCATCCACTGTGATATCTAATTTATCATAGGCAAAGTCTACAGTAGAGTTGATGACTACGTTAGCAAATTTGTATGAAAAACCCTCAGCTTCTAATAAGGTATATCTTATGAAGCAGTTATTTAATTTACATATGAATGAAGGTGGATCTGTTTCTACTCATCTGAATGATTTTAATGGAATTGTGAATCAATTAGGTTCAGTCAATATAGTGTTTGATGATGAAATAAAAGCTCTTTTAATATTATGTTCTTTTCCTGAAAGCTGGCATGGCTTAGTAATGGCAGTAAGTAATACTGCATCTGCATCAAATATTTTGAAAGTAGAGGATATTGTTAGTGTTATCTTGAATGAAGAAATACGCAGGAAAAGCACAGAAGAGGCATCTAGGAATGCTTTAAGTTTTGAGAGCAGGGGAAGGCAGAAAGAGAAGAGCAAGAAAGGCAGATCAAGATCCAAATCAAAGGGGAAAGGCAGATCTAAATCCAAAAATGGCAGAAGGCCACAATGCTGGAACTGTGGAAAGATGGGGCACATAAGCAGAGATTGTTGGTCAAAGCCTAAGGAGGACAACCAGCACGAAGGAAAGGAAGAAGCCAAGATTACAGGTATTGCACAAGATGCTTTAATTTTCTCTCTGCATAATAATATAGAATCTTGGGTATTAGATTCTGGTGCATCTTTTCATGCTACCCCTAACAGGGAATATTTTAGTGACTATATCCATGGAGATTTTGGAATAGTGTATCTAGGGGATGATGAGCCCTGTAAAATAATTGGCAAAGGTAAAGTGCAGCTGAAGATACAGAATAGCAACACATGGGTGTTAAGAGATGTGATGCATGTTCCTAGCTTGAAGAGAAATTTGATTTCTGCAAGAAAGCTAAGGGATGAGGGTTGTACACTCATAGCAGAATCTTGGAAGGTGACCAAGGGTGCACTTGTTATGGCCAGAGGTAAGAGAGAAGGTACTCTCTATTTGTGTAATTGTGTTACTAACAAATCTCCTTCTATATTATCTACTTTAGATGTGGATGCTAAATTGTGGCACTCAAGGCTTGGCCACATGAGTGAGAAGGGGATGTCAATTCTTAAGTCCAAAGGTATGCTTTCAAATTTAAAAGGCATAGATCTAGAGTTTTGTGAGCACTATGTATTTGGAAAACAGAAAAGAGTTAGTGTTCTCAAAACTAGGTCTACTAAGAAGAGGCATAAGTTGCAGCTTGTTCACACAGACGTGTGGGGACCAGCTCAGGTTGCTTCCATTGGAGGATCACAGTACTATGTATCTTTCATAGACGATGCTATAAGGAAGGTATGGATCTATTGTATTAGGAGGAAATCTGATGTATTTGAGACTTTTAAAGTTTGGAAAGCTATGGTTGAGAATGAAATAGGTAAAAGATTGAAGTGCCTGAGATCAGATAATGGCGGTGAGTTCTGCAGTCATAAGTTCAGAGATTATTGTTACATGCATGGAATCTGTAGGCAAAGGACGGTTCCAAGGACACCTCAGCAGAATGGGATTGCTGAAAGGATGAACAGGACAATAATGGAGCGTGCAAGATGTATGAGATTGCATGCCGGTTTGCCCTTACAGTTTTGGGCACAAGCTGTTGACACTGCAGTATACCTGATTAACAGAGGACCCTCTACAACTCTGGATGGTGGTATTCCAGAAGAGGCATGGACAGGTAAAAAGGTTGATCTCTCATATCTCAAAGTTTTTGGTTGTGAAGCCTTTGTGCATATAGATAAAGAAAATAGAAAGAAGCTTGATGCTAAGTCTATGAGGTGCACATTTATTGGCTATGGCTTAGATGATTTTGGTTACAGATTGTGGAATCTAGAAACTAACAAGGTAATCAGGAGCCGTGATGTTGTTTTCAATGAAAGAGTGATGTATTATGATCAGCTAAGGAAGCTAAATCAATCTGAGTAGAGCAATGGTGAATTGGATAAGGTGAAAGTCTAAGATGAGCTCACGGGAAAAAGAAATAATCACTTGCAAAAAAACACAGAGACCGACGTTGATAGGTTAGGAACCGACATCGGCAGTACAGAAATCGGCATCGGCCGTACAGAGACCAACTTCGGTAGGACAGGTACCGAGGTTGGTCAAGCAGAACTGACGTCAACCAGTAACAGGTCTGGAGGTGACCGAGGCCGGTCACTATCAGAGAATTTGGGTGGACAGCGTGTTGTGAACGAGTCTCAAACACCCATCAGGAGGTCAGAAAGAGTGAGTAAGCCTCCAATTAGATATTCTCCTTCTTTATTTTATTTATTGCTAACTGATGGTGGAGAACCAAAAAGTTTTGAAGAAGCAATACAGGTGAAGTCCAAGAGTGAGTGGGAGCGTGGCATGGTTGAGGAGTTGGAGTCCTTAAGAGAGAACCAAACATGGGATTTGGTTGAATTGCCAGCTGGTAAGAGAACACTCAAGAACAGATGGACCTACAGGTTGAAAGAAGGTGAGAATGGATAGATGAGATATAAGGCCAGATTAGTGGTGAAAGGATTTGCACAAAAGCCAGGTATTGACTTTGGTGAGATTTTTTCTCCTATTGTTAAAATGACTTCAATAAGGGTTGTATTGTCTTTGGTTGCTTTTGAGGATTTGCATCTTGAGCAGCTAGATGTTAAGACAGCATTTCTTCATGGAGATTTGGATGAGGAAATTTATATGGAACAGCCAGAAGGATTCGAGGTCAAGGGTAAGGAGAAGTTTGTGTGTAGATTGAAGAAAAGCTTTTATGGCCTCAAGCAAGCTCCTAGGCAATGGTACTTAAAATTTGACAAGTTTATGACTGAGCATGGCTACAGTAGGTGTCAATCAAACCATTGTGTGTATTTCAAGAGATTTGATAATGGTAGATATATTATTCTATTGTTGTATGTAGATGATATGTTGGTTGCAGGATCACACATGTAGGATATCTCTGAGCTTAAGGTGAAATTAGCTCAAATGTTTGCTATGAAGGATTTGGGAGTAGCAAAGAAAATCCTTGGCATGAGCATTAAGAGAGACAGGAAAAATCACAGGTTGATTTTGTCTCAAGAAGATTATGTGGACAAGGTGTTGAAATGGTTCAATATGCAGGATGCTAAACCGGTAAGCACACCTTTGGCTGGACATTTTAAGTTGAGTAAAGAACAATGTCCTAATTCATATGATGAGGTAGAGTACATGAGTAAGGTTCCATATTCTTCTGCAGTAGGGAGTTTGATGTATGCAATGGTGTGTACTAGACCGGATATTGCCCAAGCAATGGGAGTGGTAAGTAAGTATATGTCCAATCCAAGTAAGGAACATTGGAAAGCAGTTCAGTGGATCCCTAAATATCTGAGAGGAACCAGCAGTAGGCACTTATGCTATGGAGGTTCAGATACTTCTCTACATGGTTATAGATTCAGATATGGTAGGTGATTTGGATGGCAGGAGGAGCACTACAGGTTATGTTTTCACTGTAGGTGGAATGGCGGTTAGCTGGATATCTAAGTTGCAAAAGGTTGTTGCCTTGTCAACTACAGAAGCAAAGTATATTTCAGCCATAGAGGCTATCAAAGAGATGATATGGATGACACGATTCATGGATGAGCTTGGTAGGGAGCATGAGAGTTGCAGATTGTATAGTGACAGTCAGAGTGCAATCCATTTGGCTAAGAATTCAGCCTTTCATTCAAGAACAAAGCACATACAGCTAAGGTATCACTTCATATGACAGGTATTGGAAGATGGTGAGTTAAAGCTGGAGAAGATCCATACAGATAGGAATCCTATTGATATGTTAACCAAGCTGGTTACAAAGGAGAAGTTGAATCTTCATTCAACTTCTGTTGGTCTTTATGATTGAGTTAAAGATGGAGGAGCGAGAAGATGTTGCTGTATAGGTACTGGTGCAGCTGTTTATCTCCAAGTGGGAGATTGTTAGGGTGTGGAGCTAAAAGCTTCACCAAGGAGACACTTATCAGGTTCGGGTCTACACAGACACCGGCGTCGGTCAGGAGTGACCGACGTCGGTCAGGAGCAGTTGCAGAGACGCCGACGTCGATCGATCGATGGCGGTCACAGACAAGTAGCAGGAACTGATGTCAGTTACCTGCGTGTCCAGAAAGCTATTTTCATGGACAGAAGCGAGTGTTTGCATGATGAGTTTGAGTTGTAGTCTCAAGCTCGCATCTCTATTATTAGCAGTACAATTTTTAGAGCCCTTGTTCAAGTGGCTTAACTGCTTGTTGAAAGTGCATGCTCAAGTCTCCTAATTCTATATGTAGAATTAGATCTTCCTAGCTTAGTGTAATAGTAGTAGTCATTGTGGATTATTGTAGTAATTCATTGTGTGTGAAGAATAGTACAGAATTGAATCAATCCAGGCTTGTTGGAGTTGATTGTTCTTGAGAGAGAGAGCTCTTAAGGAATAGAGATCTATTGAGAGATCTATACATCTAGGAGAGGTGTGGAAGAAAGAAGTTTCTTCAATTGTATTCCTTGTGTAAAGAGTTTGTTAATACAAGTTTTCAGGGTGGTTTCTTGTATCTCTTGTTCTTGCTATTATTTCATTCTAATTACTTGTCAATCTGATTTATTTCTGCATTTATTGCTTTCACAATTGTAATCTATTGTTGGTTGATCCCCAACATTTTTCTAGGTTTTTGATTGACTAGTTTTGCATCTTTATGTAAAACAAACTGATGAACAACTAGTGAATGATCCAACCTAGGCATGTTTGCATATGAACATGCAAACACATCTGAAAATTCCTTGAGTAAATTCAAAGTGGAATGTTCTTCCACATCAATGGAAGCAATAAGTTTCACAATCTTAGAATTTTATTTGGTTCTAATATCGATGTCAATGGTCTTTTCAATTAATAAAATATATTAATATTCTAACTTTATTGGAGGTGAAGGAATATTAAGTTCCTCCTCAAGGTCTTGTTGATTGAGATTGTCTTCATATGATATTGTAGAGGATGTGTTAGCAACCTAAGGAGATTATATAGAGATTTAATTAATACAAAACATGAATATTTGAAGCTCAAAACTCATAGAATGATAATATATCTGATATATTATATTTTACAATATTACTCTCTCTCTTAATTTCCCATTACAAATTCATCTAACACAATACAATTATATATGATAAAATATCTTATTATCTGAGAATCTCGTTAACTATTAATCTCATAGAATCTCTTGTAGGTTATTAACAAACCTATATACAAACTATTTTTATAATACACAAAAATATAATGATATATAATATATTCTACTAATTGACTATATTATTGTATTAACCATATAGTAATTTACAAATAATGTAAATAATATTTTACCTAATATATATACTAATCCTCAACATCCTCCCCCCTTAGTTTTTACATGGTAAGACATATCTCATTCTCCAATTATAATGTTCCACTTCTATGTGCTCATTATCAAATCTTCAACTATGCAGCATCATGCTTACACAAAACTCCAACACATTGTTTTCTTACAAGTAGTTTTCATAGATGGATACAACCACCACCTATGCATGAACAAAGACCTATGCTTATGTTCATCCTCCACTCATGTCCTCTAATGTTTTTACCCAACTTCAACCAACAACCTTACCTAATTGGTTTTGTAGGTGTACCAATAACCTTTAATAATTGGTTTTCCAGGTTCACCAAAAACCTTACACAATTGGTATTCTAGGTTCACCAAAAACCTTACACAATTGGTTTTTCAAGTTCACCAGAAACTTTACATAAATGTTTTTTTACAAGTTTACTAATAAACTTTAAAAAAATGGTTTTTCATAGGTTTACCAATAACCTTTACATCATGATTACTAAAATACATTTTGATAAATATTCTAAAATGTTTATACAAAATGGGTTACATGAGGAATACTCAAAAGTGAACAGGAATGAACCTCTATTCTTATTACAAAATACATTGAAAAAATAAATGTATCTACCACACCACATAATTGAAAAACACATGCCACTAAAGTAGAAGTGGTCCCATTGCTAGTGGCTAACAAGATGCTTGAATGGCATCCATCTTATGCTACCTCTAACCTCCTTCATGGGAATTTGCTTACTCAATTGATGAAGTCTTGAAGCTCATATGCATGTTGTTTTGAATGGAATAGGGTCCCTCACATAAGATTAACATTCATATAGATGTCAGGTTTACCTAAAAATGCATATGTTACAATAAGGGGTATAAATTTGGCTTTAAATACCAAAAAAACATAAAGGACTTTTTATAAATGATGACACTATTTTATGACATATAAGAAACTTTGTTGACTTTGAATCTTTTGATATAAAAATGACTCTTGTCATCATCAATATGTTTGACACTAAAAAAATATTTTGACATACAAAAATCATTATATTTATTTGACAAAAATAATATTTCATGACTATAACTATAACTAATAAAGCTCAACACACTATTATATTTAGATTATATTTAAAGACATGCAATACCATGTGACTATTGAAAGAGCCATACATGGAGTTTAGCATACCTAGATAATGATGCCAATAACAAAACTATAAAGAACCAATACCAAAAATAAAATTAACTTCTACTAACCACCTTAAATACCACAAAATTCTTATTGCATGGTTTAGTGATCTTGGTGGGTAGTTTGGAGAACTAAAAAGACTTCTTCATCGATAGAGCTATACACATTAATGAAGAAGACAAAGAATCCATGATTAAGTTTGCACTTGAGCAAGAAAATATGAAATGGCATGTTCACTATGATGACATCTCTATTAAGTTAGAACATTCAATGCAAAAAAACTATGCATATACAATTGAAGTGAAAGATTCCAATATAATGTGGTTAGGATCAAAATCAAAGCAAATTTCATTTATATTCCTCATAGACAATCAAATTAAATAGAGGAATACTTTTATATATAACTTCAATTTAACAAATCCATAGAAATCTAGGATCATCCAAATTTATATGTTATATAATATTTGTATCAATGAACCAACATCCTAGGGATCATGTCCTCTTCTTATCACCTATGTAAAAGAGAATAAATATGCACAATCTAAATTTCCTAATAAAGAAAACATGTAGCTAATTAAAGCCATAACAAATCAAGGCTATAAAGATGCATGCAATGATCACTTTGATAGAAATGGATATCTCAAATGGTGATGGAGAATGGAATAGTGGAATTTAAACTGATGCTCAATGCTCTAAGATAACAAGAGCCAATACAAAACACTGACAGTCAATTAACACATGTAGGTCTATCAACTAGACTCTCTTATAATATAAGACTACAAATTATAAATCACATATAAGTATTAATATTAATACAAATTTATCAAACTATGTATATCATTACTCGAGGCAATAACATAATGGTAATACCCTTTCAAAAATTATAAAAATTTAGTTTTCATGCTTTACTCTCCATGACCCACTCTGATACCACTATTATTAATCTAAGGAGATTATGTAGAGATTTAATTAATAAAAAGCATGAAGATTTGAAGCTCATAACTCACAAAATAATAATATAGTTGATATATTATATTTCACACTATTACTCTCTCTTATTTTCCCATTACAAATTTATCTGACATGATACAATTATATAGGATAACATATCATATTATCTAGGAATCCCATAATTGATAAATCACCTAGAATCTTTTATAGGTTATTAACAAACCTATATACAAACTATTGTTGTTATACACAATAATATAACAATATATAATCTATTCTAATAACAAACTATATTATTGTATTAACCATATGGTAATTTACAAATAATGTAAATAATATTTTACCTAATATAAATAATGATCCTCAATAGGATGTAATTGTATGGATCTAATTATTTTTTGAATGATTTGAGTCTGAAAGCTTCCCAAAGTTTGAAAAATTATCCAACTAAATTGAAAATTCCTTCTTGTGATCTCTTATTGGGATATGATCTCTAACTTTCAAAAACTTAGATATGGCTCATCATTTTGAAATCTTTAGAAAGGATCTCACCTTCCATGAAAGAGGTTTTCCCAAGATTACATACCAATTATATTTGATTTATATGATGGGGCCTACTATGCTTATTGTGGGACATATGGATTTTTCCTAGATAATGGGCATCATGGATTTCATATTCTCTCATAACTTTATCCACAATGGTGAATTTGGATAGGGTGGAGGGATTAATAGATTTTTATGTAGATGTCTAAATTGTAGATGGTTGGTTTGTGGAGGTAGAGAGTAACTCATTAGGATGGATATAGTTAGAAACCTTTGGTGACCCATTGGTAGGTTCATAGGTATCTTTAATAAATGGTAAATAATTGGAACTTATATATCTCCCCTATATTAGTTTATAATATTGAAAAGGTTGAGGATCACCTAGAATAATAACTTTCATACCATCATGAGAAAACTTTATACACTAATGTAAGGTGGATGGAATGGTGTTCATGTCATTGATCTAAGGATGGCCAAGGAATAGGTTATATGGGAGATCTAAATCAAGAACATGAATTAAGGTTTCTTGAATGACAAACCCCATAATGGCTGGAAGATAGATAATTCACACCAAATGATGCTCATTATTATCCTATGCCTTTATATTAATGGTATTATGATCTAGTGTTGTCATAGAATGTCCTAAATTCTTTATCAAACTTAATGTGCAAATATTTAAGCCTAACCCATTGTCTATAAACACCATATTTACTTTATGATTGGAAATAAAGACTTTTATGTATAATGGAAAATTATGATATGAGGCCATGGGTGAAATTATTGAATGGTCAAAAGTCACTTGATTATTAGAGGAAAAGTCTCCTATAAGTTCTTCACTATTGGATGGATTTATGTCTTCTAAAACTTTGAATTATTGAAAGGTTTTTTTAAAAATTCCATTGCAAGTGGGAGACATCTAGAGAAGGTCAAAAATGAAAATATATGTTGGCATTTTCTCGAGTTGCTCTATGATGTTATATTTTCCTTCAAAGGGAGGCAAAGGGACACTTGGAATTGTAATCTTTGCATGCCTTAATAACATAAACATGATAATCCATATTGTCAATATGATTGAATATAGAATCAAAGGTATGAGTAACTTGATTGACGTTATTTGTTTGGTCTTGACTTTGGTTTTTATTAGTACACCCTTGTTCATGCTCTGGGAAGGGATCTTGATATATCCCTAGTTTTATATTGTTAGAAGTTGATGCATGATTCTCTACTTTTATATTGATATGATCAATTAAATCTTTGACATAGTGTTTGAGTCTCATACAATGATAGGTGGAATGCCCTTTGACTTTTTTGTAGTCACAATATTCATTATCTTTATACCACTCAGGTTTTGGAATGTTCTCATCATAGGGTTTAGTGTGTGGAAACTTGATTGTGTTTATGGTGACCAACTTTTGAAATACTAATTCAATTGGTTCTCCCAAAGAAGTGAACATTCATTTTTAATTACCTTGTCAAATTTGATCACTAGGTACAATAATTTTGTTGATAGGTTGGGTGATTTGAATTTGTTTAATATTAGTTACACCATCCCCTGCCATGTTATTTTTATTTGCATAAAATGTGGGTTTTTCATTTTGACTTGAAGATGAATAATGGTGTTTGAAGATTTTGATGGTACCTTTGACAACTAGTGCTCTTTCAATTTGAACTCCTTATTTTATAATTTCATCAAATGATGTATCATAGTGCAGTTGTAGATGATATGCCAAATTTAAATTGAGATTATTTGTAAATGTATCTATAATTTGATTTTCTAGAAGTGATAATGGGAACTAGATTACTAAGGCACACCATCTCTACAAAAAAGAGATGAAGCTCTCCCCATTGCATATTTTAGAAGTTGTACATATCTAACGTGGTCAATTCACATTTAAAATTATATGAAAAGTGTCACACAAATATCTTAGAAAGGTATTCAAAGGTTGTGATGTATCCTATATGTAGGTGTAAGAACCACTCTAATGCTTGACCTATTAGGCTATGTGGAAAGAGTCTTAATAGATAATTATTTTTATAAGCAACATCTAAACATGCCATATAAAACTCTTTAAGGTGTTCTCTAGGATCTCCTTTTCCTTTGTAATTTTCAAACTTTGAGAGTTAAAAAATGTGTAGGAAAAGGTGCCATCATCATAGTAATGTCAAATGGATATATGGACAAATTTCTTCAAACTTTTACTTTTTTGGGGGGAATAGATATCATCTTATAACCCTTATATTTGGCCCTTCATACTTTGTAATTATTGGATAAATTCCATGTCCTTGAGTGGTGATGGTTGGTTTGGGTTTTGATTTGAACTTTATTTTGGATTTGAAAACTAATTTTGATTTAGTGATTTAACCTTTTAGGGTTTTAAAATGAAAATCCTATGTTTAGATTAAAGGGTTGAGATGTCTAAATCAATCAAATAAATATGTAATAACTAAGTACTAATTTATTATGACCTTTGACCTTTTTGAATTTCTAATAATATCAATAAATAGGCATAAATAGAGACTTGTCTAAAAACTCACTATCGTCGATGATCTTGGTTTTATAAATTGAGATATGGGTAATTATTTGTGTCATCAACAAAATTTTGGTGTTCATCTACTCACTATATAGTAGCACCTAGTATGGATAGTAGAATAATATATGTGTACTATCCTCAATGTGTCATTAATGCCCCCTTTGTGAGATTGTTCCTATTTTTTGGGAGTACCTACACTTGTGTCTGTATGTCATGTTATTGCATGCATAAAACCTAGAGCTCTATGTTATGCATGGAAAACCTAATTTAATGTGAAAACCCTAATCCTCCTTACAAGTATGGCATGATAAATAATTTTCTACGTGTTAGTAGGATGGAATAGAATCCTTAACACCCTATTATGTAGAGATTTTCCTACATACCAATACTTTGAAGATAGACCAAGCCTGATGTGGTTCTCCCACCTAGTACTTGATGCAAGTGCAAGTGAATGCTAGAATGAGAGTGGCCTTAGATGCCTTGAATGTGCTTGAGCTTTGAAATATTTTAAAATTAGGCTTAGGGCTAATGTAAATGGTAGTATTCTAAAATTAGGGCATAATAGGGATCAAATACCTTAATTTTTCTCAACTTTGTCTTTATTTTGAATAGATTTTGCATCTACTTTCCATCTAGTGAATAAAGGTGGATTAGACTTGTATTTGTAGGGTTTTGTTGCTTATGCAGATAATAAAATGAGCTTAGGTTGACCTTAAGAGGGGCACATGTTTGAAAAAGTATCTATTGGGAAGAGCTAGGCCTAAAGATAGTAGTGCCCAATTGGGGACACTAGTGCCATGTGGTTGTAGTGTCCCAAATGTGGCACTAATGTCCTCTTTGAAAATTGCTAATAAATTTGGATTGGGATCTGAGATGACAATTTTGGTACTATGTTTTGACTAGCTTTAAGTGACTATGGTCTCTTAAATGACTAGAAAAGTAAGTCAAATGCTTAAGGATAGGTTTATGGCTATCCTAGGGATAGGTTAACTCAAACAAAATTCTTAGCATCCAATTACCACTTTTAGATGATTACATTTACCCCTCATTTATGCTAGTAATGTAGCAAAGCAAATTGACTAGTATAAAGGAAAAATATCTCTACCTAGACTTACCTTGGAAGTGAAGACTACGTAGTTGAGTTTGAGTATGAAAATATAGGTCTTTGTATGTGGAACATGATCCAAAACAATTTCCTACAATGAAACATAAAAAATTAGTCCTTACTTAAGAGATTATCAAAAGTAAAAGACTATGCTAAAATGAAATAACTAAGTAAAGTTGAGTATAAAGAGAGGAAAGGAATGAATACACCTTGTTGGGTACATGAAGAAATATATGAACTTGGTGAAAACCTATGTGTGAGTGTGCATAGTGATAATATCATTGAATATCTTGAACTGAGTTGATGGCTTACTCAATCCTCATATGGATGGCTCAAGAACTCAAACTGATTTTGAATCCATCATTGTCCACCCCTACTCGATGGATCCTGATCTCTATAAATATCTTGGATAAGACTATAATTATGTCTAATCCTCTCATATAGGTGGATCAAGAACTCAAGTAGTTCATGGCTCCATCATTTCCCACTTGTGTGAAGTAGATGCATCTGTAATTATATTGTGCAAAGTGTTGAAAGCATCTAACTGAGTAAATCTATGTATTTAGTTTCACATCCACTTAGGTATATTAGGTAGCTTTAGGCCAATAGATAATTCCAACCACTACAGATGGAATAAGACATGAATTTAGTGACAACATGTAATGTGATATCAAGTTTATATATCATAGATAATGACATAGCATTTTCCATTCCATCTGATCAACCCATCTAAAGCTAAGTAAATGGAAACTAATGTGTTGTGCACATGCCCTCAATCTGGTATCTAAGTATATTGAATCTAAATTGAGTATGTAATAATTAAATATATGTAACTAAATTGAATGTGGGAGTGATTATGCCATACATGATGCCCCTCAATCTAAGAAATTAGTGTGAATTTGAGCTAAAATGAATGAATCTAAGCTAAATATGAAAATAATTTCCAACCTATGACTGTATCTATGTACAAATTTGTATTGTACTTGGTGTACTAGTCTGAATAATCTAGACTATCCTAAAATTAGGGATACCAAATAGTAGCACCCTATAGTAGACAGGAGCACCTTGTGGTGCTAGTGTCCCAATTTGAGCACTAATGACTGTCTGGTCTAATTTATGAGTAATATGGACTAAATTATAAATATTTTTTATGTTCTATACTTTCCTTGAGTCTATCTAAAAGTAAGCTTGTGTAGTGAAATTTATCTATGAAAAGTAATGTAGGAGCCTAATCTCTATGACAAACCCAAGTGAATTCCCCCTCTTTTGAGTGTAGTTGTGAAACCTATGTAGGAACTACCCTCTAAAGAAGTATCTCTTTAAAATGTATTAGTTGTAACATGTGCATGATATTTCAATATAATATACAAAAATAACATCGAAATGTAAATAAATCTAAGCATAAGTAAGAAATGTAAGATGTATGTTATAATCTAGTATTTGCACAAGGGTAACAAGATAGATATAATTAATGTATAAAAAAATCTAAGTAACTACCTAGGGGAATGGGGCATGATTTCCATCATGGCTCCTAAGTAGGAAGGGTAGATGCATGATATTTCTCATGGAATAAAAAAATAGTGTGTGTGTGTGTGTGTGTGTGTGTGTGTAACAAGCAAATACAAGTGTAATGGTGTAGAAGCATATAAGGAAGCAAACATATAAACACATTAGGCACATAAAAGTTAGGCCAAGGGGACACAATACAAGGGACATAGGCACATTTCAATAAATCTAAAAACAAAGACATACAAGGACATGTTCAAATGTCCACATACGCAAGCAACAAGCAATTTAGTATAGATCCACATAGAAGGACATGTTCAAATGTCTGCATATAAAAGCATGAAAAATAACACACAAGGGACATGGGCACATGTACAAGGCATAAAAAATAGATAAGTGAAAATAATCTAAAGAATAATGTCATATTCAAATTCCTTCGAAGATGGAAGAAGCATAAGAAACACAATCAAGTCTAATCTAGGAACTAAAAATGAAATCATGTATAATTATATATTATAAATCTATGTAGATGCTAGGATGCATATATACTAAGTCTAAATAGTGATAGTCAGAAAAAATTATGAGTAATGAGGATAAATGATCAACATCAAGATAAATTAATGCATAACTAGAATGTATAGTATGTAAAGATAAAACCTAGTTATATAAATTATGTAAGAGATGCCCCAGAGTGGACGGATGTATCAATGTATAAACCTAGATTAGTGTAAATACCCCCAATGGGTAGATGATAACTATTCTAGATCAGTGTAGTGGACCATATTCTTATCTAAAATATACAAGCACTTGATAAGAACAAGTGAAGCATATGTGAATGATAAAACTAACTATACTAGGATAGCTATCAATATGTAATATTTGCCAAGTAGTATAAATGTAAAAATAATAATGCATACTATCTGTAAATTTTATATTTTTAAAGTATTTGAATGTTTTTTATTTTGACATGTTATATTATTTTTGTGTTTTTTGAGTATAATTTATGTATAATCAAATGAAAATAAACTATGTACAAGGAGCAAGAGAGAGAAGGAAGTATGTACAAGGGTAGGAACCATACTAACCAATGAGTCTCATAAGAGACTCCCTATCACCATGACCTATGTCAAAGAGGATAATTTTGATCATGTGTGTGGTGTTAAAGGGAAACTATGAGCACATGATCTAGTGTGATGTCTAATATAAATCTAAAACTACCTAAGTAGTGATGTTATGATGATGTGGAACTAACTATGATGCCTTATGAATTGTAGGGGTTTTAGGGACCCATCTAATATAAGTAGAAGTTATAAGTGATATAGGTTCCTTATACTAAGAACCCCTAGACCCAAATATAATTAATATTAAGGTAAACTAAGTAGAGGAAGGTCCTCTAGAATTTGTGGTGTATCTCTGATGAAAAGGCATCTCTAGTAATAGTTTCTATGGGGGGGGTATGTATACATGTAGATACCATAAAATTAGACCTGGCCTACTCTAAGGACTTTGTTGAACACTTTGATGTATGCATAAGAGTTGTACTCTCTACTATAACTAATAATCATGTAATATCTAGTAATGCTAGAATTATAATTATAACTAGTGTCAGTGCTAGAACTATAGCTAGAAATTGTGTTGGAACTACTTATAGGATGAGAAGAGGATACTCATATGGGATACACTCAATATTAACCACTTAGTTATCATGTATATACTTTAGGAATTATTTTACTATAGATGGGATGGCTCAGATCTATTGTATCTATGACCTGCCTAATAATATATCAAATACACCTACACTAGGTACTACTAGGAATTGAGTCGCTATGTGTGTTGGTCTAACCTTTAATAGAAGCATAATCTCCTTGATGGAGCTTTGAATGTGGTCATTGAAACCACCAATGATCATCTCTATGGGGAATATATACTGCTCTATGTATCCCAGTTTCTATAAGAGTGTCATGGTGTACATACTTATACTTAACCCATTGTCAACCATAATAGTATGAATAGGATGGTGGTCTATATGTGCTCATATGAAGAGTGCATGTAAATCTGTAGCATCATCCACAATATCCTACTATAAAAATGTGATAAGTGGTATAGGTGGTAATTTAGTGTGATATATGCCAATAATGTTATGCAATGGATGTGTCTCCTCTCTAACTGTGTGATAAGAAGATGGTGTTAGATGAGCCTGGTATGTATAATAAACACATGATGTGCCCCTTTCCTCATTAGTTATATGCTTTGGTAAAGTCTATGAAAATATATTAAGTACCTTCACCTCTATTTATTATTTTGATTCCTCTATGGGTGTGTTTATATCAATAATGTTAGCCTCAATAAGATCTTGTATCTTATGCTTCAAGATAATGCATCTATTTATTGTGTGACCCAGTGCCTTGTGATACTTGTAGAATGCATTTGAATCATAAATATTTGTAAGTGACCATGTAATATCAACCTCTTTAATTAGAGGAAGAAATACAACATTTCATTCCAATATTCATAAACATCATGTTGGTGACTAGAATATTAGTGAAGACTCTACACTAAGGAGTGGATAAAACCAATCTAGGAGTAGGCTCAGAAGTTACATTGACTATGAAATTTTGATCACTTTTGTTTTCTATGGACCTGACCTTATATGGAGGTTTGTTTGTACTCTTAATAGTTGATTCTGATCCATTTGTGTATTTGAGTTTTCCCATTGCTAAGAGCTTAAACCTCTCTTTCCTTGATTGTGTGACACATATTAGTAAATGATGGAAACTTCTTGAATAAGATACCTTCTTATAGTGTTGGTAATATAATATGTTTAAATATATCCTAAATCTCTCTATTTTTGATGGCACTAGTCAATTTGGATAATATTTTCTTGTATCATAAGACATAATCGGTGATAGGCTCATTTTAACTTTTGCTTTAACTTTACCACTTATGCATATGATATATTATCACTGATTTTGATAGAGAAGAGTGATAGGAGTAAGTTGGCTAAAAGATTTAATGTCATGATCGATTTATTTGGCAAATCATATAACCATTACAAGGCATAATCCTTGAGACTGCATGGAAATAGCTTCATAAGAAGCTAATCATTAGACACATAGTACAAGCATGCTATGTGAAAGGCTCTGAGTTAATACTCTAGGTCACCCTTACCATCATATAATGTGAGCTTTGATGCCATGAAACTAGATGGTAATGGAGTTACCTCTATGTGGTGTGTTAAAGGTGTATATAAGAGAATGTTGGAATCCAAGTCATGTGAAGGATTAGTTACTCCCTGCTCAAGATGTAACATCTTAGACTATAGATTAAGAATTACATAAGGTATTATACATCTAGAGTAGAAGAACTAGACATAAGTGGTGTATCTATTAATGATGGTTGAATAACAATCTTGGGTTATGTTATCTGAGTTGGTTGAGTGGGACCCACTTAAGGTGCAAGAACATCATTAACTAGAGGGGTTAAAGATTGACTATTATTTGTCTTATTCTTGATTTTTAATATGGATTATAAAATACATGCATGATCATGGGGTTTTTCCTAAATTCTATTTCAAAATCCATATAATACCTCATCTTTGTTCATAAGTATGTCATACTCATTAAGTAGAGGTGGTGTGTATTGATCCTCAATGTAGACTTGATCTTGTTCTTAGTTATATCATTCATCTTTAGATGAATTTTTATTTAATTCCACATAATAAAGGTGTGAAGTATTAATATCTAGAGTTGTAATAGGTTCCTTATCCTTTTTATAGGTTTAGATAGCTGGAATATAAATATGCTCTACAAGATTACCACCTAGTCTATCACTTCTTCTTAATGGAAGAGAGATAACTTTATTAGATGGCATATAAAAAATAAATTGAAAGAGAGATACTAAAAATATATATATATGAATTTTGAATAATTAATAATGGCTAATGAAAAGAGGAGAAAAAAATATACAACCCCTAAGTGCATCTAGGGTTAGGGTTTTTGAAACTAGGGTTTCTTTACACCAATTTAAATTATATGTAAAATAAATTTAAACCCTAATGTAAAATTAATATTAATTAGCTAGGTTGTCTAAAAAAATTAGAAAAATAGAATTATTTAGCTTTAAATTTATTGTAAAAATTTTGCATGAATGCAAGCTAGGGTCTAAAGCAATGTTCTAAGTAAGTCAAGTTCACCAAATGATTTAAGCTTTTAAGGTTTTATAATTAAAATTATATGTTTAGATTAAAGGACTGAGATGTCTAAATTAGTTAAATAAATATGCAATAATTAAGTACTTATTTTTTATGACCTTTAACCATGTTTAAATTTCTAATAATAGCAATAAATAGGCATAAATAGAGACTTATCTAAAAACTAACTATCACAAATGATCTAGGTTTTACAAGTTGAGATTTGGGCCATTATCTATGTCATCAATAGGATTCTGGTGTTTATCTTCTCACTAGATAGTAGTGCCTAGTATGGGCAATATCACCATCTATGTGTAGTGTCCTCAATATGGCACTAATGTCCCCTTTATATGACTGCACCTATTTTTTGGGAGCACTTGTGCCTGTGTCAATATATCCTATTCTTATATTCATGAAACTTGGATCTCTGTGTTGTGCTTAGAAAACCTGATTTAATATGCAAACCCTAATCTTCCTTATAAGTATGGCATGAGAAATAATTTTATATGTGTTAGTAGGATGGACTAGATATCCTCAAGAGTCCACTATGTAAAGAGTTTCATATATACCAATACTTTGAATATGGATTAATATCAATGTAGTTTTCCCACCTATTGCTTGATGCAAGTGAAAGAGAATGCTATAATGAGAGTGGCCTTGGATGCCTTGAATGTTCTTAATCTTTGAAATGTTTAAAAACTAGGGTTAGGGATGTTTTAGATGGTAGTATTCATAAACTAGGGAAAAATAGGGATCAAATACCTTAATTTTTCTCAACGTTGTCTTTGGTGTGAATATATTTTGCATCTATTTTCCATCTAGTGAATAGAGGTGATTAGACTTATATTTATAGGGTTTTGTTACTTGTAAAAATAATAAAATGAGCTTAGGTTAACCTTGGATGGGCACACATTTGAAAAAGTATATGTTGGTAATAGATAAGGTTAATGACAATAGTGCCTAGTTGGGGACACTAGTACCATGTGGTTGTAGTGTCCCAAATATGTCACTAATGTCCTCTTTGTAGACTATGAAGTAATTTGGATTGGGATCTGAGATTATAGTTTGAGGACTATGTTTTGATTGGTTATAGGTCACTATGGTCTACTAAATGATTGAAAAAATAATTCTAATGCTCAAGTATAAGTTTATGGATAGCTTAGGGATATGTTAACTCAAACAACACTCTTAGCATATAATTACCACTTTTAAGTGATTACATTTAAATTTAAAATTAAAAATTGATTGGGATTTGAAAATTTAAATTGATTTTCAAATTGATTTAGATTGGAAAAGTTATTTGGATTTGAGAATTGAAATTGACTTGGATTTGAACCCAAATTTGGATTTGGATTTGCCTTTTGATTTTGATTGATGTTTTAATTTGGATTCAAAATGAAATTCAAATTCAGATTTTGATTTTGATTTTTTTGTTAATTTTGATTGAAGTTTATATTGGGATTTTAATTTGAATTTAGATTTAGATTTAGATTTTAATTTATTAATTTTATTTTATTGAAGTTTGGATTGCAATTATGATTTTAATTGAAATTCAAATTTTGATTTAGATTTTAATCGATGTTTGGATTTGGATTCAAAGTTAGAATTGGATTTTGATTATAGTGAGCTGAGCCTAGGTTATTGGCATTATTGATAGGATAACATTGGATTTTGATTAGGGTGAGCTAATCTTAGGTTATTGGAATTATTGATAGGATAACTTTGATTTATGATTGTGTCGGTTGAATTGTTGATTGAAGGATTATTTTACATTTTAGATTTAAGATCAACTATTTCCTTGGTTAACCTTTTGACATGGTCTTCAATAGTAAACACATGGCTTTGTTTAGATGTTTCATCTAGAATTGCCTTTCCCTTACCCATATAGATTTTGGAGACATTTTTGATATTGGTATTAGATGACCCTATGATGGCCTTGTTTTTTCTTAGAGATTCATTATATGTTCATTAATCTTGTATAGGAGGTGTATCATTCTTCCTAGAAAGTAGGTGATGTAAGTCTTTGGCCTCAAACTCAAGGGGAAGCTTGGCTAAACCAAAAATTTGTAACAATACTTCATTCTTATTCTATAAGATATATTTTGTGAATTGGGAAGGTGGGTCCATAGGCATATTAACCTTGTTTTTGTATTCATCTCAAAGGTGTCTATCATCATTATCACTATCATTAATTTCAATATAATGTTCTTGGTTTCCAAATTGGAAGGGGTCACTTCCAAAAGGATTTTCTCTAAACCAAGTATTATTCAAAAAAAATTGTTACCTTATGATGTGAGACATTATTCAATGTTTTTACTTGACACTAAAAAAGGTGTATGACTCAAAACTAAAAATACAAATGCTTGACAAAAGTTTTGAGTTACTTAGTTTTTAGATTTCTTGATTAAGGCTTTCTTGATTTAATACTTTGTTTAGAAGATTAAAACTTTGGTTTTCAAACAAAAAATGATTCAATTACATGTATTTCACATAGAGATTAAAAAAACAAATATAACACACAAGATTAACTGGATACAAAAAGCATACAAGTAACATAAAAGGATAAAAGCTAGGTAAGGGACTTGAATGACTTTTAATATCTCATATATATTGGCTTATCCATTCAAAAGTGTCAACCCATTATTTTAGATCACTAATATGGAGGTATAACCATATCCATAGCTATTTAAACCTTATTTCAAGGGTAATTTGAGAGTAACTTCTTTGAGCTAACCTCTTATCGATACACTATAATCCAAATGATTAAATAACTTCTAAGGCTTAAAGTTTATACAATTTCAAATAAGGGATGTCCTATATATACCTTGAGGTAAATTAAAGACCAATACTATGGAATAAGTTGATTAGTGGACTTATATAAAAGGGTCTAGTCCCTATGTCCCAACTCTAACTATAAGATTTCAGTGGAGTGCATTAGAAAATTATACTTTGAGGTAGTTGTTAAAGCCCTGAGTATTAGAGGATGAAACCCCCTCACATCGTGGTGTGCTTAAAACACACAATTATTTAGGAAATTGAAATATATGGTCCTCAATTTCTATACCTCACTGGTACCCAAGATTTTGCCTACCGCATGGTGGGTAAATCCATAATTGATAGCACCCCTAAAAAAAAGAGATACTTGACTCATTTCTAATTTATAGGAATTGTCAACAATGTGATGGAAGGAAAGAACACACATAAAAAATTTCTATGTAATATGAAATTACAATAATCACTTTGGATTTCTATGAATCATCACTAATATGATTCAAGGAAAGAGCATACGTAACTCTTGTAATACAAACATGCAAGCTTGAAAAGAAATAAAAATGAATTAATTACTAGTTAATTATTTTAGCAAAACTTGAAATAAAAAAAGGTTAACACAAAATAAAATAAATGTTTTTGGTTTATTTTTTAACTCTCTAGAATAAATTCATTATTACATAGAGAAATAAAATGACAAAAATGTAAAATAAAACAAAATTTAGTGAAAATAATAGAAAATAGAGAAGTACAGAGAGCAAAATCATTGAAAAGTTAAACAAAATCACTAAAAAGTGGGAAAAATTATTTCAAAGTGGAAAAAAACTAATGCATAGTGTAACTAATTCATTCAAATGTTAAACAAAACCACTACTCTATAAAAATCCATAAATATAAAACAACCTAGAAACATGAAAAACAAGATGAGAATGCAAGATAAAAAAGAAAAAAAACTAGAAATAACAAGAAAAAATTAGAAAAAGCTTAAATTCACAATAGACAAATCCATCATTTAGCAATGTGAAACCACTAAAATTGAGGACAAAACCATTAAAAAGTTTAATGAATTCATTGTGAAGTGCTATGAATGAAGTTAAACAAAATCACTAAAAATGGAAAAAAATTGTTACAAAGTGGAACAAAACTACTGCATAGTGTAACTAATTCATTGAAATGTTAAAAAAAACTAATACTCTATAAAAATCCATAAATATAAAATAACCTAGAAACATGAAAAATAAGATGATAATGCAAGATAAAAAACTAGGAATAACAAGAAAAAATCAAAAAAAACTTAAATTCACAACAGACAAAACTATCATTTAGCAATGTGAAACTGTTAAAACAGAGGACAAAACCATTAAATATTTTAATGAATTCATTGTGAAGTGACATGAAACTATAATTCTAGAAAAAATCATAAAATAGAAAACAACATAATGTATAAGCAGAAAAATGATAAAAATAGTTAGTCCACAAGCTAAAAAAGCCACATAATCAAAATGCAAATCTGATAACAATTAAAAAGGCCTAGAAAATAACTAAGAATAAAACCATTGAAATATGTTATAAAACTATTGAAATGTTTTATAAAACTATCATTTAGCAGTACAAAACCAAATTTTCATAGGACAAACTTATTTTGTAAGCAACTATATGACAACTCAGAATTTTCTAAAAACACACCTAAACCTATAACTTACACCCTTACAAACCAAGATTAAATAGATATGCACCTTGAAATACTTCAAAAATGATTCAAACATCCTAAGGAATGCAATTATGATGAATGAGATGTGGGAAGTATCCCATCAAGCATGGTAAAATGTGATAGCTAGATTTTAGAATCAAGTAAACTAGGGAAAAATGAATGCAAATTCCTATTGTAAATCTAAACTAAAACCTCAAATTGATCTATTAAAATAAAGTAAAATAAGTTAAATACTTATGTCATCATCATGTAAATTAAGTAAGTCATATTCTCCATTGATTGAATTTGATTTGTTCTTGTAAGTGTGTATGTGGATGCTCTAGTCAATTCTCCAAACAAAGGGAAATTCAACAAAATATGGACATATGATCTCGATTTTCTCAATAGATGCATAAGATAACTTTGATATCAATTTGATATCTTGAATGTGGATGATGACAATGAATGATGACACTTAAATTTATTGGATTTCAAGTGAGAATATGAATGGTTGGGATAAATCCATATTTATTGGATTATGTCAATTTTGGATGGTCGGATTTGAGCCCTCATTAATATAAAAAAGACCAATTCCTCATGTTTGTGAGAGAAAAGTGGAAACTTAATTGGTAGTTTAAATTTTCTCTTGAATGAGTTAAGGTAGTTGAATGACTCACCATGATAGTTGAAATGTGCAATGGTGACTCAATAATTGGTTGAGGAAGTTAAGGAGGTGGTTGGATGACTCAACACTTGGTTGAGAGAAGCATGAAAGATGTTTGGTGACTTGAAAATTCCAAATTTTACTGGTTTTTTAGAATTATGTGTGTGTGATAATTAATTAATATTAGTTATTTAATTATTCAAAAAAGAAATAGAAATTATGTTAGGATTAAATTTGAATTATAAATAATGGTTGAGAAATAATGTTGCTAACAAAGTTAATAATGACACTAAATGTAGTAGAATTTATGTGTCTAGAACTCTCTTGCATGATATGATTATGTCCCTTGTTTGTGACATCTTTATGTCCCTTGTGTGTGTCCCTTGGCCTTGATTGATGCAACATATTTATGTCCCTTGTTTGTGACATTTTTATGTCCCTTATGTATGGCCTTTAGCCTTATTTGTAATGGCATCTTCATCTCCTTTGTATGTGGACCTTGACCTTATGTGTGACACTAACTCTTGAGCTTGTTGATCTTGTTGATATTGATTAGTGCCACAATCCATATCATGTAATTTTTACTATATAATTGTTGACGCAGTGGATTGCACCCGGGGCAAGGAGGTTGAGCTCCTACCAAGGGTGCAATCTTCTGCATCAATAGTTTCTAGCATGCCCAGTGGGACCAACTAGGACAAGTTGTGTCTAAAGAGGTAAAGAATTTTTGGTGTGTTCTTCAACCAACTAGCCTTTGGAGGCTTTTTCATCAATGCCAATGGTGACTCTGAGTTGAATCAGCTGGTTAAGCAGCCTGGTGTCATTAAGAAATCACCTTTTGTATGTATAATCCCTCTGCACAAAATCATGGACCTTGTTTTCCTTCCTATAATTTTGATCAAGCTCAGCCTTTTTATGCAATCCCCTCAAATATCCCTCCTAGTTACCCTTCAACCAAAAGGGAAAATTCTAATTATGAGATCTTTTGCCCTGATGGCAACCTCCTGACCTAGGGGGTAATAGTGGAATCATGGGACAGGAAAGAGGAAAAGAAAGGTTTTGCTCAAAACCTTAAAAAAGATAAAACTACTCCTACCCATGATTTTTATGATCTCCAAGAAAGGCTCTTCCAAGAAGATATAGCCAAAATAATTTCAGAGTTGGAATCTAGAGAGAGATTCCTCAGCCAACGTGTGATGGACGATTCAGACCCAACGGCACATTCCATGTCTGAACACACCCCATCTACACACTTCCAAGAGAGCTATCAAGCTACACCTGATATTGATGAAGTGTGGACCAAGTGGAAGGAGGAGAATCATTTGATTCTAGCTTAAGGACTGCCTCCTCTTCCACATGTTTTTTTCTACTTCACACCTTCTCAAGGAGGAACCTGTTCTGCAGGAGGTGAGTGAGGAGAAAAATATCCAGTCTACATTTCTTCAGGAGAATATCTTTTAAGGTCTAGAAATATAGATATCAGAGGAGGATCAAGAGAATATATTTGAAGATCTAGAGATCTGGACCTTTGAGGAGAAGGAGAGGCTGGTCTCCCTTGAGGAAAGCCTTGAAGAAGAAAGCTTTAAACAAAGAGGTGATGTTCTGGGGGATGAGCAATCAGCTTGTAATTCCATTTCAAACATCACCACAGTCACCCTTCTTCAAGAAGGCCAAGAGGGAGTAGAGGATGAGTTTGATAGGATCTCCAATGAAGTAAAAGGAAATGGGTCAAACATGATGCATTACAAAGGGACTGTGCACATCAAAGGGCTAATGGTGATAAGCTAGCAGCCATTGATTTCCTGGTGAAGAGCACCAGCATGAAGGGCCAGCATTCAACAAGCTTCCAAGAATAAATAAAGTACACATATGTTGGAAGCATGTTTGAATTTGATCCACTCAGACGTAGGCCAATCCAGGTGATAGGCAAGAGGAGCAAGTCACCAAATCTCCTTTTCTTTCAGCCACTTGTCTGCCACCATAAGTTTCCTTGCCAGGGAGGGGACTTAAGAAGTTTTCCCTTTGATCCAGGAGGAAAGTAGATGTACCTAGTTAGCTATATATAGTAGTTTTGTTTTTAGTTTCCTTCTTTCTTTCCCCAAGTGTAGTTGCACAGGTAGTGTTTTTAGCCTTGTGTGTGTTTTCCTTTGTATGTGGGGTAAAAGCTTCATGTTTGATTCTTGGATCTTTGGGGCTGTTGTTAACCTTTCTTCAAAGCTACATCTAACTTCGTGCCCAATGGACTACAAGGTAACTAGTCTTTAAGAATAGCAGGCATGCTTCCCCTAGGAGTCACCAATTTGTTGACCATTTTTTCCCAACAGGCCAAAAATTGGTCCCCTTATTCCCCTACTATCCTAGGCCAGTCAATTTTAGGTTGCATAAGTTCATCGGCCTTGGTTCATGAACTAGTTCAACGCTTCAGCTTAGTTCAACCACTAAGTTCAACACTTCATTGGTTCATTTCTTGTTTCAAATAGCTTTAGTTCAATCGGTAGGTTTAATCATTCAGCTCACTCAGTCAGTTCAGTGGCATCAGTTCATTGGTGCGTAGTGGTTGAACTGTTGAACTGATTGAACTGTTGAACCAATTTTGGTTCAACGACTTGGTTCAAGGGTGTGCCCTATAGTCAGAGGGTAGGCCAAAGCTTCAAATGCCCTTATTGAGGGTAGTTCAAAATCTAGAAGCCCTTGTGGAGGGCAAGCACTTCAAAGGAAAGGTCGCCAGTGCAGGGGGAAGTCAAAGAGCTCGAAAGATAAAGACAAAGACTAGGACAATTCTTGTAGACTTTTTGTCTACAAGAAAAGCTTGAAACAAAAGACCCATAGGAAAAAAGTTGTAAGGACCTAATGGAATTTTGTCAAGGACGGTGATGTCTTGAAAGCCATCAAATTTAAGCAGATGAACTAGCTATTAGGTGACAGCTATGTGAACGTCAATTTTAACACAGAGAAATATCCATTTGTCTTTGAACTATTTGAGTGCCAAGCATGAAAGGATCCTGAGGAATGTAGTGACTCGCTAGAAGATTGCCCCTGAGGGCTGAAAGAGTAGGAAGAAGATAAGGAACAAAAATGACAAAGCAATTCAAGTGGTGAAGAGATGGAGAGTTATTGCAGATGAGTGGTGCAACCTGCTTTTCTCCAAGTTGGCATTGATGAGGGGATAAACTGCAGTCTATTTATAGAAAAGAGGTGTGGCCATGCCCTTACATTAATTCTTGAATTCCAAAGTCAATTTTAGTGATGGTATAGCATGGTTCTAATAGGCTTCTTTTGAGGGATGACATCAGTAATAGTGGCTTTCCTCTTCCTGATGTGTTCAGCGCACATGGGCCACTTGTAGAAAAGAGTGCCAAAATCTTTCCCAGGAAGTGCCAAGTTGCTCTTCCTCTTCCTATATATTGTAAACTTCTCTTTGGAGAAGGAATCTGCTCTCAGCCTTAAGGCAAAACTCTGCCCAAAAATATCTCAAGCTTGTAAGGCAAAACTACCAGATTTTACCTTTAATCAGAACTTAGCTTTTTTACCTCCATTCTGAGTTTTGCATCTTTAGTATGTGTCTATGCATTTAATTCTATGTTAAGTCACTTTCTTAATTCTTTTGCAGAATGATTTCAGCATGTCTGGTGCATTTTTGTGAGTTTCTTTTTACAGGTCTGTCAGAAGTGTCCCTAAAGGAGTATAGGTGAAGTGGATAGGCTACTGTAGTGTGACTTAGAACGCCTCTAGTGGTTATTTTCCTCCCTGTATCTCCACGGACCCCTAACCCACTGATGTAGAAGGATCTCTCATGTCAGATGAAGTGTATAGGTGCTTCCTTTTGGTGAAAAGTGTATGTTTGAGCTGGGTGGGTCATATTTTTTGGTGTATCACCTTTTACTTTTTAGGCTTAGGCTTTGTTTTCAGCATCTCTCTCTCCCTTTTCATCTCCCCCTTTTTTACATTTTTTGTTAGCAGTAGGAGAAACCAAGGCCTAAATGATACATCAGAGGGAGCTAGCCCTCGTCTAGAGACTCTCCCCTCTAGCTTTGCCTATCCCACAGGTGAGAGGGGAGTTTCCATTGCTGTGTGAAGAAGGCAAGAGTTCGGCCTCCTACCAAGGGTGCAATCTTTTGCATCAACAATAATCATATCCAATTAATTGGTGCCATAATCCATATCATGCACTTTAATGCATAGTGATATCTAGTTATCTATTCAACAATGGTTACTAATGTGTCCTTAATTGATACATATATCTATATATGACACTTATATGTTATGTATTACATATGTCACATAAATACCTTGATTGACATATACATTACTATGATGACATATTCTTCACATGTTTACATGATTATACATGATGTTAGCTTTATACATGACATGATGCAATTAACTCTTCTTTTAAGATGAATGACTTACAAGACACATCTCTCATCTCAAAATGGGGAATTATAGTGGGCTTATCATAGATACATAAGATTTCATGAATAAAAAATATGATCAAAGTACATATTTCAAATATTTGAAATGGTTCAAATATCAAATGGATCAGTCACATGACACATATTAGCACATCATTATAGATAATGGGGGCATATGGCATGTATATGCACTCAATTTATAGCAACTTGAGTACATATTCATACACACTTTATTGTATATAATTGGGCATATGTACATAGTTATAAGAACAATGATTACATGTTTTCACATATACACACATTTGGGATACATGTTCTTAGATTCAACATATATATGCATAACATTATATATTGGTTGGTATAAATTCATGAGGCATGATACTTGTTCATTCATATATACACACTTTTAGATTCAAAAGGAATAATACTAGATCATTCACATATAAATAGTATACTTTATAAGTTGAATGACAAAATGGTTGTCATTCCATTTCACACTTGTTCACACTGAGGTCATGATGGGTGTATGAAAAGTGTTCATTATCTTTTGATTATGCATTTATTATACATTGAGAGTTAAATTATATAGTTAAATATGTAGTCATGATGGGGCATGAATATTTTTAATTATCTTTAGATCATTCATTTTATTTTATAAGGAGTAAACTTCAGTGAACTAGAGTGAAACTATACAATTGAATATATAAGCCACTACACTGGCTGATTTAGTTTTAATTTATCAAACCAATCATGTGGCTCCTTTATGTTTTGTGTGTCTATATGGGTGAGTACATCATGTAATTCTCCACACATTTATCAGGGTTAGGGAATGTTGTTTTCCCAACCCAAGGGCTTGTATAGCTTCACAAATTAGGGGCATAGTAAGCCCAAATTTCTATGTGCTCCAGCATGGAAGCATAAATTTATCCATGGTTCAACAAGAAGAACCAATATCAAATTGAATCGATATAAATAACCTTTCTCCAATGCTTTAACAAGGAAGCATCACTTACAACAAGCTACAAGGGAAACATGTTTTTCACCAACACATAGGTGCACTCCTTACTTGCTCTTTAATTTTCAAAATTTCAAATTCAGATTTTATATTTCAATTTAGGGCCATTGACTACTACGTGTTTATTTCGAGTTTTGTTATTGAGTTACTTGCACAATTAGAGAATTCTACCAAATATAAAGTGTGTTGTACACATTCAAGTATATATTTTATTTTGATATAGTAATCACATTACTAGAATACAAGGGGGGAATTTGTAGATACTAAAATATGGCATTAAGTACTTGCTAATGACAAGTTTAACACACATTTACCATGCATGACCTGCACAAAAAAATATGGTCATAACATGCCATCATCTCACACCTACATGTTACCTTATGAGTTTGATCCCTTTGTTCTATTGTGCCACACCTACAAGAACCTCATTATTTGATTCAAATATGTTTACTATCCTGCATAGATATCTCCAAACCCTCAGTCCAATTATCTTATGCATGGGTAAATAATTGATATCAAATGGAGGAGCTTATGCATGGTTAGAGCCAAACATAGATATATTAAACTCACAACAATAATTCTATTTCACATAATAATATTCTCTACTCTTACATTTCAAAATAGAAACATTACAATACTATGTAAGAAATATATTTCCTATACATGGGATAGTGAGATCCTTACAAAATATCACCTACTAACATCTTAAACCAAATATATAATATATTATTTACAACAATATATTTGTTTAACCTACTAACCAATAATAACCATATTAACCATAAGATAAATAAATAATAATTTACCTAATGTAAATACTAATTGCCAACATTTCCCCCCTTAGTGTTTGCATGGTAGAACACATCTCATTCTCAAACCGTAATGTGCCACGTATGGATTTAACCTCGTGATCTTGATCCAAAACAAAATTCATTCCTCATCAAACTTCCATGGTTTTCAATAGGTTTAACACAAACCTATTGATGCACTTAATGTGTTCCTTGTCACACTAGGGAGTGAGGGAAAGTAATAAACTCAATTTTAAGTCCTGGAAGACTCAGGCCTTGATTTTTTTATAAAAATACTAATAAAAATAGAAAACAACAAAGATATAGCCACCAATTATAAGCTTGTAAGTAGACCCTATTGTAGGGACAATAGATTATACATAGTGACACTTTATATCTAGATAATCTTTGTGAAATTGCTCTAAACTTTGATAAGTATTTCAAAAACACAAAATAAACCATGAATATTTATAGAATGAGCTAATCTAAAGTGACTCATGGGGTAGATCCAAAGGTAAGCAAGGTAAGGCAGAAAATAAAGTTTGCTTCATATGGTTTTAGGTGTCAGTTCTTCTAACCTTTATGATAATAACATATAAAACTAGAATTCACAAACCCTAGTGTAAGACTCAAATCCAAATGAACGTAGTTGAAACTTCAAAGGAAAGTAGATGCATATATCTAAAAGCATACATTTCATGAAAGTTACATATTCACATTAAATTGTACAAGCACATTCAAATTTAAATAAGATAAAATAGAGCACATAAACTAGCAGATTTATTAGCCTAGTGTTAAACTCAAACCAACAGATGCATATATTTATATTATTGCCAAATTAGTCAGTAGAAAAGAAACCATTAATTCTCTAAAGCATGAGAAATAGAAACTTAAAAACACACAATAAACCACTTAGGCAATCTCATGAATTCTTGGCTTTTTGCATTAATTCTATAAAAATTGTTCCTTCTTTACAATGAGGGGGAAAACCCCTATATATAGGCCTCAAAATGCCTATGCAAGTTCAATTGGGCCCATTAAAAGATACCCAAATACATCCAAGTGGATTTTATCTTTTGAATAATAATAACTAAAAATTCCACATATTACAATGGAATATTCTAAATTTGAATTTATAAAACAAAGTCAAATATCCCTCAAAGCCCTAGTGTAGGTTGCTAAGGTGCTTTCTATTGTCATCTTTGTTTCTCTATCTCTTCCTTTGTTTAAACTTCAGTACACACTAAGTAATCTTGGTCAATTTGACCAAAATATAAGATCATAGGCTAGAATAAGTTAGGCATTTCTTGAATACACCTATCATGCTCTGAAAGTATAGGTCTCAACACTTATTCAATGTCCTTGGCTCTCTCTAGTCTTTAGTTGTAAAAAACCATAATGTTCATCACTTCGATGGTAGTCTTGGCATTCTGTCTATGTCTTATCAGAACTTTATAATAAATACCTTCATTTGAGCCCTGAATTCTTAGTCATCCATAAATTTTCCATCAAGTTTGGTCACCCTAATGACCATAACATCCTTTAGTAATAGGTAAATCCTAAATTCTATCTTTTCTAAAGATGCAGTTACATCCTTGACCTATTTTAGTGACGTTTTCAATATCCTCCTATTTATCAATATGTTCTATGTTGGGATGATGTCTTCAAGTGGTAATACATTAAGTTCTAAGAACTTGTTGCTCCTTGAAACTCTAGCCAGGTTTGCCAACTCGGCATCATAGAGTGCAATTTTTAGGTCATATTTAATGACCACATTATACTAAAAAATCCCACCTTCATGCCTTCTCTTCATGACCCTCTATAAATTAAAGACATTAATGACTACATTTATTATTAGGACTATGGTGTTCTCAGGCACTTAGGCAATGCTTATACCCTCAATTTCTTCATCTCCTATTGCATACCTTTCATCAAGGCCATTGTGGATTCTGCATTAGCTTGGATCATGGACACAAGGTCCTCTACATACTCATCCATTTCATCTGGACCAACTTTCCTCTTCTTTGTTAAACTAAAGAGGTACTCTTCACTTTCATGAGCCACAACTGAGCTAGACTAGGGTTGTTCACCCTATCTCCTCACCATTCTTTTCATTGTACCTATAGCAGCAACAAATTTCATGCCAATTTGTGGTGTAGAGAGACCTACCTAAGTTATCTCTTGTCTCATTACTAGTTTAATATCCTTGACCCAATTTAGGATGATGGTAGGCATTGGATTTATTAGAGGTGGTGTACATAAGGTACAGGCTAGAGATGTATCAGGAATGTATGGCAAGTTTGTTGGGTCAATATTCCCAAGTGTACCAAATGGAGCTCTTGTAGGGCCCATATTTAAAATAAATAAAGGCAATTTTGGAGGCACGCTCACCTTTGAATCCATAGCAATATTAAATATAGATGTAAGTAAAGGTGGATTTGGAAAGGTGAAAATTTTTAAAGTGGGCCTTAATGGCCTTATTGATACAGGGGAGCCAATAGCAAATGTTGCACTAGTTGTTTCCTGGGAAGAAGTGGAACTACTAGCCTAGCTAGTATAAGTGCATTAGGAGCTTGATAAAGATGAAATATTTATAGTGGCATGATAAATGAAATAGAGGATAGTAAATCCCAAGGATCCACTCACTTGGCCTATGCTAGTGTCAACTGAAGGTTGAGTAGTGGTAGTTACAAGGGATGATGATACCAAAGTCAATGGGGGTACAATGGTGGGAGGAACAAATATAGAAGCAAAATCTATTTGAGATGGATTTACAATTAGAAAAGATTGTAATGGTGAGGTACTTACATTAGGATATTGTGCTCCAAGGGTATTCTATGGTGTGCTTTCAACCAATTAAAAAGTTGGTGGAGGGGTTATTGCTCCTCTCATAGTGGCCTTAGGTTCCTTTTTCCTCTTGTAGACCTTATCAATGTTTCTTTCAACCAGTGTTTACACTTCTTCCATAGAGATCTCAATGCCTTGTTGTAATTCTTCAAGGTCAATAGCATCAGGTTCAAGTTTACCTAAGATTTTTAGAGTAACTCCCATAACAGATGTAAGGATTATTGTAGGCCCTTAGGAGGGGTCAAGCTGACTGCTAGATCTTCCTTGCTCAAAGTTTTGAGGTAAGTCCTAAACATTGGAAGTGGAAAGTTATAAAGGCATATTTGGCCTATTCCTAATAAGAGGAACATCATATTTTTATTCATCATCTTACCCTTCCTCATAGTCAGCATCAAAAATGTTCCCATGTGTTGGTGGTAGTCGAGACTTAGTAATATCCTCCTTTTTATTCTCCCTATCTAGTCTCATTTCTAGTTCAATGTTCTTTGTAGCATTTTGGAGCACCACCTCACCATTCAAACCATATCTATATATCCACTCATGGATTTATTCTTGATGCTTGTATACCATTGCTACATATTTCTTGAATTTGAATAGATTATTGGCAATGATGTTGTTAGAATCCCATGGTCTGAAGTCATATTTAGGCCATAGGTAGGAATCCATATGCCTAGCAGTTACAAAAATATCATGCCACTTGGTAATCTTGGTCCTCCCCAGTTTTTAAGGAACCTTATGGGGGCCATTTTCTTATTATTCTTGAAGCCTCCATCAACTCTATGTAGAATTTGATAGGCCATTTCTTCTTTATCTAGCTTCATTAACATGAACCTCAACAATCTAAAAGGGGCCACCATCACTCCTATTATGATGACTGTGTAATCTAGGTATAACTAGTAGCTACCCATGTCTCTCAAGGTTTGCCTAACTTTAAGGGGAACCCTTTACATCTCACATATAGTGATTGACCTATAAACCATTGTTTATAACTCTTCTATAATCACTCTTATGTTGGGTTTGAATATATAAATATGTATTGTAGAAAAGAGTTTAAGCACAACCTTTTGACACTCAAGAGACCATGAATTCTAACTGTTGTCTCCAAATCTTGCACCCCAGAAGAGGATTTTTTAAGTCTCCTCCATATTTGGACAATGTTGGGACATTTCCAGGCCTGTGGGTGTGCCTCTAAGTTGAAATGAACCTCTAGGTTGAAAGGGCTAGCTCCCTGTATTGGTTTTTGTGCAATAAGACTGTTGAACTAGTTTGTATGAGTGAAAAGAGTCAAAAGTTTGCATAAATGAAAATCCTAGTCTAACATGGTGATACACTGAGAATTAGTATCCACATGTATGCCTTATACTTATGCATAATACAATAGAATATAGTCTATAACTCAAGCTCTAGAATAATCCAACATAAGTATTTTAATGTAGAGATAAAATGAATGAGATCACACAAGGTAAATAACTGGAAAATAAACCCTGTATAGTCCAAAAAAAAGGTTACACATGTGCAAAATATCATAAAGCTAGAATGCACTCTCCATGACTTGTTGGATTAACTCTTTGCTCAAAAACATGAAGGATAGATAATAGAAGGATAAAAAATCACTTGTTGTCACTCTATGTCTCTTTCATGCCCAAGTAGATGTCTAGAACTTAGAAAGAAAAAAAATAGACCTATGCTTCTTTGCTTAAAGGCAACAAAATGGCACTTGTAGGGCTTCACCGTACTATCTATGGATGATTAAATAAGAGCCTAAGGGTTTTATTTATAGAAAAAGAGGGAGAGAAGAGAGATCTCTTGGGTGACAAAATAGAAGACTCTAAAATAATTTTTAATCACCATCCTGGTGAAACTGATTCCAATTATTCTCTTATTTAGTTGGAGTTTGTCCTTCTCTTTGAATTAACCTTTTGAAATGACCAAGATAATTTCAAAATCAATGGTGAGATGACCCTCCATAATTCATGGCTTAGTTCACTATAAAATTAATGGATTATTCTTGAGATCTCCCATGTTTTGCACTGCAGACCCATTCAGGTTTTCCAAGTGACTTTACTTCTACTTGTTTCTTCAGGTTCTTTGATTGCTTCTACTTGTAAAAGTCATAAGCAAAGATCTTTTGAAAACTTGAAAAGCATTATATCTTTATATTTGAGCTTTTCAATTGCCTTTACTCATGAAATTCATAAGTAAAGCTCTTTGGGAAACCTGATTTGCACTACCCTTACTTAAGACCCTGTCGGGTTCTATGAATGGATTTACTTCCTGCTTGAAGACTTTAGGCATGAAATTTAACATCTTATGACACATCATCTTTGAATCTCAATGGCTAGTTATGAAACCTAAATTTAACATCCTACGGCACATCATCTTGCACCTCAATAGCTAGTTGGCTACCCTAAATTTGATGTCCTACAGTACGTCATCTTGCACTTCAATGGCTAGTTAGTTGTATTAAACTTGACATCTTGAAACACATCATGGGGATTCATCAGGTTTATGATTCAATAAATTTTCTAAAGTAATTACTTTAGATAATTTTTTTGAAGGAATTCTTTCAAGGATTTTACTTGAAAGGCAATAGTTAGTTCCTTTGGGAACTTTTCCCAAAGGACACTTGGGAAAGTGTCCTTTAAAAAAGTTCTGAAGGACACTTGGGGAAGGCACAAAGTGCCCTTCAAAAAATTATGAAGGGTCACTTGGGAAGAAAAGTGCCCTTAAAAACTTTTTCAAAGGGTCACTTGGATAACAAAGTGCCCTTCGAAAAAATTTGAAGGGACACTTGGGCTAAAAAGTGCCCTTTAGAACTTTTTTAAAGGGTCACTTGGAAGAAAAGTGCCCTTCAGAAAAGTTTGAAGGGACACTTGGGCTAAAAAGTGCCCTTAAAAACTTTTTTGAAGGGTCACTTGGAAGAAAATTTCCCTTCAAAAAATCTGAAGGGACACTTAGGCTAAAAAGTGCCCTTCAAAAAAGTCCAAAGGGACACTTGGGAAAACAAAGTGCCCTTCAAAAAAGTCTGAAGGGACACTTGCGGGGGGAACATTATCAAGACCATTTCAAGTTTTCCAATTGCTTTTTCTTGTAAAATTCATAAGACTTACTCCTTGGAAAACATGAAGTCATGCATCATTGGAAACCTGCAAAGCATTAGAAGGAGTAATTTGGGTTCATAAATCTAGATTACTTCTACTCATGAAATTTTAACAAGTTGAGTCATTCAAATAACCTGACATGGTCTTGATAATGTAACTCAGGTTTACGAGGGGCCAAGACTTAACCTATGGAGAACCTTACATACACTAAAATGGGGCCAAAACACCTTAGCCTCCTTGACTTGTAATTTTGAACCTCTAAAATAACCTATTCTTGAAACTATTGTTTGGCTCTCCATAAAAATGGTTAAACAAATTATACTGAGATGAAAATTGGTCAACATTCTTGGTGATTCTAAGGGGAGGCATGCCTGTTATGTCAAAGACCAGTCACCTAAATCCTTCCATTGGTCATGGAGTCATGCATATAGGCACTTCAAAGAAAATTGAATGAGATTTGGTTCAAAAACACACTAGCTAGGTGGATTATACACATAATTTAGAGATGCACACCAAACAAAAAGAAGGAAAACATACATGTGCTACAAAGCACTTAGGGAAAACAAACACAACAAAGGAAACACACCAAAACAAAGTATATATAAGACATGTCTAGCAAGGGTCAAAATCAAGGATTCAAGTGGATTTTATTCACTAGAATAGGTACCTCTTCTCCATCCATTTTGTAAATATGAAAGGAGTTTCTTTGCTTGCACTTACTAATGATGTAAGGACCACTCCACAAGGTATCAAACTTTTTATGTTTCCTTGGTTTTTCTCTATCTTCATCCCATTTCAAGACCATGTCACCTTCTTTGAACACTCTTTCCCTTACCCTTTTATCAAAGGATTTATTCATAAGGACTTGATGGTGTTCCAAAGCTTTGTGTGCATCATCTCTTTCCTCCTACAACTACATTAATTCTATCAATCTAATCTCTATGGGAGTGTTTTCAAGTAATTATAACTATTGTGTAAGTTCTAAGGTAGGGAGTTCTTGTGATATGGATAGCCTAGCCTACCTCCCATAGACAAGTACAAAGAGAGAATTACCAATTGACTTCTTGGGAGTGATTGTGTCTACCCATAAGGTTGTCTTCAACTTGTTATTCCATGCTCTTTGATTTGTTTCCAACATCCTCTTAATGATCTTGATGAGATTCTTGTTGGTAGACTCATCCAATCCATTACCTTGAGGGTATTAGTTGGATGAGGTACTCAAATGAACTCCACTCTTTGTTTCCCAATCAAAAGTTTTAGCACTTATGAAAGCAAGTGCATTATCTGAGATGATGACATGAGGAGCTCCAAAACTTTTTATAATGATGTCATAGAACTCCAAGATGGTATTTTCATTTACTTCTTTCAAATTAATAGCCTCTACCCATCTTTTGAAGTAGTCTATAGCAATCAATATCCATTTGTGTCTAGCACTTGAGGAAGGTTTGATCATGCCAATGAATTCAAGGCCCCATTGCATGAAGGGTTGGTCCACTTGGATAGGATTCAATGAAAGGGTAGCAAGATTTTATTTGCCAACAAAGAAAGCACATTGAGGATAAACATTAACCCAATGATAATAGTCTTTAAAAATACTAGGCCAATAGTAACCAACTCTCATTATTTTTGTAGTTATTGTTCTAGGAGAGAAATGATAACCATCTGTACCATTATGGAACTTTTCTATCAGCATATCAAATTCATCATTGTTAATGCATCTTAGCAACATATTGCTCACATCATTCTTAAATATAATACCATCCACAAGATAATAAGGAATAGCCTATAGCCTAAAATACCTTCTTTAAGATTTGTTCAAGCCATTGGTACACTCACCATTTTGAAGAAAACCAATGATGTCTTGTGTCCAACTTTGATTCTACATTTGATCAGTTGGCTAGTTTTAAACTTGATTCACCAAAGTTTGCTCTTTTGGCACTTTAAATTAATATGTTAAGTGCTCACATAAACCTCTTCCTCTTACCAGGCTGGTTACCTTGATGTCAATGTCATATTCCATCACCTTCGTGATCCATCTAGCTCTCTTCTCATTGAGATCCCTGCTTAGGAGAATTTCCTTGGTGCTAGGATGGGAGCCCATGACATGGATCCTATTATTGGAAACCATGTGCTTGAACTTTTTCAAGCCTATAATAATGGTTAAAGGTTGATTCTCAACAAAATAATATCTCACTTCATAGTCTTTTAAGCCTTGGTTGAAGAAAGCAATTGGTTACTCAACATCCTTGTCATTCTTTTGCATAAGCAAGGCTAAGATTGTGTCCAAGTTAGCAAAAGTATAAAGAATGAAATCCTTAGTAAAATTTGGATTTAAGAGAGTGGGAGAGGCTACAATTTCTTGCTTTATTTCCTCAAAGCTACCTTTACCTTCCTTTTTCCAAGTAAAAATGTGGTTCTTCTTTAGCAAGGTAGTGATAGGCTTTACCACAATTGCAATGTTTGGGATAAACCGCTTTAAAAAATTTATTTTTCCCAACAAACTTTGCATCCCTTTCTTGTGTTGAGACAAAGACAAGCCTAGAATAGCTTCAATCTTTTTGGGGTCAATAGATAAGCCTTCTTTTGAAACAACATGACCCAAAATCTTACCTTCATGGACAATGAAGATGATTTTCTTTGAATTGAGGGATATGTCATACTCTCTACACTTTTCAAACACTTGCCTTACATGTTCCATATGATCAGCAACATCTTTTGAAAAAATGGTTATATCATCAAGGTAAACAAGCAAAAACCTAAACCTTTGAAAGCCATGTCCATTGTCCTTTGAAATGTAGATCTAGCATTAGATAAACCAAATGACATCTTCTTGTAGGAAAAGTTCCCCCATTTGGTGGTAAAGACTATCTTAAATTGATCCTCTTCATTTACCAATATTTGATTATAACCTAAATAACCATCAAGAAGTGAGAAATGTTGAGAACCTAAAACAACTTGCAAAATTTGTTCTATGGAAGGGAGTGGGTAATGATCCTTGAGAGACACTTTGTTTAGATCACAAAAATCCACACAAAGTCTTATTTTTCCATTCTTCTTTCAAACTGACACAAGGTTGGCTGCCCAAGTTGAGTGCTTGATAGGAAAGATAATCTTAGACTTAATCATTTTGGTCAATTCTTTCTTCATGATTTCTTCTACCTTGAGGTTGATAGGCATTTACTTTTATCTTACCAATTTAGCTCCATGTTCCAACTCAATGGTATGATGAGCTAGACTTGGGTCAAACCCTTTCGAGTCCTTGTATTCCTAGGCAAAGATGTCATGAAACTCTTTAAATAATGCAATAAAAGCTTACCTTTCTAGCTAAGAATAAGCCTTGCCAATATTCAAAAGTTTGTCCTTGAAAATCAAAACTCTCTCATAGTTCTCTTCTTTTGTTGACATGCTCATTCTTTGGCTTTTATTTTGATCATCCTCATTGAAGACACTCTCCAACATAATCAACCCCTTAGGTATTTTGTTTGTCTTCAGCTATATAATCTGCTCTTCATAATAATCATGCAACTTCTTTTGATTTATTGAAGAGAAGCCTACCTCATTTCTCAAGAAGTGTGCAATGTGTTCATCACTTTTAAACACTTTCCATGACACTTGATTATCTAGAATGGAAAGTCTCATAATGATCTTGATATGAGATTTATCCTTCTCGTGTTCAACATTATTAGCTGAGTCAAAATGTGCTCCAATTACACCCAATCTATCAGCATGCTTGTTCAAGTCTCTTGGTATGGGCTAAATGTTGAAGGCATCAAAATCCTCAAGTAAATCCCATAACCTATGCTTGTAGGAGAACAAGGGGTTCTTGGTTGTAGCTTGACTTCTTACTTGATGAATGACCAGCTGACTATTTCCATAGAGTTTCAAAATCTTGATTCCTCTCTTTGCCCATTGGAGACCATGAACTAAGCCTTCATATTCTACCACGTTACAAGTAAAATTGAAGTGAAACCTATAAGTAGAGTAGTAACAATTATTTGATGGAGAAACCAACATCACAATAGCTCCTACACCTACTTTGCTCTTTGAACCATCAAATAAAATTTCCCACACCATCATTTCATGATCTTCATTGTTGAGTGAAGGAATTGAGACATTTTTCTCATGCATGTAGTAAACTCCCAAATCAGTTTCCTTAATGAAAGTGTAAGGATCAAGGCCATGTGTTTTGGTGTTGTACTTGTCAAGATAGAGGTCAAAAATACCTTTAAGAGAAGAACATGTTTCACTATTCAGGACTGCTTCTTCCTCCTTGTTAATTAGACATTTTTTATTTGTCATTGTCTCCAAGTATGGCTCAATGTGGAACCTTGCTAAGGATTGAGTCCTTATGGTTAACTTAATTCCATACCTTGTCTTGAAAGCTAAAAATGACCAATCAAAAGAAAGGTATCCTCTTATCTTGGCCATAAATCCCTAGATAAGCATACATTAAAGTGTGTTGGAAGGTCTACCACCATAATATCTTGCATGATAGGGAAGCTTGGGCATCCATGTAAAAACACCTTCAGACCTTTGACCAGTCATACCATCTTGGTTGGAGTTCCATCCGACTACAACATTCCTTTACTATGTGGCTCATAGTTCAAACCCACCTTATCAGCCACTACTTTAGGCATAACAGTGGTGTTTTATCCACTATCCACGATATAATTATAGACCAACTTATCTCCTACAATGAGTGTGAGGTAGAAGGGTGGAGGCTTTAAAATTTAGTGGAAGGCTCAAAAAGATAATTTGAAGAATTTGTGAGAGCCACACTATGATGCCTTGAAGATTTAGGAGCCACCTACATGCTTGTTAATTGCTCTTACAAAAGCTCCTTTTGACTAGGTATATGTAGAACCTCCCAAAGGGATATGCTTGTCTTAGTGATCTTTAATGAGTCCATAATATTTAGAGATGAAGTATTCACTTTTTCCTACATTTCTAATGGTAATGAAGGAGTTATTGCCTACTATGTTGCAATCTCAGTAGCTACATTTACATTTTGATTCTATTAAGGAACATGGATTACAAAAGGTGTAACACTTTGATTGGCATTTTGTGGCCTTAGAGGGGTATCACTTGGAAATATTCATGGATCTTGGCCTTCTCCCAAGGCTCTCTTCTTAGAACTTGTATTAGCTACAATTGACACGCCTTGAGTTAACATAAAATCATCCTTCTCTTGAAAGTTCATCATCCCCACACTTCGGCTACTTCCTTCTCCATGATTATCCTTTTGGATAGGACATGCTTCTTCTACTATCATGTAAGGATTAGCTTATTCTTGTGTAGTCAAAGCATAGCTAGTTCCTCCATCATCATGCATAAACTAACCTTGAAGATGCCCCCATTAGTCTAGATGATCTTCTCCTTACACTAGGTTTACATAAACAAAAATAATAGCCTTTATGGGAGGAGTAGAATTTGGATTGTATGCACTGGGTTGCCTATTGTAACCTTATTGATTTTGTCCTCTCCCTTCATAATTATATTGGGATAGAACTCTATATCCTTGTTGAGGATAGTATTGTGCATTAGGAGGATAACTTGCTTGATGTTGAGCTTACTTGAGTCGAGCTCTTAACTATTCAATTTATTCATCCTTATCCACAATATTATCCACATTCTTTGGAAATGCTCTTGGCTTAAAATTGAAATTAGGAACCTATGACATGGTTGGAGCTTTAACTAAATTGTGGGACAATAAAGGTATGGAAACTCTTGTAGGGATTCTTATAGCCTAAATAAAGTTATTCTCAGCCTCAATTGCTAGCTCATATGCACCTAGAAGAGTGAATTCTCCCATTGACTACAACTTAATAGCAACATCAGTATCAATCCCTTTGAGGTATGTTGGGAACACAAAGCTAGGATGAGGTCTCATGATTGGTGGTAACCTATACCATGTTCTTTGAAATATCTCATTGACATCTCCTATGGATTCATTTTGACCTCTTTTTATTACATTCAACTAATGTATTAGGGAAGCATGATCACTCTTATATTTAAATCTTGTCACCAATAAGTCTCCAAAACCATCCCAACTTCTAATGTAGCCCCGCTCCAATGTTTTATACTAGTCAAGTGCTTTTCCTTTTAAAGACATAGCAAGCAGTGTAATGGCTATGTTGGCCCTAGTAACATTATGAAAATTGCATAAATTAGACATGTCTCTAATATGTTCATATGGGTTTATAGTACCCTCTCCATTGAAACTAGGAAGATTTTTGGTAGTATTTAGAGGGATGGGGTCATATGCAGGAAGCTTTATTAGGTTTTGAGTATTAAAAGTAGGGAAAGGTTGGCGTCTTTCTATCTCTCCCTTTTCTCCCATTTCTCTTCTTTCTTTATGATCCTCTATTTATTCTTATTCTTCAACTTCTTTCTCTCCTTGAACTTCTTCAACCTCTTTTACTTCTTCCCCAAACCCTCCTTGCCAAGGATTCAATAGGGCTAGGAGTGGTTTAGGGTGTTGTTCTTCAAGAAAAGCTTTAGATGAAGGGGATTGGTCAAAAAATCTTAAGGACCTTGTGAGACCATGTAGGATAATGTATAAAACTTGGTCTAGAACTAGGGATTCACACCCTTTTGGAGTCATCAAATGCTAGGTTAAGGGTATTTCTACTACTTAGGCCTATCAAGACCAGAATTCACCTTGACTTAGCAATAATTTGTGTCCCATCGAGCATACCAAAACTATTGTATCCAAATCTTGTACCCTAGAAGAGGGTTGTTTAGGACTCTAATAGATCTGGGCAACATTGGGACATTTTTAGGCCTGTGGGTGTGCCTATAAGTGGAAACGAACCTCTAGGTTGAAAGGGCTAGCTCCCTATATTAGCTTTTGTGCAATAAGACTATTAAACTAGTTTGTATGAGTGAAAAGAGTTAGAAGTTTGCATAAATGAAAATCCTAGTCTAAGATGGTGATACACCAAGAATTATTATCCACATGTATGCCTTATACTTATGCACAATACAATAGAATATAGGCTATAATTCAAGCTCTAGAAGAGTCAAACATAAGTATTTCAATGTAGAGATAAAATGAATGAGATCACATAAGGTAAATAACTATAAAAGACAACCTATATAGTCCAAAAAAAAGGTTACACATGTGCAAAATATCATACAGCTAGAATACACTCTCCATAACCTATTGGATCAACACTTTACTCAAAAACATGAAAAATAGAGATCAAAAGGATAAAACATCAATTTCTATCACTCTATGTGCCTTACATGCCTAGGTAGATGTCTAAAACTTAGAAAGTGAAAAAATAGACCTATGCTTCTTTTCTTAAAGGCAAGAAAATGGTAAAACATTCTAGCAAGGCTTCATTGTACGATCTGTGAATGATAAACTAAGAGCCCAAGGGTCTTATTTATAGAAAAAGAGGGAGAGAAGAGAGAACTCTTGGACACCAAAATAGAAGCCTCCAAAATGGTTTGCAATCACCATCCTAGTGAAATTGATTCCAGTTATTTTCCTATTTGGTTGGAGTTTGTCCTTCGCTTTGATTTGCCCTTTTGAAATAACCAGGATCACTGCAAAATCAATGGTGAGATGACCCTTCATAAGACATGGCTTGAATCATTTCAAAATCAATGGATTATTCTTGAGAGCTCCCATGTTTTGCACTGTAGGCCCATTTGAGTTTTCCAAGTGACTTTACTTATACTTTCTTCTTTGGGTTCTTTGATTGTTTCTACTTGTAAAATTCATAAGCAAAGCTCTTTTGAAAACCTGAAAAGCATTTTCTCTTCCTTTCATGCTTTTCTATTACTTTTACTTGTGAAATTCGTAAGCAAAGCTCTTTTGGAAACCCAATTTTCACTACCCTTGCTTAAGACCCTATCGAGTTCTCTAAATGGCTTTACTTCTTGCTTGAAAACTTTAGGCATGAAATTTGACATCTTGCAGCACATCATCTTTGAATCTCAATGACTAGTTAGCCACCCTAACTTTGATGTCCTATGGCACATCATCTTACACCTTAATAGCTAGTTGGTTATCCTAAATTTTATGTCATGTGGTATGTCATCTTGTACCTCAATGGCGAGTTGGTTGTATTAAACTTGACATCTTATGGCATGTCATGGGGATCCATCGGGTTTATGCTTCAAGTAATTTTTTTGAAGTAATTCCTTCAGACAATTTATCTAAAGGAATTATTTCTAGGATTTTACTCTAAAGGCAATAGTTAGTTCTTTTGATAAATTTTCTTGAAAGACACTTGGGAAAGTGTCCTTTGAAAATTTTCTGAAGGAAACTTCGGGAAGGCACAAAGTGTCCTTCAGAAAAGTCTGAAGGGTCACTCAAGAAGAAAAGTGCCCTTTGAAACTTTTTGGAAGGGTCACTTAGATAAATAAGTACCCTTTGGAAAAGTTTGAAGGGACACTTGGGCTAAAAATTTCCCTTCAGAACTTTTCCAAAGGGTCACTTGGAAGAAAAGTGCCCTTCGAAAAAGTTTGAAGGGACACTTGGGCTAAAAAGTGCCCTTCAAAACTTTTCTGAAGGGTCACTTGGAAGAAAAGTGCCCCCTTTAGAAAAGTTAGAAGGGACACTTGGGATAAAAAATTCCCTTCAAAACTTTTCTAAAAGGTCACTTGGGAATAAAAGTGCCCTTCAGAAAAGTCTAAAGGGACACTTGGGCAAACAAAGTGCCCTTCAGAAAAGTTTAAAGGGACACTTGGGGGGAAACATTATCAAGACCATTTTAGGTTTTTTGATTGCTTTTGCTTCTAAAATTCATAATACTTGCTCCTTAGAAAACCCAAAGTCATGCATCGTTGGAAACCCACAAAGCATTGGAAGGAGTGATTTAGGTTCGTAAACCTAGATTACTTCTACTCATGAAATTTTAACAAGTTGAGTCATTTAGAGAACCCAACTTGGTCTTGATAATGTAACTCAATTTTATGAGGGGCCAAGACTTAACCTATGGAGAACTTGACATACACTAAAATGGCGCCAAAACACCTTAGCCTCTTTGACTTGAAATTTCAGATTTTTGAAATGACCTATTCGTGCAACTGTTGTTCAACTCTCTATGAAAATGGTTGAATAAATTATACTAAGGTGAAAATTGGTCAATACTAACCCAAATGATCAATTACATAGATTTAATCTAATAATTATCTCATCATAAATAAGGGGGCACCATTCTTGAAAGTGTCATGTATCATATATACCAAGTTATTGTAAATAATCTCCCCAAGCGAGAAAATTTACTAGTCTTCTAAGATTATTTACAGTAATGAAATAGCCCTTATGTCCACATAGGAAATGTGTGGATTGCCAAATATTCTATTCAAGAGGGATAGGAAAATTTTAACGCCTTTTTTAAATTTTTAGATGGGAAAGTTTCCTTGATCATCCATGAAAATAGATCCTATTGGGTCAGTCACCCATGAATCCAAGACCTTATTCAGGGAGTGCACCTCATACTAGTTATCGATGATAACCTAGTTATATTATATCTATGGTGAGGGAAGGTCATATTACTTTTCAAAGCTTGGTCCTACTATGAAAACAATCAATATCCCTTAAGATATTGATTTAATTAGCCCATTTTTTTATTTTGACCTCCCAAAAATACTATAAACTAGGTCAATACATGACATGACCTATGGTTTAGTTGTGGCCTTATGGAGACTGACTGTGTTGATGGAAAAGATATTAAAAGATAGTTGGATTATATAAGGCATGGTTTCATCCTCATCAACAACCCTATCCACTTCTACATTAAATTATATGCTACTATAATGCATGTCACCAGATGTTATGGCCTCAGAATTGAATTCAATATCTTTAAAGATGACTGAAGTACCATTTTGAAATAAAAAGTCATTGTTCCTAAAGGAATTGATCTTACCTAGAGTAGAATGACTTTATTTTACCATCTCTTACAATAATTTAGGTATTTATGATTGTCTCTTTATATCTTTCTGCAACTTTCAAGCTCCAATAATGGTGGCTGGGAGTGCAATCTATTAAAATCTTGAGCTTTGTCAAACTATGAGAGTATAAATGGTAGAGATATCAAATGTGTATAGCTTTAAATTAAAAATAAAAATAGACTTGATTATGTATCCTTTTAAATGACTGCTCTAGTTAATGCAATGTTGATGGTGATCCTATTTTGTGTCATATTAATGGAGAGCTTGTCAACCTTGCATATATTTAAAACAATCTTTGAACTATTTATTTTAGTAATTAATTTCACTAGAACTAGATTTAGCTTTAATTTGAATTTGATTTATCATCAATTTTTATTTATAAAGCTAAATATTACCACCTTTCAACACATTCATGCCACTTCAGATCTAGCTAAGTACTCATGTGGCCTAAATATGACTAAATTACCCAATTGGCTTGAAATCCAAACATGTGGCACCTTTGATTGCCTTACAGACTCTCAAAATACATCTTTGCATGATGACTCATTTGTATCTAACCATGTGGTGACTCAATTTGTAGTGAGCTCTTGGGTGGTGCCTTTTAATTTTTATTGGCCATGGGGATGCCATGCATCATTCTCATGGGAAATCATGGCTTTCCTTACTAGATGTCTCCCTCAAAATGATTCTAGATAATTTTCAATAACTTGGTGCTAATTACATAGCTAAACTGGAGACATGCATTCCCTTATGAGGTAATATCATAGATCTCAGATAGAAATAGCATGGGAATGATACATGGTGTCATCACATGGGCCCAAAGGGGACATAAGTCATTCTCATGAGCTTTTGTTTGTTTTTCTACTAGGTGTCATTCTTATAAGACACCTCAGATAGTTATATGTCACCAAACCTTGATTAAATGGCTCAAATACAACCTAAATGATATTGTGAGATTTGGATGGATGCAACATGGCACAGACATGTAGTGACCTTGGATGAACCCAATGGGGACATGCATTACCTTAGAAGGTTGCTCGGGTCTGGTTGTTTATCTTTAAGACATGCAATGACATATTGTGGGCTTATACACTATGGTGGGATGTATGGGGGATGAATGGTAGCTTAGATTGGATGGGCTTGCCTAGGGGGATAAGATCCTGACACCTAACCCCAAGATTTAAATTTTAATAGCTACCTCTTTATGAGCCCTTTAGATGATGCCACATTACTCATGAACTAGGTAGATTTGCTCCAGGTGTCTTGCATAAGATGTGAGGAATCCTTAAATCATTGTGAGGCTTGGTTAGGTAAACACTTATCGTTTTAGTCCATAGTCTAAAATTTGATGTCTTATGAGGCATCATAAGCCACAACTTTAATTTGATGTCCTATGAAGTCAAGTGAGAAACTAAGTTAGATTCTTGAAGATGTCATTGCCCGTCTTAGGAAAATTTAAACAAGTTTAAAGCAAAAATTTGTGGGCAAATGCCTTAAACACAACATAATGTTACTTCAAATAAACCCATTGAAGCTTGTTGTGTTTATGTCTATTAGAGACCCAGGTCATGTTTTTTTAGAAAAAGCCTATTTGTACATCATTGAACCATCCATGGTCAATAATTCATTGTTGAATAAAACTTGAAGAGGACTTGAAATAATTTGAATATTTATAAGTATCAATCCTTATTGAAAAATGAATGATTAACCAAAAATAATAGAAGTATTAAATCAATTCTCCATGTAGTTAAATGATTTAATATGCTTAGCATCTTGGGAATTTTTTAAAATTGAACAAAGGAGGGTCCCCATTCTAAGAATAGGGGAATATTGATCATCAACAAAAACCTAAACATGAATAGAGGCCCATCAATGTATTAACCTCATGTAGTTTTATTGATCACTAGTAACTTTTTCAAGATTCATGAGTGCTACAATAATTATTGATTAGTACTATGATATGTTTTTACATTATGGGATTACATAGGAATAGCTCACATACTCAAGTGAACATGAATTAACCTTTGTTCTTATTACAAAACACAATAAAAAAAGAATGCAACTACCACACCACACAGCTAAAATAAATGTCATCAAATCATATTGGCCCCATCGTTGATGACTGACAAGAGGCATAGAAGGCCTCCTTCCATTTCCTTTGACCTCCTACATCTTGTTGTTTACTCAACAAATGTGTTGATGAAGCTCAAATGTTTCCACATTAGGTTTACTTCCCCTCTCAATGTGAAATAGTATAATTTAATAGGACATTAGGGTCACCAAAAAACATGTCCTTTTACAAATAATTTATTTTTACTTTGATAAAATGACATAAATGACTATTTGACAATGGACCCAAAAAGAATTTGACTCTAGACTCTAACATAAAAATAAGAATATTATCAAAATAACTTTGAGATTTTTTTATGATACTTATAATAACACAAATATGACCAAGTAACCAATTATTACATAATATAAAAAATGACAAAATTAACTTTATCAAGTTATAACTATAAAAACCATATAGAAATTGACTTCTAAAAACTAAACTACATGGATTCCATGAGCCATGTAAAAATGGTTTCACCATTATTTTTGTCATATGGAAGTCTTATCTATTGAGTAATGAACAATAGGCAAAATGAATACATAGAGGTACGTGATAGAAGGCATATAATGTAGGTGAAAACCATCACCAAATAATATATTTATAGGTATGGCTTGGGTGGTTTTGAGGATGTTTAATAGACTTTGAACAGTCTTTTATCATTCATATGTCAATAAATTTCCACAAGACTCGATGCACATTATCTTGGCAAGAGAAAACAAATAAGATACATAAGATGTAGGCACAAACTTGTAGTTAAAATCCACTGATAATTTTGGTAGGCTAGATATTTGGCTAGATCTTCTTATATGCACATGCAATGTTTTTGGAATAATTATAGCTTAGATGCATGCAAGTTTGATGGATTCATAGGCATATATGTATATATATATATATATATATATATATATATATATATATATATATATATATATATATATATATATATATAATAAACATGTACCATTCTAAATCTAAAGACAATGCAAAACATGGAATGAAAATATCTTTCCTATGCTAAAATTAAATTAAACTATCCCTATAAATTCTTTAAAATTATTTATTTTTAATCTATAGGGGAAAAATACTAAATGATCACCATACCAATCCTTAATATTCCATTGCTCTGGTACCAAATGATATCAAATAGAGGATCTTATGCATTATTAACGCTGAACACAGATAAATTAAACCCATAATAATATTTTTATTTCACACAATAATATTATCTACTATTACATTTCAAAATAAAAATATTATAAGACTATATAGGAAATATATTTCTTATACATGGGATAGTGAGATCCCTATAAAATCTCACCTACTAACCTATTAACCCAAATATGTAATATATTATTTATAACAATATATTCATTTAACCTACTAACCAATAATAACCATATTAACCATATCATAAATAACAAATAGTAAATAGTAATTTACCCAATGTAAATACTAATTCTCAATAATAACATCAAACTAGATCAATATCGTAAGTTGATACCAACATAAGTCTGACAATATTAACCCTCTCCCAACAACATCTACTTTTAAAAATAAAACATTTCTTTAGGATCAGCCCATCCACCTAGCATGTTAGTGCCATGAGTAATTACCCAATTAAACTCATATATGTGCAAATCAAGGTCTCACTTGATGGGGGACTTGACACATATTTGGTACACATATATACACTATTACACTTTAAAGCTAAGTCAAATCAAAAATTATCAAGTATCAAATCCAAATCATTAGCTACATTTGTATAGCAAGGGAGCACAATTACAAAATCACACTAGGTGGGAAAACTACATGTGGCTTGATTTCCCTCATCAGAGTATCAGATACATAACTAGTGGTCAATCATCAAATGAGATTTGGGTCAACTCAAGCCATTACACTTTCCTAGTTTTTGTAATTTTATATCCCTCATAGGCACATTCAGGGTTTCAAGGTGAAGGATATTGATATCTGAAGTTGCATGCATCATTAGGGTTCAACATCACACTTACAGGGCTTTTAGAGATGTGAATATTATTATATGGTTATAGACATATCTTTTGACACAAGTCACTACAAACCACTCAAGTCAGTATCAACAATTGATATTGACCTAGATATGATAGAACCAACCCTTCTCATATAGAAATATGGTTCCAAAACTTGATGAATTACAAACTTTCTTTAGTCTATTTTCCATTACCATAACACAATCATAGTTAGGCACTCAACCAAAAAAGTTGGGTACTCATCTCTTAGCTGTAATTACTATATTTAACATATAACACTTGTTAAATCGTTATAATTAGTTTTAGTGTTTTACATTCATATGTGTGCCTGAATTCCATATTTATCAATTTGAATTACATTCTACTAGTTTCCCTCATATTAGGATTTGAAAAACCAAATTACGGTAAAATAAAAAGGATGGAGAACCAATTGAGACATGCTAAGAATTTTTAAGAACTTGAGAATAAATAAGATCATGTTTAAAGATCATAACATTTTAAGAGATAGGAGAAACATGTTGAACAATAGGTGTAACATTAGAAGCAATATAAATTATAGCATGAGGAGGAAATGAAGATACTTAAGAAATGACTATATGAGGAGGCATAGGTTGAAGTTGTTGGATGCCATTAATCAAGACATTAACTCTCTAATTTTAGGTGCATGCTCGACATTATGGACACTCATATATCCATTATCTACCTTATAGTGTATCTTTTTATTTCTAACAATGTATTGGGCCTCTTCACACATGGGTTGGTTGGCTATGATAGGGTATATAAACTAGGGTACACATACTGAAAGATCTAGGGGTTTGAGTGGCTAACCTCTCCTTTCATAACAAAGGCCCGAGTCAGGTTTGGTTAACCAAAGGATTCCACTAAGTAGTCCATTGATGAAATCACTATGCAAAGGAATAGACCCTTGTATAGCAAGTTAATCGATATGCATGCAATTGATGTGATGATTATCTTGTGTTAGACACACTTGGGATCAATTTAGATGTTCAAAAACTATAGTTTTAGTCAACCCCATTTGACATACCTTGTTATTTTAGGGCATAGGATGATATACTTAGTTGTATTTAGTATTTTTCCTTTATTGATTAGTTTTTTGAGTCTAAAAACTTTGTTTATTTATACCATGTCTAAAAATAATTTTTTTATCCATACTACTCCTTTTTTTGAGGAAGTGTTATGTTTTCCATTTGACACCATGCTTTTAACTTAGACTTTTGTGTCAAAAACGTTGTGTGTGTCACTTGATTGAAATAGGTAACATTACGTTACCCAAATTAATTCAAGTTTTGAGCCTTAGAAATTTTGAAACAAAACATTGTTTATACCTTTTGACAATGCTAACATCATTACACTACTTAAATTATTTCATAGACTTGTTTTATCTTGTGGCCAAGTTGCCATTGTTTAAACCAATCACATGTGTCTTATGGGATCTTTGTTTTAGTACCATTACATCATTTAAATTTATCTATATTTTTTAGTCAAAAATCCTAAGTTTTTCTATATTGAGTTTTTAATTAACCTTATGAAATTTTAAATTCAAATATTGATTGATTTTTATTTATGCATTGCTTAATTGGAGCTTAAACACATATCTTTTTCTTTTGGGTTGCATAACTTAGGTCACTTTTTGACCCAAAATTTAAAATCTATATTATTTTTGCCTTTATTTTGGAGGACCATTCTATCACCAAAGTGCCTTTTGTTTAGTGCCTCAAACCAATTTGATCACATTCATGTTTAGAATCAAGTGCCTAGTTTATGTCAAAGTGTTCCAAGTTTGTTAGATTAAAATCATCCCTTTGTTTCAAGTCTAGATTTTAATATTGCATTTAGACAAGATTCCTAGCACATGCCTTATTTGAGCCTAGCTTTTGAAGTCGCATTTGGCCAAAAGACTTACCAGATTTTACCTTTCCTAGTTTAGACCTATTTAGAAAATCTTTGGACCTAGAGTTTGGCATCGTGTTTTTAGTTTATTTACTTGATCTTGCTTATGTGAGACATTTAACATTAAACATTTGATGTTATATTGTTATTACCAAGTCTTTGTATAGACCTTTTTAGAGATACAACTCCATCCCTTTGACCAAGTTAGACCTAGTTTGAACCTTTTATCTTTATAGACATAACTTTTAGATCTGAAGGACTATTTGAGTCACTATTTTCATCAATAAAAGGCCAAATATAGAGACCATATCTAGTAGAGCCCATTTTTATGATGGAGGTGTAATTTACCATCTTATGGTAATAGTGTTTTATTAATTCTATAATTACACTATTTTGACCATATAATTATTTATGTGCTTCTAGTAGTGACATGTGGTAGGATGGGGAGCAATTAGAGAAGCCCACATGGTAGGTCCTCAAGCTAAGCTAGCAACCTAACTCACCATCCAACCCAACTCACCATGCAACCCAAATCCCTTGGCAACCCAACTTAGTTAACAACCCAACTCAAATTTCATCACCAAGCTCAATCTATTTAACTCACTCAACAACCAAATGTATGCTTGAGTTCCAATTAACAACATTTCTAACACCAACTTTGTTAATATTTGGTTGGGCTGATATTTTTTCTAACCAAATCGAAGCAGAAGTTAGGCTTTAATGTTCCAAGGCACCATGAGGAGCTCCTTTAACAAAAGGATGTCAAACATGGTTCTAGCCATAGATTATTATCATAACTCTCATATATTTAAATATTTGTGCTCGATTCATTCCAAAGCATGTGGGATTTCTATTCTCCCAAAATAAATATGCCAAGCTCAAAGTGTTAGCATATATATATAGGCATTAGAACTTGATTGAAGGGGAGAAATGGATGGGGCTTTCTTGGGAAAGCCCAAATGGGCATGAAGGGAAGGTTGAGTCGGGAGAAGAATAGTTCTTCTTCTATTTTGATTGGCCTTAGGATCTCATAGGCTAGGCAAATGAATACACCCTACACATTTTGAGTAGATGGTAAAGTTATCATGTAGAGACTACCTATGTAAACTCAACTTAATCAAAAATGAGGAGGTGTCTCCATATATGTAGTTGGGTCGTGGACTATGGGAGGTACATGGCCTTTAAATAGAGTTCATAGTGTTGGCATTGGGAATAATTCAAAAACTTATAGGATTATAATTTAATAATATTTGCCTATTTTAAAGGCCTTTGGGGCCTGGTGAAGGAGGATTATCTTATGGGTAATACCATAACCTCAAATGATGGAAGCAGTGAAAGAAAATCATTTGGATGATGTTTGGTTGTAAAGGCATGTATTCTGAGCCTATGGAATGAGGATTCATTTATTTGACATGGATAAAGAATATCCCTATAGGCCATTATTATCTTATGAAAGATGTAACCCTAGACCCAATTGGTGAAAGATGTGTGATGATCTTATTCTATTTAGAAGGCCATTAACTCTAATAAGAGGCAGTCTGTGACTATCTATTGAGCAGTCTTGAATATAAATTAAGGACTAAGCTTAGGAGTGTTGGTTGAATATTTTGTCAATCAACTAACTAATGAGAAAAATAGGTCTCTTCAACCATAGAATAGGGAAATTGGTTAGCCAAATGTGTAGGTTTACTACATCAAAAGGGGGCAAATCCCTCCTCTCATCAAGGGGAGGTTCCCTATAGATATGCAGGAGCTATATACTATATATATAAACAAAAAATAATACTCAAGGGTAGGATAAACCATCCATCTCTCTTTTTTAAGAGATGATGTTCATAGATCAAAGGATAAATCTTGATGAAATGATAGAAAACACTCCTCTTCTTTCAAAAGTGTTGTTTAACAGACAAAAGGAATCTTTTGGGTGATGATAAGTAACTATAACAGGGCACAGTAACATAGCAAGATGAAATGAGGCACAAAGTCTCCACCTTAATTGCCAAAGAGTGAAATATGAAAGACAATGAGGGCACAAAGTCATCCCAAGGTCTTTTACACAGAAACAGAACACGAAGGATAATGAGGGCACAAAGTCATTCCAAGATCCTTTACATAGGAATAGAAAAATAGACAAACTAAAGACAATTGTGGAAGCACAAAGTCTCTCCACAACTAGCTTCAAGAAACCTTCATGATCACTTTCACTAATTCTACTTATTTAATCAAATGGAAAAAAAATGTATTAAGGAAATAGACATAAGAACAATTTCCCCAACAACCAAGCTATTCCAGCACAAAGTCTAAAAAGTCACTTGTTTTCTTATTCAAATAATGAAATATGATTAACAATCTAAGCTCAAAGTCTTAGTAATGCCTTTCAATTTAGGCAGAGTTTTGTTTCTGATTATAGACTGAGATGATAAAACAATAAGAGAGAGTCTAATATATAGTGCTCCAAGAAAGACTTGGGTGCTTTGTTTCACAAAAAATGTGTTAAGATGCATTCAATGCCTTTAATGCATTTTAAATTTTGTCCATGGGCTCTGTTGGAATCAAGCATTAGTCTTTAATATGGGCTACCTAATGTATTTCTTGATGTGCTCTCAACTATTTGCTTTACTCGATGCAAAAAAATGGGCCACGCCATTGAATATTTGTGCTCTTCCAATGTCCACTTGATGGTCTACTTTACCTTCTAGAAACATATCTTATGCATGGATATTTTTGATCTTTCTCCATCATTCCCCCTTTCCTTGCTATATTTCATCCTTATCTATGCAATCTGAGCTCTCGAGCTATCTCTTTCGGTCTTGTTGGCTCCTTACACTCTTTCATCAGCAGTTCTTCCCTTTGGCATTTTGGCTTTTTGCATTCAGGTCTGTGTTCCAGCTTTCAAAGATCAATGACTATTTCATTTCCATGAATTTGATGTCTTCAGGCTTGTCATCATTAGGAAACCAATGGCTAGTTCATAGTGCTCAAATTTGATGTCTACAGGCCCATCAATCTCCTTGACAATTCCTTTAGCATTCTTGTTTTGTCCTTCCTAGAGGGGACCTACCCTTTGGGGTCTTGAGAAATGGTTTGCTTTGGTCGGTGAGAGCCCCCTGCAAGGGCACATACCCTTCAGGTAGTCTTCAAATGACCTTCAAGCTTCTTTCTCCTTGGTGGGTTTTGTCTTCATCAATGGACTTTCGCTTCAGGCTTTTCCCTCAGATGAAAGCCTAAAGGAATTCCTTCAGACATTTTGTTCGAAGGAATTGTTCCTTTCCTTCCTTCATTCTTTCTTCCCATTGGGCCTTTATTTTTCCTTGGTGGACTTTTGCTTTTCATTGGGCTTATTTCCTTTAGACAAAAGTCTAAAGGAATTCCTTCATACTTTTTGTCCAAAGGAATTGTTCCTTTACAACTTTGTCATGGGAACTTTTCTGAAGGAATTCCCTTGCTTGTTCGGCCTTTAAATCGGTCCACTTGCTCCCCACCTGCCCTCTACAAGGGTTGTTTGAGCTCCAAAGTCACCTTTTATATTTTTTCAATGGTCCACTTTGGTTTCCAAGTGCCCTCCACAAGGGCACTTGTCCTTCAGGCTCTTAGAAGACCCCTTTTTCTTCTCGATTGAAAAAATGGATGTGTTGAACATGTTTCTTTCCTGCAAATTCCATAGAAACCAACCTATAGAGATTATAGAAACGAGTCTATAGAAATCTTTTGTGAAGTCTATAGATTCAAACCTGTAGAGTCTATAGCTTTTAGCATGTAGAGTTAGTATATTCAATTTCATAGAACTGGGGGAGTTCGTAGAAATGAATTCGTAGATTTCTTCCTGTGAAGTCCGTAGAAATGAGTCCGTAGATTTCTTCCTGTGAAGTCTGTAGAAATGAGTCCATAGATTTCTTCCTATGAATTTCATAGAAATGAGTCCATAGATTCCCTCTTGCGAAGTCTTTAGAATAGAGTCTGTAGAAATGAGTCCTTAGAACTTAGCCTATAGAATCTGTAGATGCAAGCCTACAGAGTCCATAGTTTTCAAGCCTGTAGAGTCTGTAGAACTTGAAAAAGCTTTAAAAATGGAGAATTTAAATGCCTAAAACAATTTTTGAGAAGGGGAGAGAGAATTTTGATTTGTTGGACCAAAATAGTTCAAATGTTGTCGAAAAAAATGAGTGATATTTTTGGGGGACAATAGCTGGCTCCAATTGGGGAACTTCCTTCAGTTGAAAACTTAAAACAGTTGAGGGGAGTAGAAACCAAAATCACCAGTGCCTTAAAATATGCCATTGGGCCATGGAGTCATGTTATCCAAAAAAAAAGGTAACAAAAACAAAAATGAAAGCACAAAAATAGAAATAAAGACTATATAAATATATATATATATATATATATATATATATATGTACAAGCTGATCTTATCTGATACTTCACAGATTGAAGTGTTTCAGATGTTGCCCACTATGAGGCAATGAAAAGGGCGTACCATCTTGATATTTCAATTAAAAAATGTTTTCACCATTGAGCTAAGGAATAGTAAATGGGCCCTTCCAAAGGGAGTCAAACTTCCCATGCATCCCCTTTGGTTCTCTTCTCTTATCCCACAGCAAGACTTGATCTCCAACCTAGAAATCATAGTTTTTTGCCTTTCGATCGAAGAGCTTTTTCACAAGGCTTTGATGGGTAGCAATTCGGTCCACCACCATAGTTCTCTATTCATCCATCTTAGTCAAGCACATGATCCTCTTATCAAGGGGGCTTTCATATGTCTGATCTTCAATTGCCTTAGCCAATTTTAATGTTGGCTATTCCAAGGTGATTGGTGTCTCAACATTGATACCATAAAGAAGTTGGAAAGGAGACATACCAATTGCCCTCTTTGGTGTAATTTTGTCTATCCATAGAGCATCAACTAATGCTTTATTCCATGTCCTTTGGTTATCATCCACCAACTTCTTAATGATAGTCACCAGGGTTTTATTGCTTGATTTAGCTTGTCCATTCCCTTGAGGAAAGTAATCAGAAGAGTGGGAGAGAGTAATCCCATAGTAGAAATAGAATTGTGTAATATCGTGGGAAGTGAAACAAGCTACATTATTATTAACAATCTTGGTTGGGACCCCAAACTTAGAAATGATATTCTCCTTGAGGAAATTACACACTACTTCTGAAGTAGCATGCTTGGTTGGGATAGCTTCCACCCACTTGATGAAGTAGTCAGTTGTTGTAAGGACATAATCATGTCCAGCACTTAAAGATGGGTTTATATCTCTAATAAAACTAATTCCCCATTATTGAAATGGTTTTTCTATGACCACTGGTTTGAGAGGTAGAGCAGCTAACTTGGATCTCCCAATAAATTGCTGACATAGTTCACATTTTCTCACCCACTTATATGCATCTTGGAAAAGAGTTGGCCAGTAATACCTAGCCCACACAATTTTATGGGTAGTCACAGGAGCATAAAAATGTCCTCCATAGGCTAGATTGTGGAAATATTCCAAAAGTTAGCTTTGTTGCTCCTTGTCCACATAGTGAAGGAACACTCCATCAAGGCTCCTCTTGTATAGGCTATTATCCCAAAGGATAAAATTGGTATCTTTCAACTTGATAGTCCTCATTTCTTTGTAAAATAGGTGAGTAAGACACTCACAATAAGTAAGGAAATGAGCAATACTTGAATACCACTCATTTGTGGTGGAGACAAAGAGGACTATCGGTGTGTCTTCCACCTCTACTTCTTCATGCTCTATTTCTTCCAATTTGTTATCAACAATTAATTAGCATAGGCCTTTTCCCTATACCAGCTTTATTAGCTTGATGACTAGATCAAAATCTTAGATCTTTACAATCCAATTGCCTCTTTTTATCCCAAACTCCTGCTGAGTTAGTATGGATTTAACCATGGTATCAGGAACCAAGGAAGTAGTGTGAGAATTCAAGATGTAAAAGTGGAAATGCTTGACTGCCTTCACCACTGCATAAGTATGCTTCTCCATATTTGAATACTTTATCTCATGAGCTTTGAGAGGGCAGCGCATGAAATAAATGGGAGATTCCATACCTTCTCTATTTTGTTGAATTAGAATTGTTGAAAGCATGTGTTCAAAAGTATAACTGTATATGATGAACTCTTTGTTGTAGTCTAGACAAACTAGAATTGGGGCGTGGGCAATGGTAGTCTTGATATCCTCAAATGCTAACTTGCCTTCTTCATTCTAGTTTAAGGTGGCCTTTCCCTTCATCATGTTCACAATGTGTCAAGTTTTCTCAACAAACTCGAGGATGAACCTTCGTAAGAAATTCACCTTTCCAAAGAAAGAGTGAACAACAGTCTTACTTGTAGGTAAGGTAAGCTCTTAAATAGAATTGACTCTATCTGAGTCAATATTTATGCCTCCTTTAGACATAATGTGTCCAAGAAGTTTTCCATTTGTTACTCCAAAAACTTACTTCTTGGGGTTCAAGGAAATGCCATTCTAACGACAGCACTCCAGCACTTGTTGCAAGTGGCATATATGATATGGGCGATGCTTAAAAAAGATGATCACATCATCAAGATAAACTATAATGAACTTACCCATTTCATCTTTGAAAGCAAGGTCCATTTCTCTCTAAAAGCTAGTGCCAGCATTTATCAAGCCAAAAGGCAACCTTTTATATGCAAATGTGCCCCAAAGTGTGGTGAAGGTAGTTTTGTGTTAGTTTGCTTCACCAACTTCAACCTAATTATATCTTAAGAAGTCATCTAGCATTGATAACATCTATGAACTAGTTACTGTCTAAATCATTTGATCCATGATGGGCAAAGGGTAGTTATCCTTTAAAGATGATTGATTCAGATTCTTGAAATCCACATAGCTGTGAATTTCACCATTTATCTTCCTTACAGGGACTATGTTGGCAATCCATGTGGAATGATGGATTGGAAAAATGATTTTAGTATTCAACATTTTCTATATCTCAGATAGAATAGTACCTGATATCTTTGGATTATACTACTAGGATTTTTGCTTGTAAGAAACTGAGTTAGCCTTGAGAGGAATGTCATGGTGGATTTCATCAGGCTTGAGAGACTTCAAGTCATCATAGGAGTATGCTAAGACATCCATGTATTGGCTGAGCAAAGTAATAAACTTGAACCTCTCTTTGGGAGTGTAGCATTTACCAATGTTAACCATCTTGGGACCTTCTTTGGTACCCAAATTTATCTGATCAAACCCTTGAGAGGAGCTTGAATCTATTTGATACTGTTTGATGAACCTATCATGCTTGTCAAATAGCTTTTCAAGAGAAACCAATCTTTTGGGAATTTTATTCCCTTTTAGCTGTAGGAATTCTTCACCTGCATCTAAATTCATTTCAAGAGTTGGTTCACACTTTTGAGGTTTACTACCTTCAAAATGTAGCTATTTAAAGCAATCTTTTTATTCTAGGAAGGCAATGATTTAGTTATCATTATTAAACACTTGCCAATGGCTAGCATTATTAGGCATACTTAGTCAAAAGACCAATTCAATAGTGTACTTGTTTTCTTTGAAGTCTAAGTGAGGAACTAAGAGAGTTACTGAAATAGCTAGTGCATCAACTCGGTCATTGAAATCCCTGGGTATGGTAGAGATGTTGAAAGCATCAAAGCTTTCAATTTGATCTCAAACTAGATTGCAGTAGTGGCATAATCTCTCATTTTTGGTTTGATACAGGTTCCTTACCTAACAAACCATCAGTTCAGTATCTCCTTTGGCATGCAGGAGTTTGATGCCTTTATCTCAAGTAGCCTTCAATCCAAGCAATAGAGATTCAAACTCAGCTGTGTTGTTGGTATTGTTGAACTGCAACCTGTATGAAGAAGGAAAAATATCTCCTTGAGGAGATATCAGCACAATCCCAACTCTTGAGCCGGTAGAAGAATTGCTGCCATCAAATTCTAGGATCCAAACATCATCAAAAATTGATCTTCTTTCATATTTCTCTTCATTAGAGGTAGAAGATCTTTTTTCATCTGTATATCACCCTACCAATTCTTTTGATGTCTTGTTTGAATCCATCTTTGGATCACCACCTATAGAAATTTCATCTTCTAAACATGAATATCCTCTGTGGTTAAGAAGTAATTTCTCATGCTTGAAAATTCAAATAGAATTTAAGCTTCAGGGGTTGATGTCTGAGTGACAACATATTTTAATTTCTTTTCAGGAAGTAGCTTCTACATGATGTCTTTGATAGGGATCCTCACTTCAGGCAGGTCCATGCTCAATTCTCTACCAACATCTTTACAAAAATTTCACCCCAAAAGAATGTTGTATGAGGCTGGAACGTCGGCCACCAGGACTGTCATCTTGATTCTTTTGTCTAGGAATGCTACAAATGCAAATTGGGCATCCTTGATTTGTCCCAATAGAGGTACTTTTTTATTCTCCATAGAGAAACATCTCCTAAAGGTTTTGGTCAGCATGAGTCCAAGAGATTTTGCCACCTTGGCAGGCATGACATTGTCAGATGCACCTGAGTCTATGATGCAATTGCTTAGTTTGTGACCATTTATCAATAGAGAAACATAGAAAAGCTCTATTTCCTAAGGGAAACTAGAGGAGTAATGACAAGATTATTTGGGATGGGCATGTTCTTTGGGGAATCATGAGTTACCTTCTTAGTGTCTTATCTTATAGGGATAGCTTTATTCTTCACACACTAAACTAACCTATCCAACTATTCAGGATTGGCTTGTAGGAATTCAAATTTAGACATTTAAATTTTGGTCTTTTTGACATGGTTGATTATGTCAAATGACTAAAATGGATTAGGAACAGAGGAAGGTAGTTCATCTTTCTAGTTTTTAGGAGGGGGAGGACTAGTCTGTGGAATTGAAGTTGGAGATGGAGGAATGCTTGATGTACTTTCCTTTTTATTACTCACAGGGTCCTTTGGTTGGAAAGGTAGAGAAGTTTCTCATTTGGAAATTGAGACTGCAAGCTGAGAACTTTCCCCTATTTTTCCCTTATCAGCTTGTTGGGCTGACTAGTTTTGGGACCAGGTGAATACAGCATATGATCTCTCATCTGCTTTACCTTCACTTCTGGGTTCATCCTGGTAATTTAAGAAACCAATGTTGGAGTCATCAGCTAATTCTTCCTGGCCTTCTACAAGGAGATCAGTGTCATTTTCTTGATTTAATTCAGGCTGAAAAGAGAAATTAGATTCTATTTTGAGATATCCAACTGTTGAATTGGTTGGGGGTGCTTCAATGGCAAGTTTCCCCTATGGGGGAGGAAGATGATTTGGCTTCCCTTGATTCTTAGTAGCATTGCCTTGATATGACTGGTTCTAAAATGTCCTCCTTGACATATCTTGGTTAGGAGGGGTAGACATACCTTGTGCCATTTGTATTCTCAAGGCTAGTAGTTCATTTGCCAGCTTTTGCACCATTTAATCAGTGGTGCCTATAGGTGAGTATTTAAAAGATGAAGAATATTTACTTTTGTTTGGGTCTCTCCTTATCTTTTTTGCCAAGACAAGCTCATCTACTTTAGTAGCCAAATCTTGAGCTACAGCAAGGTCTATTTGGCCAGCACGTCTTAGTAAAAAACTCACTTTAGGCAGCTAAGAGTTTATGAATAAGCACTTGACATTCTCATGTGTAGGCTGAGCAATGGTAGGAATCTAATTCTTGAGCTTGTCAAACTTAGAAATGAAATCCCTTATAGGCTCATGAGGTTCTTTCTTCATCTATGTGAGCTAGGCCAGCAAAGCATGTGCATCTTTTGTAGGCTTGAACCTAGCTTCAAATTTAGCTTTAAGTGTATCCCAATCAGTCATTGATCTAGCTTGTAGATGGTAAAACTAGTCTGCAGCAGCACTTTGTAGTGTTTCTATGAAAAGCCTAACTGCCACATCCTCAAATTCCACTCCTATTATGCCACAGGCTATGCTGAAGGCTGCAATGTGTTCATTAGGATGAACCTTCCCATCCCTAAAGAATTTAGGGAAAATCTTTTTTAAGTTGCATGGAAGTTCATGTAGAGGTGGAGTTAAATTGAGTGGGCCAAAAGAGTTACCCCAAGGGCCTCGAACTACCATAGTATGACTATGGAAAGGTGGAATAACAAATCTCAGAGGGGTAAGTATTGATAAAGCTTTATTAATAGTAGAAATGGATGCTTTACCTGATAATGGAGACTTGACTTTAGTAGGAGGAAAGCTCCTGGTTCATTGGAGGTGAGATGGTGAAGGAAACATATCAAAATTACTTTACTATACCAACTCAAATATAGGGTCAATAATACCTTTAGCCTTTTGGCTTCATTTATACCATGGATCTGCCAAATTGTAAAACAAAAATGGGAAAGAACTGGCCCTACCTCAGCTTGAATCTTGAGGCTTTAAACTGCATGTTCTATCCCAATTGGCATGGATGTAGAGGGAGATGGTAAGGCTATAATGATAATGGGTAAGACACAAAATGGATTCACTAGAGTCTATAATGGATAAGGGTAGGGACTGCTTCAATTTGAAACTTGAGGCTTTAGATTGCATGTTCATCCCCAACGGAGTCACCAAAAACTATTGGGTGAATATTTTGTCAATCAGCTAACTGATGAGCAAAATAGGTCTCTTCAACCACAACATAGGGAAATTGGTCAGCCAAATGTGTAGGTTTACTACATCAAAAGGGGACAAATCTCTCCTCTCATCAAGGGGAGGTTCCCTATAGATATGCAGGAGCTATATACTATATATATATAAACAAAAAATAATACTCAAGGGTAGGATAAACCATCCATCTCTCTTTTTTTAGAGATGTTGTTCACAAATCAAAGGAGAAATCCTGATGAAATAATAGAAGACACTCCTCTTCTTTTAGAAGTGTTGTTTAGTAGATAAAATGAATCTTTTAGGTGATGATAAGTAACTGTAATAGGGCACAGTAACACAGCAGGATGAAATGAGGCACAAAGTCTCCACCTCAACTACCAAAGAGTGAAATATGAAAGATAACGAGGGCACAAAGTCATCCCAAGGTCTTTTACATAGAAATAGAACATGAAGGATAATGAGGGAACAAAGTCATCCCAAGATCCTTTACACAGGAATAGAAAAATAGATAAACTAAAGACAATTATGGTAGCACAAAGTCTCTCCACAATTGGATTTAAGACACCTTCCTGATCACTTTCACTAATTCTACTTATTTAATCAAATGGACAAAAAACATATTAAGGAAATAGACATAAGAACAATTTCCCCAAAAACCAAGCTATTCTAGCACAAAGTCTGAAAAGTCACTTGTTTTCTTATTCAAATAACAAAATATGATTAACAATTTGAGCTCAAAGTCTCAGTAATGCCTTTCAATTTGGGCAGAGTTTCATTTCTAATTACAGATCGAGATGATAAAACAATAAGAGAGAGTCCAATATATAGTGCTCCAAAAAAGACTTGGGCATTTTGTTTCACAAAAAATGTGTTATGATGCATTCAATGCCTTTAATGCATTTTAAATTTTGTCCATGGGCTTTGCTGGAATCGAGCATCGGTCTTTAATATGGGCCACTTGATGTATTTCTTGATGTGTGCATAACTATTTGCTTTACTCGATGTAGAAAAATGGGCCACGCCATTGAATGTTCATGATCTTCCAATGTCCACCTGATGCGTTGATTTACCTTCTAGAAACATATCTTATGCATGGATATTTCTGATCTTTCTCCATCATTCCCCCTTTCCTTGCTGTATTTCATCCTTATTTGTGTGATCTGAGCTCTCAAGCTATCTCTTTTGATCTTACTGGCTCCTTACACTCTTCCATCAATGATTCTTCCCTTTGGAATTTTGGCTTTTTACATTTGGGTCTATGTTCCAGCTTTCAAAGATCAATGGCTATTTTAGTTTCATGAATTTGACATCTTCGGGCCCATCATCGTTAGGAAACCAACAGCTAGTTCATGGCACTCAAATTTGACATTTGTGAGCCTATCAATCTGCTCGGCAATTCCTTTAGCATTCTTGTTTTGTCCTTCCTGAAGGGGACCTACCCTTCAGGGTCTTGAGAAATGGTTCACTTTGGTCAGCGAGAGCCCCCCGCAAGGGCACATACCCTTCGGGTGGTCTTCGGATGGCCTTCGGGCTTATTTCTCCTCGGTGGGTTTTGTCTTCGTCGGTAGACTTTCACTTTGGGCTTTTCCCTCAGATGAAAGTCTGAAGGAATTCCTTCAGACATTTTATCTAAAGGAATTGTTCCTTTCCTTCCTTCATACTTTCTTCCTATTGGGCCTTTGTTTTTCTTTGGCAGACTTTTGCTTTCCGTCAAGCTTATTTCCTTCGAACAAAAGTCTGAAGGAATTCCTTCAAACTTTTTGTCTGAAGGAATTGTTCCTTTACAACTTTTCCATAGGACCTTTTCCAAAAATTCCCTTACTCGCTCAGCCTTTGAATCGGTCCACTTGCTCCCTGCCTGCCCTCCGCAAGGGCTATTTGAGCTCCAAAGTCACCTTTCATATTTTTGCAATGGTCCACTTTGGTTTTCAAGTGCCCTCCGCAAGGGCACTTGTCCTTTGAGCTCTTAGAAGACCCCTTTTTCTTCTTGATTGAAAGAATAGCTAAGTGTTGAACTTGTTTCTTTCCTGCAGAGTTTGTAGAAACCAACCTATAGCGTTCATAGAAATGAGTTCATAGAAATCTTCTGTGAAGTCCGTAGATTCAAGCCTATAGAGTCTGTAGATTTTAGCCTGCAGAGTCAGTAGATTCAAGTTTGTAAAATTGGGGGAGTTCGTAGAAATAAATCTATAGATTTCTTCCTATGAAGTATGTAGAAATGAGTCCATAGATTTCTTCCTGTGAAGTTCGTAGAAATGAGTCCATAGATTTCTTCCTATGAAGTTCATATAAATGTGTCCATAGATTCCCTCCTTCAAAGTTCATAGAATAGAGTCCGTAGAAATGAGTCCTTAGAAATTATCCTGTAGAGTCTATAGATTCAAGCCTATAGAGTCCATAGTTTTCAAGCCTACAGAGTCTGTAGAACTTGAAAAAGCTTGAAAAATGGAGAATTTGAATGCTTATAACAATTTTTGAGAAGGGGAGAGAGAATTTTGGTTTGTTGGACCAAAATAGTTCAAAATAGTTCAAATGTTGTCCAAAAAAATGAGTGATATTTTTGGGGGACAACAAGGAGTAAGGTCATCATTGTTTGAAATAAGGTCATGATATGCCAATTAGAGTAATTTTTGATCCTACATGTGGTTTATCATAAACACATAGCCTGAACATGAAAAGATATTTGAGCCCAGAAGGATGATTATAAATAGTTATTTGTAAAAGTCATTAACCCATGGTGGATGGGTATCATGATCTAAGCCCTAAAGGTGGACTGAGGTTGAGGATGAGCTAGACCTAAGCATTATTTAGATCACCTTATTGGTAAGGATTTTGACCTCTGAGAAAGGAGTTTGCCTTAAAAATCTTGTAGTAACATTGACCATGGTGAGGATAATCTGAAAGAGTTGAGCTTGTAAGACTTAAAGCCTGAGGATATAAATCCATTGTAGGAAATTATAATTCAAACAAAGTTGAGATATGTTTTTCTTTAATTACATAGCCTCATTCTCTTCTATTTGATATGGCCTTTAGCCATGGAAAAGGTATGCTAGTAATAAAAATATAGTCCCGTAAGTATATGAATTCTTCTATTTGTAAATCCTTGATCTGGGAAGAAACATATGGGGATTATTAAAGTTGCTTCTATTTGTATGGCTTAAACCAAGGAAGGTGTATATTGGGGATATATTTTGATAGATAAGTAAATTATTTATTAACTCTGTATTGATACAAAGACCAATAATTTCTTACTTGTGTTGCCTCTATTATACCCTAGAGGGATGTGTATGGTTATAGGTTTATTAATGGGAGATGCAAGTTTATGATAGTTAGATACACTCTTATTTAATATTGTGCCCTTATTAATATTTTTAAAGATACTTATAAAATAGAAAACATAACCATATGCATGGAGAAGGATGAAGAGGTGTTATAAACTGGAAGAAGATGTTTTGTTGACTAATTCTAGAGTCTTTACGCAATCAATTTTTTAGCACTATTATAGGTTTCCAAAATCCATATTTTAATTTAAGTTTTAAATTAATATTTTCATCTTTTAATGGATCAGGTTACAATTCAAGCAATCCTGCAGATATAGCCCAAATGATGGGTGAACTCCATTATCATGTCTTGTGTCAAGTATTTCATTTTCAATTTATTTTGGTTTCATTTAATTTAGTTCATGAATGGATTAAGGGAACATTAAAAAAAACTATGGGAAGTTCAAATTTGATGAAAAATAGGGAGTTTCAAATTAGGAAATTAATAGTCAAGTTTTTCTAAGCACTTATATTCATTCTCAGAAGTTTAGTATCCATTTATGAAAAACTATTTTAGACCTGGTTTACAGATCAAATTTGGTATCAAAACAAGTGATTGTAGGACCTTGCTTCAATTTAGATATACTTTAATTTGGAGTTTTTAAATATCAAATTTTGGTTTTGATTATTCTATTTGAGTTGACCATGTAGGGAGACTAGTGTAAAGGAAAATTAGAAGGTGTTGCAATTCACTGGAAGAAGATAAGCTTTTGACAGCCAAGGTTCTGAAACCACTAGCCTTGTAGGATCAACATAGATGAAGAACACAGCACTTTATCACTTGAGGTGAGAGATGGTTTTGTGAAAGGAACATTTTTTCTTCCTTGGTAAGCATTTAGATAAAATGCAAGGAATTTTCAATGATGCACATCCAAGAGGAATTAGTTGCAGTTCCATTGTCAGTGTTACACAGAAGGCAGATTGAGATATGGTTATGATATGATTTCATATTTGTATTAACATAATATTTTGGTCTAGCTAGCCAATTATGCAGCCTTATTATTTTGGATTATTAATCATATTATGGATGCCTATGTCCTTGAATATAAGAACAAGTGAAAAGACCAGTTCCATGGTAGATATGGAAATGGCAAAAGGGCGATGTTCATTACTGGACAAGTTTTTACACTTTGAGTTTTGAGTTTTTAATTGGTTCATATATTGGTTTATTTCATAGCTTTGTTGAGACTTAGCAGAATCAAATAGGAATTTTTTTAAGACAAAAACATTTTCTAGCGAATACTCAATAAGTGCATTCTACAGTTCTTAAAGAAGTATGAGTTATTTTTCGTGTGACGATATTTGCATAATTTTGGTTTAAATATGGATAACCTTTGTGTAGGTTGATTTTAAAGTAAAATATACCTTTATGTGAAATAAATTTTAAATCCTTTTTGGAAATGAAAAATGTGTCATCTAACTCTTAGAAGATAGAGTTGACAATATGAAACCACTACTATTTAGTTGATTGAAGCCATCAAGAGGGAACAACACTTATGGATTATATGGTTTAATTAGATAGTTTTGGATAAGCATGACTATGATATTATTTAGTATGCTTAGATTTTACTTCAAACACTTTATTCATGGAATTATTAAATGGATTTAGGAAGGAAATATATAACCCTTGTGTTAGGAATATTTTGCTCTCCTTTTTCAAGTTTTCCATTGGGATAAGATTTTGGAAACTAACTCAGTTGGATGAGTTGTGGAGGTATGAATCAAGAAAGCAGTCAAACGATGAAGTAAAAATCAAGATAAGTTTAAAATACTTTATTTATTCTCACTTATAAATGATATTTTCTTACAGTTACTTGCATATTTTTGAGTTTGTAAATAAGCTCTCGTTATGAAAATTCTCAAGGATAACATTGGAGTTTGACAGGTACAGGGAAAGATTTGAGGGACATGGTAGTTAATTTTTTTGTTTATATATCCTTGGATTGGCCTCAATTAATGTGTTTTTTTCATTAACCACCTTATATAGACAAAATCTATTGCACATTTTTATACTTGACATTGTATACATCTAACTCCCACAGTAAAATGGGCAATGTTTGTATTACAAACTTTCTAAACACACATGTATGTTTCTCAGTCATGTCATGTAGGTGTACTTTAAAAAGAACCATAGATGGGGAATGTTTGTAAAATTCAAGTATACATGTGTGTAATTTATTTGTAAATCCTTAAGTGTATGTAGCACAATGATTTCCCTTGTATGATAACAAGGATAATACCTTAACCTTAATGCAATGTAGGGGTTGAGAGAAGCCACCAGAGTATGATTTTTGGGTAATAAGTCATTTGGTAGAATGGATACAGAGTTTATTTTAACTTTCTATATACATGTTGCAATTATAGTTGGACATTTGACTTATTTCAGGTTTTTGTATGATTGGTGTGATTTAGAAAGTCGTGTAGCAGGTTCAATTGGATTCTTGGTACTTTTGAAGATAAAAGCCTCTTTGAGGGGAGGTTTGATCTAGAGGACTATTCGATTCATTGTTTTCATTATTTAAAAGCTATCTATAAAAACCATAGCCAATGTATCCCACTTTTATGATGGAGGGGGACTCTGCCATCGTATGGTAATGGTGTTTTATTAATTTTGTAATTACATGATTTTTACCATACATGTATTTGTGTGCTTCTATCTATGATACATGGTAGGATGGGGAGAAATTGGAGAAGCCCACATGGTGGGTCCTCAGGTCAAGATAGAAACCTAACTCATCATACAACCCAACTTGCCATGCAACCTAATTTTTTTGGTATCCCAACTTGAGTTACCAACCCAACTCAAAGTTCATCATCAAACTCAATCAATCTAACTCACTCAACAAACAAATGCAAACTTGAGTTCCAGTTCACAATGGTTATAATGCCAAATTTGTCACTTTTTTTTGGGCTAAGATTTTCTCTAACCAACTCAAATTCCAATTTAAGCTTTGAGATTCTAAGGCACCATGCATAGATCCTTTAACGAAAGGATGTCCTACATGGTCATAGCCATGGATTATTATCACAAATATCATCTATTTAAATATTTATGCTTGATTCATTATGAAGCATGTGGGATTTCCATTTTCCCAAAAATAAATATGCCAAGCTCAAACTATTAGCCTATATATATATATAGGCATTAAAACCTGGTCGAAGGGGAGAAATGGATGAGGTTTTCTTGGGCAAGATCGAATGGGTATAAAGGGATGGCCGAGTTAGGAGAATAATAATCCTTATTCTATTTTGATTAGCCTTAGGATCTCATATGTTGTGGTGTGGAGCTAAAAGCTTCAACTATTTGCAGACACAAGAGGAAGGATGTTGAAGAACTAGAGCCACCGGTGTCGGCAGTATGACCGACGTCGATCAAGTGCAGTGGAGAAGGAGACCGGCGACGGCAGGGAGTCGGCCGACGTCGGTAGCACCAGACTAGCAGGGACCGGCGTCGGTTGCCTGTGTATTTTCAAAACTGCTATTGACGAACAGTCAGTTAAGTGAAGCGAGTGTTTGCATGACAAGCGACTAATTATAGTCATGAGCTGCGTGTCTAATTATTGTAACTAGAGTTCTATTTTTGTAAGCATGGGATCTTATTTATAGACCCATAAGGCATGTATTGTAATTATTCTAAGGCAAGTAAAAGCATTGAAGCTAGCAAGGTCAAGGAGATCTACAGGTGTAAGGTCAAGGAGATCAGTTGAAGCATTCAAGGAGGAATAGCAACTCAGGCTTTAGAGTTGTTGTGTTGAGCAAGAGAGAGAGGGAAGAAGTTCTTGAGGTGTGGCAAGCCTTTGAGGTGGAGGAAGAAGTGGCATCTTCCTTATTGTATTTTCTTCTAGTAGTATTTAATACAAGAGTGTGTATTGTCTCTCAAATTCTTTGTTGTCTCAAGTTTCTAGCTACTTTATCATTCTAGTATAATTTCGTGTTTAATTGCATGTAAGAAAGTAATCAATTGTGCTCTAATTGGTAGAGCTTCAGATCCCCTAACAAGTGGTATCAGAGCTACGGTTTGCAGGAAGCAGGGTATTGTTTTTTGATTACAGGTCATTCACAGGGTTTTCTGATTGCGTGGGAGTTCAGCAATGGCAGAAGAAAGTAGGCTACGAATGGAGAAGTTTAACGAAAAGAATTATCAACATTGGAGGATGCAGATTGAGGACTATCTATATCAGAAGGATTTGTACTTACCATTGGGTGGGGTTGCATGCAAGCCCATAGTTATGAAGGATGAAGAATGGAACGTTCTTGATCAGAAGGCTCTAAGTTCCATAAGGTTGAGCCTTGCATCATCTGTGATTTCCAGCTTATCACAGTGCAAGACAACAGAAGAGTTGATAAAGTCCTTGGCAAATTTATACAAAAATCCCTCGGCTTCCAATAAGGTATATCTTATGAAGTAGCTATTTACTTTGTAAATGCAGGAAGGTGGATCGGTACATACTCATCTCAGTGATTTCCATGGTTTGGTAAACCAATTAGCTTCAGTCAATATTATTTTTGATGATGAGGTAAAGGCTCTCTTGATTTTATGTTCTTTGCCTGAAAGTTGGGACGGTATGGTTATGGCAGTAAGTAATTCTGCATCTGCTTCTAAAATCTTAAAAGTTTATGATGTTGTGAGTGTGATTTTGAATGAAGAAATACGCAGGAGAAGCACAGGTGAATCATCAGGGAATGCTCTAAGTGCAGAAAGCAGGGAAAGGCAAAGGGAGAAGGTTGAGCAAGGGAAATCAAGGTCGGGAAGGAGATCCGAGTCCAAAGGTATTACCTACTGGTTTTGTGGAAAGAAAGGACATACAAAGAAGGAGTGTTGGTTGAGAGATAAATAAAATCAACATGCAGGTATGGAAGAAGCAAAGGATGCAAATATTGTGATGCAGGATGCTCTCATACTTTCTTTGGATAGTTAGGTAGGATCATGGATTTTAGATTTTGGTTCATCTTTTCATGCATCCCCAAACAGAGATTTGTTCTACGAGTATGAACAGGGAGATTTTGGAGTTCTTTATTTAGGGGATGGTACGCCTTGTCAGATAGTTGGCAAAGGGAAAGTGCAGCTGAGATTGCAAATTGACAACACGTGGGTGTTGAAAGAGGTCATGCATGTTCCAATTCTAAAGTAGAGTCTGATTTCTATAGGAAGGTTGGGAGATGAGGGATGCACAATAACCCTCACAGCGGATTCTTGGAAGGTTACCAAGGGAGCACTTGTTCTAGCAAGAGGTAAGAAAGTAGATACTCTTTATCTGTCTACTTGTATTTCTGATTCTACTTCTGGTGTAGATTTGAAGATGTGGCCTAATAGGCTTGGTCACAAGAATAGGAAGGGAATGGAAGTTCTTGATTCAAAAGGTATGTGTTCAAATTTGGAAAGCACAGATACAGTTCATTACAGAAAGAGGAAATTTGATGCTTTTGACAGGAACAAAGAAGCCTTGGTGTTTATGGAGGAGATGAAGGACAGAGATCAGTCACAGGGGCTGAATAAGTCTAAGCAAGGTAGCATGGATAGAGGTATGATCCAAGAAGAGCTCACGGATGAAAATTTTATCACTTATAGGAACACACAAACACCGATGTTGGTAGCTTGGCACTGACGTCAGTCATCTAGATACCGACATCGGTCATGTGCAGACCAGCAAGGTTGATAGGTTAGACAGGAGAAGTCCAACGTCGGTCATAAGGACTGACATCAGTAGGAGGACGTCGGCATTGGCCAGGGAAATGATGTCGACAGTCAGGGTCAGTGCAGGGAACCAACATCAGTCGGGAGCAGACTGGGAGATGGCCTAGATCGGTCACTGGAACGGATAGTGGGTGAATCTACTAAGTCTCAAACACCCATGTGGAGGTCAGGAAAGGTATGTGAACCTCATATTCGTTGTTCACCTTCTTTATATTGCTTACTGATAGTCATGAACTAGGAAGATGGAAGAAGCAATGCAAGTAGAATCTAGAAACAGTGGGAGCTTGGCATGGATGAGGAGTGTGAGTCCTTAGAGAACCAAATAGGTATTTATTGGTAGTGTTGTCAGCTAGAAGGAAGCACTGGATAGAGGGATGGATTCTCGTTTTAGAGAAGAGAGTGGATGGACACATGAGATAGAAGGCTATGGTATATGGTCTTGAGTAGGCTGCATACAATGGAGGTTTGACCATTGTATTTTATCTTTACCAGGTTGTATAATATTAGCTACATTATCCTGTTACTATATTGTGTTACTTGTTGCAGGGTTTCATATACAAGGAGTTTTCTGAGCTAAGGGTAGATTTGGCTCAGAAGTATGTCATGAAGAATTTGAGAGCAGCAAAATTCTTGTGACATAAGATACAGGTATTGCATCACAGGTTTGCGTGGTGGTTGGTCTTCAAGAGTGACATTGAAGAGGGATACAGAGCCTAAGGAACAAAATAGATGGTGTACAGGTACAAGTATAAGTTACAGCTATTTATCTCCAAGTGGGAGATTGTTGTGGTGTGGAGCTAAAAGCTTCAACTGTTTGCAGAAACAAGAGGAAGGATGCTGAATACCCAGAGCCACCAGCGTCGACAGTATGACCGACGTCGGTCAAGTGCAGTGGAGAAGGAGACCGGCAACGGGAGGGAGTCGGCCGACATCGGCAGCACTAGACTAGTAGGGACCGGCGTCGGTCGCCTGTGTATTTTTGGAACTACTGTTGACGAACAGTCAGTTAAGTGAAGCGAGTGTTTGCATGACAAGCAACTAATTATAGTCACGAGCTGCGTGTCTAATTATTGTAACTAGAGTTCTATTTTTGTAAGCATGGGATCTTATTTATAGACCCATAAGACATGTATTGTAATTATTATAAGGCAAGTAAAAGCATTGAAGCTAGCAAGGTCAAGGAGATCTACAGGTGTAAGGTCAAGGAGATCAGCTGAAGCATTCAAGGAGGGATAGCAACTCAGGCTTTAGAGTTGTTGTGTTGAGCAAGAGAGAGAGGAAAGAAGTTCTTGAGGTGTGGCAAGCCTTTGAGGTGGAGGAAGAAGTGGCATCTTCCTTATTGTATTTTCTTCTAGTAGTATTTAATACAAGAGTGTGTATTGTCTCTCAAATTCTTTGTTGTCTCAAGTTTCTAGCTACTTTATCATTCTGGTATAATTCTATGTTTAATTGCATATAAGAAAGTAATCAATTATGCTCTAATTGGTAGAGCTTCAGATCCCCTGACATCATAGGCTAGGTGGAGGAATACACCCTACACATGTTGATCAGATGACAAAGTTATTATATAGAGATTGCCTATGTTAACTCAACTGAGTCAGAAATGAGGAGGCATCTCCATATACATAATTGGGTCATGGGTTATGGGATGTACATGGCCTTTTAACAAAATTCATAGCATTGGCATTGGGTGTACTTCAATCACTTACAAGATTCCAATATAATAGAATTCACCTATTTCAAAGGCCTTTGGGGCTTGGTGAAGGAGGATTATCTCATGAGTGATAATCCTCAAATAATGGAAGCAATAAAAGAACACTATTTGGATGATATCTAGTTGTAAAGGCATGTATTTTGAGCCTGTAAAATAGGGATTCATTTATTTGACATGGATAATTAAGATCATTATAGGCTATTATTATCCAATGAAATACATAACCCCAGACCTGATTGGTGAAAGATGCATGATTATCTTCTTCTATTTGGAAGGCTATTGGCTTTGATAAGAGGTAGTCTATGACCGTCTATTGAATAGTCCTAAATATAAATTAAGGATTGAGCTTAGGATTAAGGTCATCATAATTTTAAATAAGGTAATGATACACTAATTATAGGACTTTTTGAGCCAACATATAGTTTATCATAAACACACTGCCCAAACATGGAAAGAGAGTCGAGCCTAAAAGGATGATTATAAATGGCTATTTGTAAAAAAATTTAACCCATGGTGGATGGGTGTCATGATCTAAGCCCCAAAATTAAACTGATCCTGAGGATGAGCTAAGCCTAAGAATTATTTGGATCACTTTATTGGTAAGGATTTTAACCTCTAAGAAGGGAGTTCACTGTGGGAAGCTTGTAGTAGCATTGACCACGGTGAGGATAATCTGGAAGAGTAAAACTTGTAAGACTTAAAGCCTAAGGATATAAATCCATTATAGGAAATTATAATTGAAACAAAGTTGTGTTATGTTTTTATTTATTTGCATAGCCTTGGTCTCTTATATTTGGTATGGCCTTCAGCCATGGAAGAGGTACGCTAGTAATTAAAATATAGTCCCATAAGTATATGATTTATTTTATTTGTAAATATTTCATTTGGGAAGAAACATATGGGGATTATTAAATTTAATTCTATTTGCATGGATTCATCCAAAGAAGGGATATAGTGAGGAACTATTGTGATAGATAAGAAAATTATGTATTGATATAAAGACCAGTAATTATACTTGTGTTGCCCCTATTATACCCTGGAGAGATGTGTATGGTTACAAGGTTGTTAATGGGAGATGTAAGTCTTTGATAGCTAGATACACTCCTATTTAATATTGTGCCCTTATTAAGAGTTTTACATATACTCAAAAATGAAAAAACATACTCGTATGCATGGAGAAGGATGAAGAGGTGCTACAGACTAGAAGAAGATGTTTTTTAAACCAATTATAGAGTCTTTACACAATCAATTTTTCAAAACTATTACAAGTTTCCAAAATCCATATTTTGATGTAAGTTTTAAATTAATATTTACATCTTTCAATGGATTGGGTTACAAGTTAGGCAATCTCAAAAATGTAGACCAAATAATGGGTGAACTCTATTATCATGTCTTGTGTCAAGTAATTCATTTTCTATTTATTCTTGTTTTATTTAGTTTAACTTGTGAAGGGATTAAGGGAAAATCAGAAAAAAAAATATGGGAAGTTCAAATTTGATACAAAATAGGGAATTTTAAATTAGGAAATGAATAATCAAGTTTTTCTAAGAACTTATATTCATTCTTAGAATTTCAGTATCCATTTATGAAAAATTGTTTTAGACCCAATTTACGGATCACTTTTCAAAGTTTGTATAAGTCTAACCCCTCTTGTCATGAAACATTTTCCATTGATATAACTATGTCTCACTATACATGTAGTGGAGTCATGTATAATCCAGGATATGTAAATGTTGTCACACAAGAGGACTTTATTCAAGATCCTTATGAAGACAATGTTGTTTGGGAGATAGATTCTTATCCACCTTACAACTCTCAATCAAGAGAACAAAGTCAAGCCCCTTTGGCCCATTATTTGGTTAGCATGCCTCCACACATAGAGTAAGACCAAAAATAAATGCCCCAATATTTGGCTAGCATACCTTTAGTTTTAGAATAAGTCTAACAGTAACTTTATTATGTTATAATGACATCAACCTATGAACCTTATCTAGTTGATTATCACCTACCATCAAATAAGGATGAGGTCTTAAATAGAGTTGTAAAGGTAGGGGCTAAGTTTTTGGAAACAATTTCCCATGAAACCTTGCCAAGTCTAGTCAGAAGGCCTTACAACATGTCTTATAGTTAGAACAGTGAATAAGCCTCTTCTAGAAACCCTCATGTTATAGTATTGATCCCATATCAAGATCCTCATATGCTTGTCACACAAAGGGGCCTCATAGAGTACCACTTCATTCAAATGCAGATAACATACTAGACATATCAAAACCTAGCACATAACGTCAATAATATGACCATGTCAAAGGCTCTTTTTATTAAGTTAACTCCTTTAACAAGAGTCTTGATTGAGTTGACAAGCCAAGAAAATCAAATTTTATACCTACCTAGTTAAGCAAATCACCTCAACATAAAACATGTTTACTACCCCAAATATCAATTGTCTTATACTTCTACATAGAATAGTGAGCCAAACATAGTGGATAATATGTAAGTAACATCCAATTTAAACCAAAGTGATGTTAACACACAACAAATAGTCAACAAAAAAATATGTCATTAGTTAACATCACAAGTGGTTTTCAAACTCAAGGGGTAGGAGTTTCTACCTCCCAACCTCAAACAACTACCTCTAATCCACAATCAATTACTTCTTCAAGCACACAACATCAAGGATTAAGTAGTCAACCAATGACCAGTGGCATACCTCAACAAAATGTCATGAATACTACTCCACCATAACAGATGATAAGTAATATTTCACAACAATAAGCACCATCTAATGTACCCACACAATAGAGGAAAAAGATATTACCACCTCAATAGGGGAACCAATATTCCACCTCACTAGGTAGTAATAAACATACCTCTTCAGTTGCATACCAACATGCCTATGCCAAACCAAGCAATGCTTATTCAATAGCATAAAAGTATTAGTCAGCAATAAATGTCAAATCTCCAACATGTGTCTACTTCCCAATAGGTATTCGTGCAACCAAGAGGTTCTAATGCTCCATAATTCTTGATTAGTCAATAATTGCCTTTCATGCTAAATGTGCCACAAATTTAATGACAGGGCCTTGTTTCACAAGTTCACCTCAAACATCAAGGTATGACTAGTTGGTAGTATGTCCCTATTCAACCTCAATAGGCACAGTACATCCATATTCCTCCATCCCAATCATGGTATTCCAAAAACCAAGCCTATATACCCAATCTTAACCAAAATATTACACTAAAGTACATGTAATTTCAATAATTGCACCCTAATCTATGCATGCATATTCCTAGTCCATTCGCTATCCAATCTAATATTCCCTAATAAATGCCTCCACTATATCTCGATCAAATTAATCCACTTATGATCATAGAGCCTCTACCTCAGGCCAATCATCCCATTGGTTTCCTCACACAAGAACTACAGTAAATGAAGGATAAAATTTCCCTCATCCAAGTTGGAAAATAGAAAAAAAAGTTTAAATTGGATGATATGTGTTCCTACCTTTTCAAGATGGAGTACTTATAGATACCATTTCCTCTAGGGTACAAACCACCAAAGTTTTGAAAATACAAGGGGAAAGGTGACCCCTAGGCCCATTTGAAATAATTATGTGTTGCATACCAACCAATGGCCTATAACAACATATACCTTTTACTATTGTTTCCAAAAATCCTATCAATACAATCATTGGAATGGTTCCTAAAGTTTTCAAAGAATCTAGTTTCTGATTTCGATGATCTTTCAGAAAAGTTTGTGCAACAATTCTCTTACAATCTTGAGCATGATATTTCATTGTTAGATTTGATGAAAGTCAAGTAAAAGGTACATGAAATATTTCTAAGTTATCTATAGTGAAGGAGAGTGATAGCAAACTAATTTACCAACAGTCTACTAGATAATCAATTAGTTATGTTTACCAAAAATCTACACAATAATATATCTTACTATCTGGAGTTACAATGTACACACACTTTCAAGGAAATAATTAATAAAGGTTTTTTTATTGAAAGAGACCTTATTAACAAAGGGATAATTAAACTAACCTCATAAAATTAGATCGAAAACCAAAACCAAAATAATGGCCAAAATCAAAACCAAGTCCAAGTACAAGCATTACAACTTGCCCAGGCCAATAACTATGATAAACCCAAGTAATTTTATCATATTAAAAATGTTTTAGGTAATGGAGTAACCAAGTCATGTGTCATGTCCCCTTTTTCGTGGACATTGACAGGCTTGATGATTAGCCTATTATGCGACCTTCGTAGGCTGATTGGATGGATAGAGGGTCATGATGGAGATTGGCTTGGCTTTGATTTACAGAATTCCTATAGTTGGCTCTCATTCAAGTTATTTTAGACATATTGGGCCTGAGCTCCTATTATTTAGGGATATTTGACATACAGCGAAGCACCCTTATTTTGATATGGTCATGTGCAGAATCACTCCCTGATTCCCCAGCTTCAGACGGTTCGAGGATCCGACATGTATTGAGGGAGATATTAATATTTGATTGATTTAATCAAATATTAATTATTTGGTCTAATTTTAAATTAGATATTAATTAATTATTAATTAATTAATTATTTGGTCTAATTTTAAATTAGATATTAATTAATTATTAATTATTAATTAATTGGTCTAATTTTAAGACCCAAGTTCTAATTTGAGGAATTCTAATTTTAGAAGCCCAAGTTCTAATTTGAGGAATTCTAATTTTAGAACCCCAAGTTCTAATTTGAGGAAATCTAATTTTAGCAAGCACACCTTTGGAAGGGTATAAGAGTTTCTCATGGAAGAGAGTTTGTGAGTATGAATTGATTATTGATTTTGATATTGAAGAAATTCTTCTGTGAAGACTGAGCCAAGGGTTCCAGGATTCCATCTGCAGTGGAGAACGTCAACTCTTCATTGTGTGCAATTCAAAGGTTATGAAAGATCAGCCGATCTATTGCCAAATTGAGAGATAGCTTCATACAGGAGTTATCACAGATTTCCATTAGCATTGAAGAACGTCAACTCTTCATTGTGTGCGATTCAGAGGTTGTGAGAGATCAGTCGATCTATTGCCAAATTGAGAGATAACTTCATACAGAAGTTATCACAGAGGTTTCAGGTTTGAGAGATAGCTTCACCCAAAAGTTATCATAGTATTACAGTGGTATCAGAGCTTTGGTCTTTGGTATCATAGTTTTGTGTCTTTCATATATCTCTATTGGAAGGGATATTACATCATGACATGTCTAAATGGTGCAAACATCATTTGCATAGCGTAAGCTACATATGCACATAACTCCTAACCAACAACCTCTTCAACAAATGCAACAAGTGTAGCAATCTCAACAACCTAGATCAATATAACAAACACAATAACATGTGCCTTTACAAAACCCTCCTCCAAGGAGAATTGTACCTACTCATCACATCTTTATTAACCTTATAAAACCCATTGAATTTATGTTTTGTAAGCTTACCATAGCTGATCTAATTAACTGGCCTATTATAAAGCACTATATTGAGGGCACTGACTATCTAGACTGGTACAAGCCAAATGAAATCTACAAGTATCATCAGGTCAATGGACATAACTTGCATCATTATGTGCATATTAAACGTGTGATTGAGAATATGTTGGAAAATGGAGATATCACATTGGATCATGGAGCTTTTACATCAAATCAAAACATCAAAATCTATCAAAATCCTTTTCCCAACATAACAACTAGCAACATCAATAGCAAAGGCTAGGATAACAACCATACTATCAATAGCCAAGGTAAAACCAACAGAACCAACAAAATCAAAAATAGAACTAACAACATCAAAATAATAGACAGAACCGAAGCTAGAATGATGCCAACAACCAACAAACCTACCATGTAGTTACACATGACTACAACAAGGTTGTATCCATATTGTATAAGGTTACATTAACACCATTTCCATCAATTTAAGACCAAATTCCAATCAAATAATACCATTGCTAATCATTACCAATCAACCAACCCATGATGGTATCCTTCCTTGACCTAGGACTACATACAGGTGAATTAGTAAGTTGGGCTTCCCACTTTTGGACCTTACATTGATAACTCATCATTAGCCCATGACCATGCATAAGTATACTAGCAACTGAGACTTATCCTATCTGGTCCCCCTCCACCATCATTTTTTATCAATAATGGTCATGTAGGTAATCTTGATTATGCAATCACAACTTGGTGGTTAAAGATTACCATACCAAGCCCATAGCCATCTACCACTTTACCCATCATCCAACCACCCATTCTAGCTAGGAACAATCCATTTACCATTTTGAAAGAAAAGATACTTGATATTATGGAAAAATTACAAAAGATACCTACAAAAATCTCTATTTTAGATTTGTTGCATACGTCTACTATCCACAAAAACATCTTGATAGAATTCCTTGGACAGTCCCAAGTTCTTAATGACATATCTCTAGACAAATCTTAGTTTTGGTTGGACACCTAGCTCCAGGCCAACAATTAACCTTTAACCAAAGTGATATGTCATCCCTTGGCCCACTTCATAATAATCCATTGTACATTGAAGTTTTCATAATGTGACACAAACTGAAGCATGTCCTCATAAACAATGGATCAAGCTTGAATATTGTGTCTCTAAATCTTGTCAAGCTTCTCAGGTATATGATAATAGATCTCCAAGCAGAAATGATCACAATCAAGGCCTATGATAATGAATTATGAGAATCACAAGGCACCATCAACTTACTAGTTATCATTGGGCCCTTGACCCATGATACATTTTGCCATGTTTTAGACCTCAGTTTGTCATATAATATACTTTTAGGTAGACCTGGGATACATGAGATTCATGCAATCCCATAGACATTGCACTAGTGTATCAAGTTCTGCCATTCAGATATGGAGGTTACTATTCCAAGATATTTACATACATACGAGCATTGTAAGCATTTAGAGGTCAAGTTCAAAATTTATAACTACCATTTTGGCATGAATCTAGTTTCCAAGGAGGACAAGGGTAAATAAATACTTGTTAATTTATTAGAAGCCAACTGCATTGACCCTGATACCTTTGAATCACTTTCCCACATGTTACCTCTTAAAATGTCTAATCATTATACCATATTGGCTAATAGCCCAGAAGAATATTTAACCCATGACACCTTTCACATTGCAAATCTTCCACAGAACCCAAAGTCATTTGGAAGACCAAAATCCAAACCACCTTGCATAGAATGGAAAATAAAGGGCAAAGGCCAAATGCATAGTCCATCACTTGTCATTTTCTTCTTAGCCTTTGGCCAAGAAAAGGACCCAGTTGAAGGTGATGAATCATGGTTGTAAAATGACAAATTAGCTAATTATTAAAAAAATCAAATACCCCATTCCTAATCAAATCATGTAGAACCAAACCTTTGAAAGAGGAGGCCTCATTCTAAATCAATAGGGAATATTTGAGCCAATATCTATGACTCAATACAAAGGAACTTATGGTTTTGGATTTAAACTACCTAGGGGTGACCCCATGTATCTTATTTGAGTTCCATAACCAACGACTAATGACAATGATACTAACAAGGAAGCAAAGTCTGATCATATCCCTTTTTATGACCTAGCCCATACCAATTTATTTGACACTAATGACATTTATATGCTTTGACTAGTCATTCACCATAATCCACTTCCATTATATTATCCTCAACTGATAGACTGGGACCAACAAGAATCAAATGTGTCAATTGATGAGTTTCAAAATGATGAGGCCTTCTGAAATTTTCTAAGCCTTAGGGACAATTTTTCATTGGGAGACCATAAATAATGGTTCTCAATCAAGTTGGATCTTGAAGCCTATTCTGGAGAATGTGTGAACACCTTTAGTCAAAAATAAATAAATAAAACATTGAGGTCCCAAAGTTAAAACCTCTTTGAGGTGCTTTTAGACCAGGGAAATAGTAAAGAAAATGGCTAGTCGAGTGGTGAAACCATGTGTTAGGCACCATTAGATGGGGGTGTTTAACCTTCCTCAAACACAGACCAGGAGATCACCAATGACAAACTTATTTGTAGGTCTGAGTTTAGTTTTGAAGAATAATATGCTTTTGATCAAATCATCCAAGAGACCACCAATGATGAACTTACCTATGTGTCCAAGTTTAGTCTTGAAGAGCAATACGTTTTTGATCGTATCATCTAGGAGTTTCCAATTGTATTTGTCACATGGACATCCCTACCATTTGGGGATTTTGATTTATCATGCTTAGGAGAACTCAAAGAGCCAGTCCTAATAGAAGAGTCTACTATTATAGGCCAATTAAAATCTTTGCCCACAATTCTTGTTGATGGTTTGACCCTTATAATGGAGGATACTACAGAGGTAAACATCAAGACTCTAGATGACCTAAAATGGATCAAATTAGGTGCATCCCTCATTAAAGAGGAGCATGAAGTAATTACATCCCTTTTGAGGGACTTTATTGATATATTTGCCTAGGCCTACTTTGACATGCCTGATTTGTACCCTGCCTTGGTTGTTCACCACTTTGTGGTACATCTTGATAACAAACTAGTGAAATAAAAACTATGCAAGATGCATCCTCATATTTTTATATTAGTAAAGAAAGATTTGGAAAATCTCTTAAAAGTGAGATGTATTAGGTTGATCAACTATTTTGAATGGATCTCCAATGTTGCTAGTTAGCAAGAAGCTAGAATGAATTAGAATCTACACTAATTTTAGAGACATAAACAAGGCCTACCCCAAAGATGACTTTCCTCTAGCAAACATTGACATGATTTCTGACTCCACAATAGGTTATGAAATGTTTTCACTGATGGATGGATTCTCAAGATACAACTAGATCTGAATAGCACTAGAAGACCAACATAAAATAGCATTCACCACTCCATGGGGAACATTCTATTATTAGGTTATGCCATTTGGTCTCAAAAATTTAGGGGAAACCTATCAAAGATACATGACCATCATATTTCACAAATTGATGCAAGACATTATTAAATACTATGTCAATGACATACTAGGTACATCAAAGATTAGGGTCAATCATCCAACAGCACTAAGGAGGATATTTGAGTGACTGAGTGAATACAAAACTAGGATTAACCGTAATAAGTGTGTTTTTGGAGTTACTTCAGGCAAATTACTTGGCATCATTATGTCTTGAAGGGGCATTGAAGTAGACCTATCCAAAGTATGAGCCATTATAGAGATACCACCACTGACCAATTTGATGTAGCTCCATAGTTTGTAAAGCAAAATACAATCCATCAGACACTTCATCTCTCAGTTGGGAGATAAGTTCCATCCATTTACACATATACTAAGGAAGGGTGTAACATTACATTATGATGATTAATACCAAGAAGCTTTCCAACATTTGAAGGACTATCTAGTAAATCCACATGTTTTATTGCCACCAGTGTTAGGAAATTCATTCTTCCTATACCTATTGACCATAGACAAAGCCCTGGCGGCACTTCTAGCTCAACATGATGACAATGGAAAAGAGCATGTTGTGTATTATTTAAGTCATACACTGGTTGCATATGATCATAATTATATGCCTATTGAAAAAGCCTATTTATTTATGGTCTTCACAACTCAAAAATTATGACATTACATGTTGAACAATAAGACCATGGTTATTTCAAAAGTAGATCCGCTCAAGTATCTACTATCTAAAATAGATTTTCAAGGCCACATGACCAAATGGATCATGTTTTTCAATTATTTTGAGATATAATACATCAACCAAAAATCCATTAAGGGTTAATTTCTTGTAGATCAGTTTGTTAACTCACCCTTTATAGATATAGAACTGCTAACATTCCAATTTCTTGATGAATCCACAATGACCATCATTGAAAAACCTCTTGAGGAGAAATACTAGAAGCTTTATTTTGATTGATAATTCACAACACCTGGATTAGAGGTAGGCCTTTTATTTATTACACCACATGGGTATTTAATCCCTAAGCCATTCAGGATCAATTTTCCTTGTATCAAAAACATGGCCAAATATGAAGCACTTATTGTAGGGATTTAACATGAAGTACAATGGAGAATACATCATCTCAAGGTTTATGGTGATTCTTAGTTAATAAACAATCAAGTTATAGACCATTTTAATATCAAAGATGATAAGTTAGTACCATATAAGGCCATGAATGACACTCTTAAGTAGTAGATTGTTGATGTACAATTTAAACATATACCAAGGGCCAGTAATAGAACAACATATGACATGGCTAGCATTAGATCTCTCATTCAACATATAGATACAGCAAAATAATACTAGTTTCTTATTGAAAATTTGTTAGCACCAACTCATGAAGCTTCAACTATTGTAATGATCTATGATATTATTGGTCCTAGCTCTACTTGGTATTCAAACCTTTACACTTACCTTCATGACCAAATTATGCCACTAGACCTATCCTACAAACAATCAAAAGCCTTTGTACACAATGTTACATGTTATACCTTACTCAAACCAACCCTATACCACCATAGTATTGATGGAACTTTGCTTCATTCTTTAACTTCAACAGAATCTACATTAGTGTTATGGGAAGTTCATGAAAGATTATGTGGAGCCCACACCAACAAGGTAGTCCTATCCAAAAAAAATTGTGTACTAGATATCATTAGCCAATGATGGATGTAGATGCAGCTTCATATGTGAAAAGATGTGATAAATGTCAATGGCATGCCAATCTGATTCATGCCCTAGCTAATACTTTGAAACCAATGTTTACACCATGGCCATTTTCTACATGGGGCCTTTATCTCATTGGGAAGATAAACCCCACCTCATTTGATGGCCATGAACATATTGTTGACGTAAGAAATTGCACCCGAGGTAAAGAGGCCTAGCTCCTACCTTCTCCTCGCAACATGGAAACTCTCCTCTCACCTATGGGACCAGTGAAGCTAGAGGAGAGAGTCTCTAGATAAGGGCTAGCTCCCTTTGATGCATCATGTTTTTTCCAGTAAGTGCTAACATATATATATATATATATATAAAGTGGGGGGATGAAAAGGGAGAAAGAGAATGCAGAAAAAACAAGCCTACTTTAAAGAGGTGATGCACCAAAAAACAAGGGTCGACCTTCACACATCCACTCTCAGAACCAGATAAATATAGACATACTCTACACATTTGGCAGAAAGGACCAGGCTATAAAATACTGACAGGGAGGCTTCAATGAAAACACAGGAAACAAAAAATCACTGAGGCACTGTGAAATGTGCACTATAAGTAACTTCCTCTATTTTGGTCTTCTAAATGTCAGCTCTTCTCCTTTTAGTTGTAGAAATGGTGCCTTGTAGGTAGCAGGTCTGTTGGTGTTAAACCTGTGAGAGCATCAAAAGACAATGACTGGACACAGACAAACACACAAGGTATACTCTGAAACATCTATCCAAATGGAGGTAAAAAAATTGCATTTTATTTGATTCAAGTGAAATTTTTCCAAGGCTGTGCCTTTGCAGAAGTGGAAAAACCAATCCTTCTCCAAAATGAGAAGTTACAATATATAGAAGAAAGGAGAAAGAAACTTGGCACTTTTTTTAACAAGTTGGCCTGTCGCGTCCCATTAGAAAGAGGAAACATTGTTGTGTTGTCATCATCCTAGAAGAAGCCTACTGGAACCATGTTGTATAATCACCAAATTTGACTTTGGCATTTGAGATTTAATGTGGAAGCATGGATCGCACCTCTTTTCTACCAACAGACTGAAATTTGTCCCCTTTTAAATGCACGGGCTTTGTTATTCACTGTTTGTGCCATTTGGGGATTATCAGGCAATAAATCACCTACACTTTGCCACTTGGACTGCCTAACGACTCCAAGCCTCATCACCTCTTGCTTTGTCCTTTGTCTTTCTTGTCTTTGCTTTGAGTGTGCCCAAATTCCTTCAAACTTTTTGTTCGAAGGAATTCCTTTGAACAAAAAGTGTGAAGGAATTCGGGGCTTTAACATTTGAACTTTAAAAAACAAGCCTTGAACTGAAAATTGCCTGAGTCCTTTGTTTGTTGCACCTGCCCTCCGAAAGGGGCTTTTAACTGAAGACCGCCTTTCAATTCAAAGGCATCCCTTTGAACCATGCATTGAACTGGCCCGTTAATGACTGGCATTGAGCAGCAGGTGAAGAAGGTGACCAAAATTTTGCCTATTGGCAAAATTGGTCAACAAATTAGTGACTCACAGGGGAAGCATGCCTGTTATGCTTAAAATCTACTTACCTTAAAATCCATTGGGCACGGATTCAGATGCAACTATGAAAGAATTAACAACAGCCTGAAAGATCGAGAATTAAACATGAAGTTTTACCCCACACGCAAAGGGAAACACACAAGGCTAAAAAACACTACCTGTGCAAACTACACTTAGGGAAAATAGGAAAAAAACTAAAAAATAAACTACTATATACAGCTAACCAGGAATAACTACCTCCCTCCTGGATCAAAAGGAAAATTTCTTAAGTCCCTTTCCTGGCAAGAAGACTTATGGTGCCAGGCAAGTAGCTGAAGGAAAATAAGATTTGGTGACTTGCTGCTCTTTCTAGTCACCTGGTTTGGCTGGAATCTGAGTGGATCAAATTCAAACATGCTTCCAACATATATATACTCTGCTTGTCCATGGAAGCCTATTGAATGTTGGTCCTTCAAATTAGTGCTCTTCACCAAGAAATTTGTGGCTGTTGGCCTATCACCATTAGCCCTTTGACATGTATTACTCCCTTGTAGTGTATTATGGTCTGACTAGTTTCCTTTTACTTCATTGAAGACTCTGTCAGACTTATCCTCTACTTCCTCTTGGCCTTCTTGAAGAAGGGTGACTGTGGTGATGTCTGAAATGGACTCACAAATTAATTGAACATCACCTCTTTGTTCAAAGCGCTCTTCTTCAAGGCCTTCCTCAAGGAAGACAGACCTCTCCTTTCTTTCCTCCAACTCAGGCTCCTCAGCGTAGTCATCCTTATCATCAAAATAGCAAGGAAGTTCATCAAATAGAGGAGAAGAGAGCTTACCATTCATTTGTTCCTCTTCGAATTGCTGGAACATCTGCATATATGTAAGACCTGCATCTTCTCCACTGCTGATAAGGTCTTCACAAGGAGCATCAACGACGATTTCTTCTTCATTGTCACTCATGATAGCTTCTTGAAGAGCTGCATATTAGATCTTTTGCTCCTCACTCACCTCCTGTAGAACAGGTTCTTCCTTGAGAAGAGGTGAAGTGGAGAAAACATGTGGAAGAGGAGGTAGTCCTTGAGCTAGAATCAAATGATTTTCCTCCTTCCACATGGTCAGCACTTCATCAATATCAAGTGTGGCCTGATATTTCTCTTGAAAGTATGTAGATGGGGTGTGTTCAGACATGGAATGTGTTGTTTGGTTTGAACCATCCATCAGAGGAATTTTTCTTTGGATTCCAACTCTGCTATTCTCCTGGCCAAATCTTCTTGGAAAAGCTTTTCCTATAGGCTATCAGCATCATCATGAATAGGCACAGCTTCAACTTCTTCAAGGCTTTGAGAAAATTCTTGCTCTTCTTCTTCTTTTCTACCCCATGATTTTACTGTTTCTCCCCAGTTCAGGATCTCTGAATTAGAATTATGCTCCTGTGAACAGGCAGCAACTTTGTTTTCCACAAGGTCCTGAGGCTCCTTTGCAAGATCTATAAGTTTTATCTCTCTTTCAAGAAGCAGCTTCATCTTGGCCTCTAAATCTTCAATTTGTTTGGCTAGGTTGTCCTAAAAGAGTCTTTCTTGGAGGTCACCAACATGATCCTCTCCAAAGCTCAGATCTAGTTCCTGGCATTCCTTCCTCCAACTTGGAATCTGCACATCATGTTGAAGGACTTAGGGAGGTTGGGGAATGCAAGGAGAACACTGTTGGTGCATTAGAGAAGACTTTAGAGGAGGGATGTGATGGTTGATGGTATTTTCCCCAATGGGAGATTGTTCTGATATCATCTGATGTTGGAAAGCCAGGCACACTAGGTTGGGGGTAGGTATATTTGATAAGCTAGAGTGAGCAAGTGCAATGTGATAGAAAGGATTTGGTGCAAAAGAGGGGGCTTTTTTTTGAAATATGAGGGGGCACACAAGGCAGGCTACCTTGAAAAGATGGATTTCTCCATTTTGTTACCTCCTCTTCCTTGGACTGTACGGCTTGCGTGTGCCTAGACAAACACTCCTCTTTATACATCAGCTCCTACTAATCTCTATACTGCTCTTCCAGCCTATCAATTTCCATTATCTGCTTCTCAAATTCTAGCCTCACCTCCCTTATAGTTGCAGGGCAACTAGGAGAGATGCTTGAGGGGATGCCATAAATATTTTGAGCCTGATCATGGTAATGTGAAGGAATACAAGGCCCATGATTCTGTGCAAAGGGATTATACATAAAGAAGTAGATTTCTGAATGGCACCAAGCTGCTTAACCAGTGGATTTAGAGTCGCCATTAGTGTTTGATGTAGAAGCCTCTAAAGGCTGGTCGGTTGAAGAACACACCAAAATTCTTCAATTCTTTGGACAAAACCTGTCCCAGTTGGTCCCACCAGCATGCTAGAACTATTGACATAGGAAATTGCACTCGAGCCAAGGAGGCCTAGCTCCTGCCTTCTCCTCGTAACATGGAAACTCTCCTCTTGCTTTTGGGACTGGTGAAGCTGGAGGAGAGAGTCTCTAGATAAGGGCTAGCTCCCTTTGATGCATCATGTTTTTTCCAGCAAGTGCTAACATACATACATACATATATATATATATATATATAAAGGGGGGAGGATGAAAAGGGAGAAAGAAAATGCAAGAAAAACAAGCCTACTCTAAAGAGGTGATGCACCAAAAAACAAGGGTCAACCTTCACACATCCACTCTTAGAACCAAACAAATACAAACATACTCTACACATTTGGCAGAAAGGACCAGGCTATTAAAGACTGACAGGGAAGCTCTCATGAAAACACAGGAAACAAAAAATCACTGAGGTGCTGTGAAATGTGCACTCTAAGTAACTTCCTCTATTCTGGTCTTTTAAATTTTAGCTCTTCTCCTTTCAGCTGCAAAAATGGTGCCTTATAGGTAGCAGGTCTGTTAGTGTTGAACCTGTGAGAGCATCAAAAGACAATGATTGGACAGACAAACACTCAAGGCATACTCTGAAACATCTATCCAAATGGAGATAAAAAAACTACATTTTATTTGATTCAGGTGAAATTTTGCCAGGGCTACACCTTTACAAAAGTGGAAGAACGGATCCTTCTCCAAAATGAGAAGTTACAATATATAGAAGAAAGGATAAAGAAACTTGGCACTTTTTTTGACAAGTTGGCCTGTCACGTCCCATTGGAAAGAGGAAACACTATTATGTTATCATCATCCTAGAAGAAGCCTGCTAGAACCATGTTGTATAATCACCAAATTTGACTTTGGCATTTGAGTTTTAATGTGGAAGTGTGGATCACACCTCTTTTCTACCAACAGACTAAAATTTGTCCCCTTTTAAATGCATGGGCCATGTTATTCACTGTTTGCACCATTTGGGGATTATCAGGCAATAAATCACCTGCACTTTACCACTTGGACTGCCTGACTGCTCCAAGCCTTGTCACCTCTTGCTTTGTCCTTTGTCTTTCTTTTCTTTGCTTTGCACGTGCCTGAATTCCTTCAGACTTTTTGTCTGAAGGAATTCCTTCGGACAAAAAGTCTGAAGGAATTTGGGGCTTTAACATTTGAACTTTAAAAAACAAGCCTTGAACTGAAAATTGCCTGAGTCCTTTGTTTGTTGCACCTGCCCTCCGAAAGGGGATTTTGACTAAAGACTACCCTTCAGTTCAAAGGCATCCCTTTGAACCATGTGTTGAACTAGCCTGTTAATGACTGGCATTGAGCAGCAGGTGAAGAAGGTGACCAAAATTTTGCATGTTGGCAAAATTGGTCAACACATATCCTTACTGCCACAAAATATTTCACTAAGTGGGTTGAAGTTATACCCCTCACTTATGTGAATGGAAATTCATATTTAACCATCTTATTTTCCACTATGGTATCCCCTCTCACATTATATTTAATAATGGTAAATCATTCAATAATAAAGAGTCAAATTGTTATGTACCGAGTATAATATTAAACAATATTTTTTTGTGGCATATTACCCTCAAGGTAATGGCTAAGCAGAAGCATCAAACAAAACCATTATCAACATCCTTAAAAATATTATCAATGATGTTGGTCATGATTGGCACCTTCAAATATTTTATGCCCTCTAGGCATAAGGTACCAATCACCACACTCCTATAGGAACCACTCCATATTCAATAATTTATGGCACTAAATCCATTCTTCTCATTAAGGTTGAGTTACCTTCATTATGTATCTCTTTAAATCATGTCATTGATGATGAATACTATCGATTAACTCACTTGCAAGAGCTAGAGTTACTTGATGAGAAATACATGGCCACAACAAATAAATTTCAAGCATATCATAACCAAATTAGTGGCCACTACAATCGTTTCATGATACATAGAGAATTTGAGCTTAGTGATACTATTTTTAAATAAAACCAAAAGAATACCATAGCCAAGAAGAAGCATAAAGGCAAGTTCAAAACCAACTAGGTAGGCCATTTCATCATTGTTGCAAACTATGTCATTGGACCATATAGGCTCGCCACACCAGATAGAGATGAACTTGATGAGCCACTGAACATTATACACCTCAAATGTTACTTTGCTTGAGTGACCTTGGTGTATTATCTATGAGGACCATTTCAAATTATACCATAATAGTGAATTTTTTTTGTACTATACCATTTTATCACTTTGTCATTCCTCTTTTCCTTTTTATCATACCTTTTCTATCAACCGAGTTCTTTTTACCAATCTCTACCCAGCTTGTTTCACCTTGGTTCCATTCCATTGGTTACATGACCACTTTCAGCATGAAGATTCAGATCAAGTTTTAGTAGTTGCTTCAAATATTCTAGATATGGGTCATATTTTTGGAATAGTGTGATAGTGGTTTGGTAGTTTCATTCTTCATTTCTTGTTCCATTCTATAGTCAAGTGGGCCTGATTATAACTACCTTTGAGTAAATTAGTGTCTCACCATTTTACTACTAATTATAACTACCTATGGGAAAATTAGTATCATTGACTTATGTTATTATTTCTTAGTTATAACCGCATGTGGGAAAACTAAGGGCAACACTTATTTATCATGCTTTGAAGTACCATTTTTCCATGCCTATGTCGTATTGGGCCATTATGCTAAGTTTGCCTATTTTTTTTGAATTAGTTGTTACACTAGTCAGATTCCTCTATTGTAAGGCAAAACTACAATAAATTGAGGTCCCATCCTAGGCCTATATATGTAATGCTCAATTTATGTTGAGGTCAACTCAGTCACCCTTTTCCATGCTCTCACCATTTTTCAAGCAATTTATGTTTCAATGCTCTCACCATTTTGTGAACTTAGACCATTTAGTGTCTTATCATTCTCCATCGAGTTGAGATGCTCCAAAAATTCTTAAAATATTTGTGCAAGCAATGTAGAAAAACCAAAAACATTGACCACTTCTTTGCCTTAAGGATCCTTAGAACTCTTACTAAATCATAAGAAACCACTTGTCATTTAGTTTCCCCATCCTTATTGGCCCTCTTATGCCACCACACTCTTGTGGTTTTATGAGTTCATTCCCATATTCTTCTATTCCACAATCATGTTTTCTTTCTCATCATTTTCTTATATCCCATTTCTTGGGAGAACTACATTTGGCCTGAATTTTTTATTAGATCATATGTCCATGGAACTATATAGGCAATGTCCACTTGTCTAGTGCATCTGGAGATAGCTCAGCCACCCTCTTATTTTTCTTTTATTCCCCCATTTTGTTTGTTTGTTACATTATTTCCTATCCACTAGGGGTAATGTTCATCATCTTATTTATGTTGTCTTGTTTGTACTAACATTATGATTAACCATTGTTTGTTTGTCATTTCTCTTTGTTTTTCTTTTTATTTCTTTCTTTTCTTAGTGTTTTGTTTGTTTTATTTATTTGTTTACCCATTTATTTGCTTTCATGTTGTGCCTTGATTTAGTCTTTGTGCATCTATTGGGTGATTTCTTGTACATTATTATTGAATCCATCTATATTCATGCATCAACATTGTCATCATGGCTTTTATCATTGGTGCATTTTTTTAAATTGAGTATTGGATCATGTGTCAATCCTTATGCATATTTCAGCCAAGTCCTCATGGTGTTCTATCATGATGCCTACCATCACGTGTTATAACAAAAACTAGCTTGAAGAGTCTACATGGCAATGAAGCAATGATATATCTCTTTGGCACCAACATTAGCAAAGTTCCCTATCTAATCTAAATCATATCCTAAATATATTAATTAAATACCAAAATAATTTTAACCTTTGTTAGTTCAGATGAGCATCTCCCTACCATTAGGTTTCCTAAATTCATCTTTATCCTTTGTATCAATTTGCCATCATCTTCCATATCATATTTGCCATAATTGGGGTATAATGATTATAACCTCCTTTGGTAAAATCATTGTATACCATCCCACTTTCATTACTAATGATTCTAACTACCTTTGGTAAAATCATTATGTTTCCATCAATTTGAGGGTTAACGATTATAGCCACCTTTGGGCAAATCATTCACTTTATTCTGCCCAACTAGGGTATGTTTTCATTAAGATAATGCTTATAACTACCTTTGGGTAAACCATTATCTCTATCTACCCAACTAGGGCATGTTTTTATCTTACCAATGACTATAATCACCTTTAAGCAAATCATTATTTTTTCCTTATACTAATTATAACCACCTTTTGGCAAATAAATTTTTTGTTACCCTAAGCATTTTTCAATGATTATAACCACCTTTGGGAAAATCATCACCTTTTTTAATCCCACTTATGCCAAAAATTATGGCCACCTATGGGAAAATCATATTTTTTGTCTGTCATCAATGGGGCAGCTCCGTATGCCACTTATTATAAGCACCTATGGGAAAATTTTGTTTAGTCCACTTGTTTCTTTCTTTTCAGGGATCATTTACTAACCCATTTACCAATCACTCCCTTGAAGGGGTACCTATTGTTGAAGTCATAAGCATACAAGACCTTTTCATTTTTTAAGAAGATGTTACTATGCTTATAGCTTGCAACATCTTCCCAAACAAGGGCAAACTGTAGACACCTAAAATTGGCCACCAATGGCTTCATACCAAAATTTAGACTGATTCTTAAAAACCTTTGCAAATTAATCCTAATAATCACTAAACATCTCAAATTTGGATTCATAACATACAATTTGGCTTATAGACATTAAATGGGGCAAGTGCACACATGAAATTAATTCAAATCTTGAAAATGCTAAAAAGCCTAAAAAAATTAATTAAAATTCTAAATCTAATTAAATGCCTAGTTAAATTATCCATGAGCAATTAATGCAATTCTAAAACAAGAAATTTAAAAATCAAGAATGTCTTAGGAATTCATAATTACCTTTTTGTGAGTTGTCAAATATGAAAAAATATTTCACCCATGGCTATTCATTGCCAATCATGAGATTCTGACACCTTTTAAATATAATGGGGTGAATTAACTCAATTAAGTTAGGTTTGAACCCATTCTAAGATCTAACTACACCTTAACTCACCTTGGGTGGGGTTTAGTTTCTAAACCTATAAATACAAGCCTAGACCTCTTCATTTAAGGAGCTTGAGTATAGTAAAGTTATAATGTAGGATTTGGTATTGGATTCAAATATATAGTGTTATAATGCAAAAATCACAACCCAAAGCCAACATCAAGCCACAAACAATGGTGTCAAGGAGAAAAGGAGCCACACAAATCCATTTGCCAAAGACTCTTTGAGCACAAGCTGAGTAAGCCAAATAAACACATCATTTAGAACATTCAAGGAAGGTAAGAGATCTTGTTTCTTTTAAATTTTAGTTGTGTTTTAAATTTATTTGTTCATTGAGCTCCCCCTATGATCTAGGCAAGTAATTGTTATGCATGTTAGTGTGTTTTTATTCAAGTTTTCTTACTTGTTCTAACACATGATCTAACCACCCTTCTTAGATTCCTTGATCATAATTTCAATACATTTATTAATCTAACTATCCCATTAGGGTTTTCCATAACATGTAATACTTTTGGTTTTATTTTATTCTTTTAATTAAGTTTTTTTAACACTATCTACATCATATACATTATCAAATTGAGATCCATTCACAACATTATCATTCAAAGGCACATCATTCCCATTATTCAAAAAAAAAAATTGAGCAATGTTAGCAATATTCTTAGATTATATTTTATTTTTCAAGTAAGATATAGAATTAACCAAATGAATTTCAATAAAACCATTAGGTTCTCAATTGATCCTAGCACTTTTCCTAGTTGTAATCATAGATATAGAACACCTAAGTGGTATAAAATGAAAACATGAAAAGGACACACCATAAAAACACACTAGAGTTTGAAAAATATTCATAAAAATTAACCTAAGGTTTGGAATGAAACACAAGAAAGTTAGGACTTTGGGATCTAATAGCATAAAATGAAATAAAACCTATAAAAACCAAATTTATTCAGATTTTCCTTAAGATGAAGTAAGATCTAACCCTAAGGTTGCATACAAAAAAATGTAGGTTCATAAAAATGTATCATGGATTAATGGATTTACACTAACATGAAACATAAACATCCATATTACAAATAACTAGGATAAATACATGCATAAACAATTTTTAGACTAATTAATTAATTCTAGAATGAGAGAAAAAGAGGTGATATACAAGGTTTAGAGATGTATCATGAGTATCTTGAGATATGTTGACAGCCACCAAGATTTAACAATGAAAATTCACATCCAAAAGTAAGGTAAGGATGACCCCAAAAAATTGTGTCCAACAAAGGATGTTGTCTAGATCGTACAAATACTCTAGATAACGTTTGGATTGTAAAGACACCGTAGAAAAAATTACACGTGTCTAAAAAAATTTGATGAATATGATCCCTTGGTTTTGGTATTAAAAAACATCACTCAAAATTCCATGCCATTGCTTTGATAAATTATAAAACATAAACTACTCTTCCTGCCTTACTTGGACAACAATATTTGTAAAAGTGTAAGGAAAACAAAATGTGTTTTGGGACATGTGCTACACTAGAGAATAATCAAACTATCTTGATATTTTTTAGGGTCCTATGTGGTATACAATATAAAAATAAATGCACCAATAATTATAGTAATTCATCAATGAGGCAAACCAATGTTGTGTTATGTGTCTCTAACATGAACTTCTTTGCTTTAATATATGCTTCAATTAATTCTTGCTCTTCTCTAGGATGCTTGTAATTCCTTAATAAATGCACATGATCGGTGAATTCTCTTAAATTTTCTTAGATCCTTCTTAAATTATTTAGATGCCTAAATGAACTAGAATTCTAATGTATTTATATATAAATTAAATTTATAGTGGACCATATTAGTGCCCAAACTGACCTCTAATAATCAAAAAGTGAAAAAAATGCAAGGATAAAGGATGAATCACTTAAGCCAAAAGGGGTCACTCAAAAGAGTGTTCAGAATATATGGTCACTCCAGAAAAGGTCCATGAGTGTACACATGTTATGGATAAGGGGTTCTAATTAGGGGAAATTAAAGGAGAGAGAAAATGGGAGTTAAAGAAGACTGATATAGGGGTTAAAGACCATCATAAGTTGACAAAACACACCAATAACACCTAGTTTAATCCATAATCAATAAACACACAAGCATGCCATAATTATACAATTTAAGGACTAATTATTTGATCCTAGATTGAGATGGGTCAATATAGTTATTGAGACCAATACCCCCCCCATCTTTTTTTTTTGGAAACGGGACCCATGTGATTGTTTCCTGAACTTCTATATCCTGAAATAAGTGTTAAATATTATTTGATCATGTTTTTGATGTTGCTAAAAATCATCTTGAAGGTTATTAATTATAGGTTCCATGAAAGAAGTCAAGGTTCCCAAATAATGAACCCTAGCAATTTTGAATTTAAACATTCATGGGAAAGTCTAGCATAAATTTTATACATAATCAAGTTTTAGCTTAAAGTTCATGCACTTTTGCAGATCTAATGCTTTACGCTTGTTTTTTGGATTTGACCTAACAGTGTATCAAGCTCAAAGTCTTTTATAAAGGCATATTTTTAATGATTTAGGTCTTCGTAAAGATCCAATGATGATCACTTGATCAGAGTTTTCAAATCTAATGGTGTGAAAGAAAGATTTCATTGTCTTAAAATTGAAAGGTTCACCCCTGTCATTTGACATCTACAAGGACAAATTTGATAGGACCAAACCCATCAAATTTAACATAGACAATCTCCAAAGCTTTTATATCTCTTGATGGTTTTACACATTGCATTTAGTTATTATGTCAATAAGTTTCATTATTTTAAAATTGACAGGTGCACCCCCATCATTTGACGTATACGAAGACGTATTTGACGAGACCGAACCCATCAAATTTAAATTAAAATAGAAAGATTTCATTGTCTTAAATTTGACAAGTTTACCCCCATCATTTGATGTCTATGAGGATGTATTTGATATGATTAAACCCTTCAAATTCAACTTAAACAATCCTTGAAGCTTTGAGATCTTCTGATGGTTTTACACATGGCATTCAGTTATTAAATCAATAAGTTTTATTGTTTTAAAACTGGTAGGTTCACCCCCATCATTTTATGTTTTCAAGGATGTATTTGATGGGGTCATACCCATAAAATTTAAATTGAAATAGAAAGATTTTATTGCATTAAAATTTACAGGTTTGCCCCCATCATTTGATGTCTGTGAGGACATATTTGATAGGACCAAACACATCAAATTTAACTTAGATAATTTTTTAAGCCTAATCAAAGGGGGTATTTCTAAAGCCTTTTTAAGAGATTCTTGGTTTTCTTATGAAGACAAGATTGAGACATAAAATCTTAGCCTAAGTCTTTTTACTGATTAAAAGGGTAAGCTTCTTGCAGGATCCAATAGTGATCACTTACTCGCTAGATTTGATCCAATAGTGCATATAAACACAAAAGGCTTAAGGTCTTCTGATGGATCCAATGGTGGTCACTTACTCATTGGATTTGATTCAATGGTGTGAGTTAATTGAATAATTTTCAAAGGACTCAAAAGCTTGACATATGGCATAATCAATAAGCTCAAAGATCAAGAGCTAATGAAATGCAAGGACTTCAATTTGGTTTTTCAAAGCAAAATAAAAGGGACTTTTGAAAACCAATGGTCTCTCTTTAAATGGAATTTATGAAAATTGTTGAGAAAGGCATGGGACCCTACCACATAAGCTCCATGTAAGTATGGAGGATCCAAATGAAAGATATTTCATGATTGAAAAACATAGGAGAGATGATAAAAAGGTTCCATCATATCTAAGGCATGTATGAGATCAAAGTTGGATGTTTTGGTCATTAAAGTAGAAAAACCCTAAACCTTCCATAAAGAATGCTAGAATTGGTTCAAATTGATTAGGTGACACTTGAGATAATTTTGAACTGAATTCATACAAGTGCCTTAGTGAGAACTTTGATAGCTTTGTAATTAAAATACATTGTTATCAATGGTAGTGGGTAGGCAAAAGATGAAGATTGAAGCAGATATTTATCTAACTTTAGATGGTGAAGGAAGGGGCTTTAGAGACATAGAGTTAGATTCAATAGCATTGAATGTACAGGGATTAAGGAATTGGTCTTAATTATTCTTCTTTGTCAAAGAGTTGTAAATAATTTTTCAAGAAGAAAAGAGGAATGCTTCATTGTACCAAAGATACAAGGATTTAGTATCAATTAAAATAGCAAGCCTTAATCACGTAGACTCTAAACTAGAGGTAATGCATTACATCGACCTTATTGTTTCTATTTTTGTTGACTATAAAGTAGATGAAGAATGGATTATTCATGAAGGAAATGTTAGTAAAGTTGCATGCATAGCTCCCATGGCTTTGAGACTTGTTATAATTTCCCTTTACCTCATGTTGATCTTCCTTCCTTAAGAGAATGGACAAATTCCAAAAACCTAGATTCAGTTCTTTCACCTTAGTTAATCTAAGGTTCCCATGTTTTCAGGACCCCTAATGGTGAGATTTTTATTACCCAATTCAAGGAAGGTCTTAGGGTAGTTATGACCTTATTAAATAGAGCCTTTGGTGCCTCTTCTACAACTTATGTGAGTAAGGTTTGGGTGTCTTATGTCCATTGCATGTTGGAGTGGAACCTAACCCCTCCCATTGGAGACTTGATAAGTTTCTTCTTGGCTAAACAATTTACAGCCATCAAGAGAAAGACCTCCAGATATTTCTTTATGATGTTTTACCTCTTAGACTCACTCCTTGCCTCTTTTAATTTCCTTGGCATCTAAAATTGGTCCCCTAATGGTAAGACTACCATTTCCCATCATTACTCCAAATTACATATTTTCAAATACAGGAATCATATGCAATTTATTTGTGATGGTGTCTTCCCAATCATTTTTAAGATAATAATTGGTATTCCTATGCCTATACTTCATCCTCTAATCAAAAAACAAGTGGAGACCATAGGGGATGTGTGGTTCTATCCAGATTGCACTATAATAAGGATAGAAAGAATCATGGTCCAGCCATATAGACTACCCATATATGTTCCCAGTAAACTTGTAGAGCAAAAAATTACTTATCAAATCATCTAGGGCATAGATTGGCATTACAACAAGAATAAAAAGGGTTAGGTTCATCCCTTCCCACTAGATATTGGTAGAATTATAATCAAATATTGGAAATAGTTAGAGATCATGGTGGTGCATAGGAACTCTTTTAATTTCCAATTAGATGATCTCAAGATGTGGGACCCAAATAATAGAGTGGCTAACCATATTCAGGATAGGAAGGTCCTAAAGACTGAGTACAAGCATCAACCAAGTGTGGGGGATAGTATTTACACAAGGGAAAAGAACTTTGAAGAAGTTCTATCTAGGGTTAAAAACTATAACATAACCTTAGAACGTAGACTAGTTATGGCTAATAAGCCTTTAGGATAAATATGGTAGTTACATCCTTTATAGTATCACTTGTTGCTAGGACCATCTGGGACTACACATCAAGAAACAAGTTAGGATAAATATGGTAGTTACATCCTTTATAGTATCACTTGTTGCTAGGACCATCTAGGACTACACATCAAGAGCCACTTGTTGAGGGACAATCTTATGAGCCTCAGTGGGGAGAATTGATAAAGTCACCTTAGATTGAGCAAATTGAGGATACAAAAGGAAGAGCTAAAGCTAAAAGTGAGGATTCCAAGATTGAGCAAAGACCTATTGAAAGCCTCCAAATTTAGGCATCCCCACTAAGGCCTTCTTCCCCAATAGAATTTATCAGCGTAATTATTTTAGAAGTTGGAAAAATAGTGGAGAGTTCCCTTATTAACATCATGGCTACTTATGGTTTGGATAAGGAAGAAGACCAATTTGAGGAAGTAGAGAAATAATTGGTTCCATTGAGCAGTGGAAAAAGATAGGCAGAATTAGCCTTAGTTCCTTTAACTCCATTAGAGAGGCCTAGGTTAACTTTCACTCACCCCACTAGTGAAATAAACCTATTTAGTGATGATAATCATATTTATGGACCAACCATTCTTGATTAGTTTGTTTATGGGAAGTTACAAAAAATCCCATCTCTTTCTCCTTCACTGGCTCTAACTTGAGTGGACATAGGTATTCAAGATAATGTCAAACCATGGATTTAGGATATGTTAAACAAACAAGCAGAGAGAAGTATCTAGACTATTCAAAACAAGGAAAGCCAATGGGTTAGTACCCTAGGAGCCTCTAAGAGTTTAAATATAGAGATTCTCAAACAACCATAGGTGAAAGAACTTGATCCTCAAGTCTAATTTAATTGAGAGACATTGACTCTTGAAAGAGTAGTGACCAAGAAAGTCACTATTGGTACTAAGGAGTTCACCTTGCAGAAGGTGAAGCAATTCATAGGCTTAACTCCTATTCCAATACAAGCAGTAGGGGAGCATCCTATTTTTAAAAAGGATTTAGTTAGTGTGTTATTGGCCCAATCAACAATGACCTTGGCTGGATTTTAAGGATTGAAACAGAGGATCCTCAAATTGGAACTAGAAAAGTAAGATTTTGAAGCTCATGTCTTTTTGACAATTCCTAAAAATATATTGCAAATGCTAAATAAATCCTTTATGGATGCATTTGAGAATTTGAAAAGCATTAAGTCTATATTGAGTGTTTTGGACCATCAAGTTGAGATGACACAAACCTTAATCATCCAGTGGCAGAATTCTCAAACTCAAATGGAGGAGCTCATCAAGGTGCATAAGACAAAGTAGGCCTTGAACTTCAAAATTATCAAACTCAAGCATGTGGACATCCTCATGGTAGTTTTGGTAGATAAACAAGAATATTTGATCACCTAGAGTAGTGATGTTAAGGACTTTAGCAAGAGAGACATATATTTGGTAAAGTAGATTGAGAAACTTATAAGGAATCTATTAAATAACCCTTCTCAAACCACTACTTTAGGCTTGATTGATGATGAAGAATTCAAGCAGAGGGTTGATACCCACATCCAGGGCATCATAAATAGCTAAGTTCATTTAGATAAGGAAAACTAGAAGACCCTTGATACCATTACTTTTGTAGGGAAGCAAATTGTAGAAGTACAATGTGTCAAGGAACATGTATCTTGGATAGATAGTGAATTTGACAAGTTAATGGTAAAGAAGGGGATTGTCTAATGAAGCCTACAGTGGATTTTGAGCTAATCAAGGAGAAATACACCAAGGTGAAAGACCTTTTTAGACAGGGTTAATTGTGACAAGATCTAACAAGAACAATTGATTACTCTTATGCAAGCAACTAAACACGAAATTAATCAGAAGTAAATATGTAACTAGAAACTAGAATCAGCAAAGAATAAGAGATACAAGAAACAATGAAAACTTGTATTAAACTCTTCCAGAAGGAAATACAATTGAATAAATCTCTCTTTCATCCATACCTCTCAGATGTACAGATCTCTTTCGCTCAAGAGTTCTCTCTCTCACAATTACAAACATAATTCAACTACTTGAATTGTCTCCCTCATAATTACAAGCTATGAAGATCTATCCCTATTATATAAGATTAGGGATCATGAGCTATGCATTCTCAACCATTAGATATACATCCTAATCAAAGGGTTCAAAATAGTCCTACCAAAAATAGAAACGTGGACTTACAACTAACAGCTAAACTAATCATGCAAACATTCTGTTCATCCATGAAAATAGACTTTCTGGATGCACAGGTGACCAACGTCGGTCCTTGTCTACCTGCACATGACCGATGTCAGCTGATCCTTAATCGACATCGACAGCCTCCAGTCGACCTTTGACCAATGTCGGTGACTGTGTAATATAGCAACCTTTGCATTCACTCATTAGTGAAGCTTTTAGCTCCACACCTCAACAATCTCCCACTTGGAGATAAATAGCTGCACCTATACCCATACAGCAACATCTTCTAGCTTCTCCTCCATCTTCAAGCTCAATTTTGAAGACCAACAAAAGTTGAATGAAGATTCAACTTCTCCTTTGTTACCGACTTTGTTAACATATCAGTAGGGTTCTTATCTGTATGGATCTTTTCTAGTGTCAACTCACGATCCTCCAATACCTGTCTAATAAAGTGGTACCTAAGCTATATATGTTTGGTTCTTGAATGAAAGGCTGAATTCTTAGCCAAATGAATTGCACTTTGATTGTCATTGTACAATTTGCAACTCTCTTGCTCCTTTTCCAACTCTTCCATGAACTGTGTCATCCATATCATCTCCTTGCTAGCCTCCATGACTGCAATGTATTCTACCTCTGTAGTAGACAAGGCAACAATCTTTTACAACTTTGAAATCTAGCTAACTGTCATTCCATCAACAATGAAAACATAACCTATGGTGCTTCTCTTGCCATCCAAGTCACCTACCATATCCGCATCTACATATCCATGTAGAGAAGTGTTTGACCCTCCATAGCACAAACGCCTACTATTGGTCCCTCTCAGATATCTAAGAATCCACTGAACTACTTTCCAGTGTTCCTTCCCTAGATTGGCCATAAACTTACTGACAACTCCCAGTGCTTAGGCAATATCAAGCTTAGTACATACCATTGCATACATTAAGCTCCCAACTGTGGAAGCATATGAAACTCTACTCATGTACTCTACCTCATCATGTGAATTAAGACACTGTTCTTTGCTCAACTTGAAGTGTTCAGCCATAGGTGTACTTACCAGTTTTGCATCCTGCATATTAAACCTCTCCAACACCTTGTTCACATAATCCTCTTGAGACAAAATCAACCTGTGATTTTTCCTATCTCTCTTAATACTCATGCTAAGGATTTTCTTTGCTACTCCCAAATCCTTCATGGAAAATGTGTGAGCTAATTTTACCTTAAGCTCAGAAATATCCTGCATGTGTGAACATGTAACCAACATATCATCTACATATAGCAACAGGATAATATATCTACCATTATCTAATCTCTTAAAATAAAAACAATGGTCAAATTGACATCTACTAAAACCATGCTCAGTCATAAACATGTCAAACTTCAAATACCATTGTCTAGGAGCTTGCTTAAGACCATATAAGCTTTTCTTCAACTTGCACACAAGCTTCTCCTTACCTTTGACCTCAAAACCCTCCGACTGATCTATATATATTTCTTCATCCAAATCTCCATGAAGAAACATTATCTTAACATCAAGCTGCTCAAGATGCAAATCCTTAATAGCAACTAAAGACAATACAGTCCGAATAGAAGTCATTTTTACTACAGGAGAAAAAAATTTACCAAAATCAATACCTGGTTTCTGTGCAAATCCCTTTACTACCAATTTGGCCTTATGTCTCATCTGTCCATTCTCACCTTCCTTTAACCTATAAACCCATTTGTTTTTTAGTGTTCTCTTACCCACTAGAAACTCAACCAAATCCCACATTTGGTTCTCATTCAAGGAATCAATCTCCTCACTCATGCCAAGCTCCCACTGTTTATGGGTTTTTACTTGCATTGCTTCATCAAAACTCTCTGGTTCTCCACTATCAGTGAGCAATAAGTAAAATAATGAAAGGGAATATCAAATTGGAAGTTTACTTACCCTTTCTGACCTCTTTATGGGCATTTGAGTCTCATTCACTGCTTGTTGTCTGCCCAAATTCTCTGTCAATGACCGATCTCGGTCATCTCCAGGCCTGTACCTAATCGATGTCAGTTCCACCAAACTGATGTCAGTTCTTGTCTGACTGATGTCGATCACTATTTGACTGACATCGGTTCTTATTCGATCAACGTCAGTTCTTTCCTGACTGATGTCGGTGTATGTGTTTACCTGAGTGTGAAAATTCTTTCCTGCAAGCTCATTTTGGATAATCACCTCATCCAAATCTCCATTGCCCTGCTCAAAATTATTTAGCTTCCTGAGCTAATCACTGTACATCACCTTCTCATTGAAAAAAACATCATGGCTTCTAATTATTTTATTAGTTCCTAGATTCCATAATTGGAATCCAAAATCTCCAGAGCCATAACCAATAAAAGTGCACCTAATAGATTTAGCATCCAGCTTCTTTCTATTTTCTTTATCAACATGCACAAAAGCTTTAGAACCAAAAACTCTGAGAAATGAAAGATCTACCTTTTTACCTATCGAAGCCTCTTCTAGAATTCCACCATCCAGATTAGTAGAGGGTCCTTTGTTAATCAGGTAAATTGTAGTGTCTACAGCTTCTACCCAAAATTGTAAGGACAAACCAGCATGCAACCTCATACTCCGTGCACGCTCTAGTATTGTTTTGTTCATCCTTTCAGCAACTCCATTTTGCTGAGGTGTCTTTGGAGCCATCTTTTGCCTATGTATTCCATTCATAGAACAATACCTGTTGAACTTATAGCTGTAGTACTCACCACCATTGTTAGATCTAAGACACTTCAATCTCAAACCTATTTCATTCTCAACCAAAGCTTTTCATCTCATAAATGTGTCAAAAACATCAAATTTTTTCTTTATGCAATAAACCCATACCTTTCTTGTAGCATCATCAATGAAAGAAACATAATACTGTGATCCTCCAATAGAAGCTAGCTGAGCTGGTCCCCACACGTCTGTGTGAACAAGCTCCAATTTGTGCTTCTTCTTTGTTGACCCAGTCTTGAGAAACCTCACTCTCTTCTATTTCCCAAAAATACAATGCTCACAAAAATCTAGATCTATGCTTTTCAAATTTGAAAGCTTACCTTTTGACTTAAGAATAGTCATTCCCTTCTCACTCATGTGGCCAAGCCTCTGGTGCCACAACTTTGCATCCACATTTGAAGTAGATAATACAAAAAGAGAATAATCAGTAATACAATTACATAAATAGAGAGTACTTACTCTCTTACCTCTGGCCAAAACAAGTGCACCCTTGTAAACCTTCCAAGATTTAGCTGTGAGAGTTACTGTGCAACCCTCATCCCCCAAATTTCCTGTAGAAATTAGATTCCTCTTCAGGATGGGTACATGCATGACATCTTTCGACACCCATGTGTTGCCATTCTGCAATTTCAGCTACACTTTTCCTTTGCCAATAATTTTACAAGGCTCATCATCCCCTAAATAGACTTTTCCAAAATCTCTCTGGACATAATCATTGAAAAATTCTCTATTTGGGGTAGCATGGAAAGAAGCACCAGAATCTACAACCCAAGATTCTAATCTATTATCCAAAGAAAGTGTAAAAGCATCTTGTGCAATAATACCTACAACTTTTGCTTCTTCTTTACCTTCATGCTGATTTTCTTCTTTAACCGGCAACTAGCAATCTTTCTTTGCATGCCCTATCTTTCCACAATTCCAGAAGGTTATTTTTCTTCCATTTCTAGATTTGGATCTCCCTCTCATCTTTGACTTAGACCTTGATCTCCCTTGCTTGCACTTCTCTTTTTGCCTTCCCCTGGTTTCAATACTTAAAGCATTACCTGATGTCTCCTCTGTGCTTTTCCTATGAATTTATTCATTCAAGATTACACTAACAACATCATCTACTTTCAAGATATTTGTAGCAGATGTAGTATTACTAACTACCATTACCAAACTATGCCAACTTTTTGGTAAAGAGCATAAAATTAAGAGAGCCATAATTTCATCATCAAACACTATTTTGACTAAATTTAACTGATTTACTATTGCATGGAAATAATTTAGATGAGTAGATAGAGATCCACCTTCTTGCATATGCAAATTAAATAATTGCTTCATAAGATATACCTTATTTGAAGCTGAGGGATTTTCATATAAATTTGCCAAAGTATCCATTAACTCTACCATTGACTTTGCCTGTGACAAGTTGGAAATCACAGAAGATGCCAGGCTCAACCTTATAGATCCCAGAGCCTTTCTATCAAGAACATTCCATTATTCATCTTCCATATCTATGGGCTTGCTTGAAACTCCACCCAACAGTAAGTATAGATCTTTCTGATACAGATAATCTTCTATCTGCATCCTCCATAATTGATAGTTCTTTTCGTTAAACTTCTCCATTCTTAGTTTACTTTCTTCTCCCATTGCTTTACTCCCACTCAAACAGAAACCCCTGTGAGTGACCTATAATCAAAACACACTAACTAGATCTGAACCACCTGTTAGTGACCCCAAGCTCTGATACCACTTGACAGGATCTAATAAGAACAATTGATTACTCTTGTGCAAGCAACTAAACACAAAATTAATCAGAAGTAAATATGTAACTAAAAACTAGAATCAGTAAAGAACAAGAGATACAAGAAACAATGAAAACTTGTATTAAACTCTTCCAGAAAGAAATACAATTGAAGAAATCTCTCTTTCATCCACACCTCTCAGATGTACAGATCTCTTTCCCTCAAGAGTTCTCTCTCTCACAATTACAAACACAATTCAGCTACTTGAATTGTCTCCCTCATAATTACAAGCTATGAAGATCTATCCCTATTATATAAGATTAGGGATCATGAGCTATGCATTCTCAACCATTAGATATACCTCCTAATCAAAGGGTTCAAAATAGTCCTACCAAAAATAGAAATGCAGACTTACAACTAACAGCTAAACTAATCATGCAAACATTTTGTTCATCCACAAAAATAGACTTTCTAGACACACAGGTGACCGACGTTAATCTTTGTCTGCCTACACATGACCGATGTCGGCCGATCCTTAACCGACGTCGATAGCCTCCAGTCGATCCCTGACCGACGTCGGTAACTATGTAATACATCAACCTTTGCATTCACTCATTGGTGAAGCTTTTAGCTCCACACCTCAACAAATTGGAAGGACTCACCAATGAAATTCCTAAAGGAATATTTTTGTTGTAAAGCATATGTTAGTCTGTTAGCATATACTCTTTCTTGTCAAGTTGGTGTGTTTTTTTTCACATTATAGCTTTGTATCAAGGACAGTCATCCTTGTCCACATCTAGATATTTTTGAAAGTTAACCAGTTAACAACCTATGTTTCCTATAAATAGGTAGATGGTTACCATTTGTAAAGGGAGATTTTTTGAAGAATTGATACCAGGAGAATTTAATACAACTAAGGAATTCTAAAAAGATTGTCTAATCATTTTTGTTAAATGTCTATGTTATCTCTCAATTACAAGGAGTTATCTTGAATTTGAATGATTCTTATTGTTTGAGTTACATTCCTTATCATAGGGTTGTTAATTTGTGCCAAATGCTAAATTGACTGTAAAGATCTCAAATATGCTTCATTTTATTTGCTCTGTATTTGGATTTACATAGGTTATCTAGAACATAATAGTAAACCTTTAAAGTAAATTTGGTTCTTACTTATGAATCATATCTTTCCTTTGAATTTTGCCTGATTTGTGATTTAATTTGAGATTATGCTATTTTATAACATAAATTGGTTCAAATGTGCTCAAAGTAATTAGAATTTTGTCATAATATTTGAGATGAAAACCTGCAATCATGTTTCTTTCTTCTTTACCCTTTTTCTTATTTTTATCAAGATTCACTCTAGGTTAGAGGTCATTGTTAATAATCATTTAGTTTAACTACCGAATCCTTAGAATTATTAAGTATTCAAATAGTATAGACCCTAGTGGCTCCTAACCACTAAATCAAATAAATATTGTGGACAGTTTTGATACTTTAATTCTATTCCACCAAAGACAATCACTGAATAGTCATAAACTACAACTCATGCCATGGATTCTCAAAATCTTAAAATGAGAAGTGTTCTTCAACACTAAGAGCACTTGTGGTACAATTAGAAGCATCAACAGGAGAAGCTCTATTGGCACAAGAAGGAGGGCCTCTTTAAAGATGCTTAATATGTTTAGGAGTGTATTTGGTCAGAATTATCTACATTTTACATAATTATGTTTCTTTTAACACAGATTGTGTAAAGATTGGTAAACTTTGTGGAAATACAGCTTTTATTGTTAAAAATTTATTAGTATTTGGAGTTAGGATGGCTTATTTTGCTCAAAAATTGACAATTATTTGACAATAAGAAGTTTATTTGAGTCATAAGTTGTAAATATTGGTCATCTTTGCATAATTCAATATATCTTTGAGCTTGTTTAGTTCAAGATTGATGTCCTTTGTCCTCTTATTAACATTTTTTTTCAAATTAAGCTTAGTGTGCATATTATTTGTCATTCTTTGGAAATTAATGTGTTGTATCATGTTTTAAATTAGGATTATTAGTCTTCAAGTTGGAATTACCAAGGATTAGGACTAGATCACATTCACAGACTAGAGAACCCTTGCTCGTACTAGAAACTCACAGAAGGACTAGGAAAGATAGAGGTAAGCGTAGGTATTCTAAATCTCTACCATCATCACCTTTGTAATGGATTCTTGTGCTTGATCTTCATCCAAACATGGTGTGGCTTAAAAGTTACACTATTAATATACCAGGTATGGTTCATGATTTACCACATAATTTAAAAAAATATTTGCCAATATTTAGTCCAACTGGTATTACGACTTTTGAAGAACATGTTAAATATTTCAAAGTTGCATTAATATTGTTGAATGTTATTCATGAAGATGTAGCATGTAGGTTGTTCTCATTTACCTTTAAAGATGATAGATATGAATGGTTCCTCAATTTCCCTGATAATTGTATTATTTTGTGGAATAATTCTAACACTATTTTCATTGATCAATTTGGAAATATCATAAGCCCTTATGTCATTTATCATCAATTCACAACTATTAAGAAAGATACAAGTGAACTTATTAGGTCATTTAATGCCAGGTTCCAAAAGATGTTTATCCAGACCATGGATCCATATAAACCTAATGAAGCTTTAGTTTTGGAGGTTTATAAATATTTTGTTGACCCCATAACTTTTGTATTTTTGAAGAGAGTTATTCCACTTATCATCACATTGGCTCAAGCCTATTCTAAAGTAGTGGTTATTAGTGACCAAATCCAAGCCCAAGGGTAGATGGCTTATTCTATCCTAAATGTTAATCCTTAAATGCTTGCATTAAACCTTTTCCAAGTAATTACCAAAATACTCCAGCATTAAACTAGTTTCCTACTTTGAATGGATTGCCTACTAGTCATGTTGTTCCTAATCAAAATATAGGCTTCTTGAGTTGTCAAGTTACCAATAGATTTCATGACCAAAGTCAATGGCATTAACAGTAACCAAAGTCAAAATGCTAAGGTTTCAAAAAATGAGAATGAATCAATATTGAAAATGGTACGAAATCTTTGCACTAATTTTTTTCAACTGCAAAAATAAGTTGGTAATGCTAATGACAATTCTAGAAGGAACTTGACTTTCCAAAAATTCAACAAACCTAGGAATAGGTTTTAGAATGATAGTTTCTACAATAACAAAGCTAATGAGTCTTTCCCTAGCAAAAATAATATGGATATAAACCTCACTGACATTACCTTACTAGATTATTGTAGGGTACATTCTACTTCCAAACATGGTGAGATTGATTGTATTGAGTTTTGTAAAGCTTTTGAAGTTTTTCAAGAAGAACTTGACATGTTTGAAGTGGTTTCAAACAAAGAGGTTGCTACAAATTATTCTGAATCTAAACCATCTGACCAAGTGCATATGGTAGAAACATTTAATTTCCCTTTTCAAGAAGATAATGAGCCTGAGAATATTCTTAAGGAAATTCAAGCATTCCAACAATTTTTGAAGACATATCCTCTGAGAAATAGGGAATAAAAACAACCATTGACTACCTCTACCCCTCCTAATAATTATGGGACCCCTCCAGACACTATATCAAAGAATAATCTTGAACCTCCTAGAGGAAGTTCTTCTAAGTTAACATTAACTATTGATCCTCCAAGCAAAGCTAGCTACAACATTATGGAAGATATGAAAAAGATTAAAGTTAATATCACTCTGCATGAGCTAACTCAAATCATAGAACAAAGAGACTTACTCTTGGAATATTTGTCAAAGAAAAGTCATAAACCCCTAAGAATTATAGTGTAAATGTAATTACACAAATGATCAAAGTAGAGTCCTCACCTTTTTTACTTATAGTCAGGATATTTGGAAAAAATATTCATAATTGTCTTGTAGATTTGGGAGCTTGAACCAATATTATGCCTGCTGGGATATGTGAACAACTTGGGTTAATTCCAATAAAATATGATAGGGTAGTCACTCAATTGGATAAATATAGAATTAAGTTTGTAGGATAATTATTAAATGTGCATATACAACTAGCTAGTGAACCAAGAGTTCAGCAATTCATTGATATCTAAGTAGTAGAAATGCTTAGTGCTTATGGATTACTTTTAAGTAGAGAATGGACTAAATCTTTAAATGGATATATGTCTATTGATTTTTCACACTTATGTCTTCCTTGGAAAAGTGTGCCAAATAAAATAATATTAGAAAGGGAACCTTAAATGAAACACATGATAATAGAATATAATGTTGTTAACGAAAGGGTAAATTTCCTAGATTGTGATTTGGGAGTTTTCACTTTGGAAATTATAAAAGAACTAGTTTCTAAGGGTTTTTCTCAAATGTTTGGTTTGTGGAAGTTATACATTGATGGTGCCAAGTGAAAATTAGGATCAGGAGATAATATAATATTGATGAATCCTTCAGAAAAGTAATACCATGCAGCTTATAAGTTATAATTTCCTTACACCAATAATTTAGCTGAGTATGAGGCTCTCATACTTGGATTGAAATTCACCATTAAACACAAAGTTCAATAACTCCTTGTCTATGGAGACTCTAAACTTATGGTTAACCAAGTGAAAATTAAGTACCAGTGTAAATTGTCATACTTAAAGAGATATAAGTTTAGGGTGTGGGATTTGATCGAATGTTTTGATGCTTTCAACATCTTAGTTATTCCAAAAGAAGAAAACAAAACTTCTGATGAGCTTGCCTTTGTTGTAGATAACCTCTTGCCTAATCATGATTCTCAAAGCATTAGTATTGAGCTAATACCTTGTCTTTTAGTTCTTGAAAATATAAATCATTTCTAAGTTTTCAATGATGATCAACAAATCATAGATTTTTTAACTAATTCTGGGGCTTTTGAAGATCACATTATTGATGAGATTGATGATACTTCTCATGAGGAGGAACTTAATGGTAAAATCATCTAATTAGTGATAATAAAATACCTAAAGAGATGATTTCATTATAAAGACTATTTGATTTTGACAAAAAAATTTGAAGCACCTAAGCAACCCAAGGTAAATGGTAAGGATTATCATGCAATGAATCTTGGCTCACATGATTAGCCCCAAATGGTGAATATTGGGAAGGCTTGTACTGAAATGGAAAATAGAAAATCTAGAGAGTTGATTACAAAATACAAAGATGTAATTTCTTGGTCTTATGAAGATTTGAAAATATTTGACTCGAGGGTCATTACTCATACCATACCTCTTCAAGAAGGTTGCAAACCTTTTAGACAAAAAAAAGGCTAGTCAACCCTATTTTAGAACCCATGATTTTTAAATAAGTCAAGAAGTTGTTGGATGCAAAGATAGTGTTTCCTATTAGACATTCCATTTGGGTGGCAAACCTAGTCCCAGTCAGAAAAAAGAATGGAGAAATAAGATTGTGCATAGATTTTAGAAATCTGAATAAAGCATCTAAAAAGGATAATTATCCTTTACATTATCTATACCAAGTTATCCAAACTATTTCAGGATATTCCATGATGTCCTTTTTGGATGGATTTTTTGGGTATAACCAAGTACTTGTTGCTCCACAGGATAGGATGAAAATATTTTTTATTACTAAATGGGGAACATACGCTTACAAGAGAATGCCTTTTGGATTAATTAATGTAGGGGAAACTTTTCAAAGGTCCATGGACCATGCTTTCCAAGGTTTAATGGAGAAGTGTATCATCATATATATGGATGATCTTACGGTGTTTTCTAAAAATAGAGAAGAGCACTTCATATATTTGAGACAAGTATTTGATAAATGTAAGAGGTATGGTGTATCTCTTAACCCCAAAAAAAGCATATTTTGTATCATTGAGGGAAAATTGTTGGGACATGTCATTACCAAAGATGGAATATCTATATATCTTGATAGAATAGAGGCCATTTTTAAAATTGGGTTGCCCAATAGCTGAAAAGAACTTAAGTCATTATTTGGCAAGATTAATTTTGTGAGGAAGTTTATTTCAAGCTTCATTGAGATTGTTAAACCTTTGAATGGCATGCTTAAGAAAGATGCTATGATTTATTAGAATCAAGAATCCAATAAGGCCTTTTCTAACATTAAGAAGGCAATTATTGAATCTCTAATCCTCATAAGTCATAATTTTTTAAAGGATTTCTATCTATATTCATTTTCTAATGAGAATACTATGGTTGCAGTGTTAACTCAAAAGGTTGATGGGAATGATCATCCTATAGCTTTCCTGAGCACCAAATTTAAAAATTTAGAAGTGAATTATTCTATGATTGATAAGCAAGCTTATGCATTAGTAAAACCAATAAAAAAGTTTAGACATTACCTCATTAGAAATAAATTACATGCTATATTACTTGATCCAGCTATAAAACTTATGTTGAGTCAGAATGAGCTTAGAGAAAGAAGAGGCAAATGGATGGAAATTCTATAAGAATATGATATAGAGATGACAATTGCCAAAGTAGTGAAATGTCAGGGTCTAGTTTAGATGATTGTTAGTATTGACCCAAAAGTTCATATCATGTAAGTAGATCAATAAAACTTTTAACCTAATGAGTGGTATGACTCTATTATCCATTTATTTGTCAATGGTATTTGTCCCCCAGGATTTATAAGAGAAAAAACGAGAGCCTTAAAGCTCAAAGTATCTCATTTCCTCATCAATAATAGAGTCTTGTATCGGAGGAATTTTGAGGGAATTTATTTGAGGTGTCTGTCCAAAGAAGAAGCAGCTTGGATTATGACTACCTTTCATGAAAAATTAGGAAGTGGACACCCTTCAGGAAGAACCACAACTCATAAGATTCTCAAGGTTGGGTATTATTGGTCCACAATCTTCAAAGATGCTTATAAACATGTGAGGGAGTGTCATTCATGCTAGATCTTTAGCATAAAGGAACCAAAGGCAGCCATGCCTTTACAATCTGTGATGGTAGATAAACCTTTTGCACAATGGGAATTAGACTTTTTTGGAGTAATAAACTCCAATTCTTCCAAAGGTCATAAGTTTGTATTGATTGTTATAGATTATTGTACTAGGTAAACTGAGGTAGTAGCCACTAAGTAATGTAGAATAGAGGAAGTGATCAATTTCTTAGAAGAAAATATTTGTACTAGATTTGGAAACCTAGTTTCTTTGGTTTGTGACAATGGATCTGCATTCATTTCTATTGAAATAATGGAATGGGCTTATGACAAAGGCATTAGACTCAAGTTTTCTTCTAATCAATATACTTAATGAAATGGTGTTTCTGAATCCATTAACAAAAATTTGATGAAATCTATCAAGAAATCTACAGAAGATAAACCTAGAACATGGCATAAACTTCTTAAGTTTACATTATGGGTAGATTGAGTCAGGATCAAACAAGCTCTAAAAGCTTCACCATTTTTGTTGTTATATGGTTAAGAGCCCATCTTTCCCATCACTTTGAAGTTTCCTACGTTTACATTCATGCAAGCATACATGGAAGATAGTCAAGAACTTACTAATTATTAGCTATTAGACATTATTCAAATAGAAAATGCTAGAAAAAAAGCATCTATAGACTTTAGTAGACACCAATCAACTATGAATTGATGGTTAGATAAGAGATCCAAAGTGAAGGTATTTAGATAGGGAGATCTGGTCATTCTTTAAGACAAGGCATTAGAACCCAAAGGTAAACATGGTAAATTTACTCCTTTATGGATTGGTCCTTACCAAATTGAAAAAATCTTGGGCAACAATACTTTTAGGTTGAAAGATCTCCAAGGAGAAAAGTTCACATTACCTACTAATGGAAAATATCTCAAACATTACTTTGTTGCTACCCCACCAGAGGTTTTCATGGAATAAATGTGTAAGATTGATAAAATTAGAATAGGTAGGCTAGTTAGTTCTCTTTCTTGTTTTGTTTTTTCTTCCTTGTTGGGTTTGTGTATATTTGTTTTGTTTACATTTTTTTCTCTTCTTCTTGCTTGATGGTGTTCCTTGGTTATGGTAAAGTCTCATGTTATTATTATTTTTTGGTTTGGAATTGCTCAAAAGTGTGGATATAAATCTTACAAAGGTGACCATGGATGGAAAAGAAGTAGTATGAAGCAACCAAGGATATTGGTATAAATTGGTATAGGAATTTATTGTCTTACAAAGATTTAAACCTTATTCTACATCAAAACTTGGTTTTAAGAAGAATCATATGTATACAATGTGAATTTAGTTTATTAACTCATATTCGTGCTTACACTTAAAACACATCCTTGTCATGGACTATAGTTTCAATTAAAGCGGAGAGTATCCTAATGCCAAAGCATTTAACCAAATCCTTAAAACCAGGTTGTATTAGTTTCCAACCTTTTTAAAAGGACCTAAAAATAAATAAAATAAAATAAAAGAGAGATTTCATTACAAAATATATGGAAATAAAAGCAAAGGTGATTCAGGTAATCTCCACAAGGGCTATGGATGCCTGGCTAGTAGTGAAGCAAGACCTTGAGTGGAACCAAAGGTATCTTTGTCAGGCCTATGGATTCCTAGCTAGTAGTAGAGTAATGCCCAAGCCTCCCCTAAATTTAGAGTTATTATGCTTAAATAATATATAAATCACTCAAAGTTAAGTGTAATGGACCAAAAGGATATGAACCTAGACATTGTTTCTTAAATTCATGACAAATAGTAAGTGGAATCAAAGCACACACTACATGTTTATGTTTTAATATATAAGTTTAAATTTTATACATAAAGAACTTGTTTCAACTGAAAGTTGATTTAGGAGAGAGTATATGTCCAAAAAGGGATATAAAATTCATGTACAAGTTTAAATCAGAACTCTATGTTCCAACATATTTCTATGTTGCCCTTGTGAGTCACCATTTATTCAGACCAACACCACCCCATCTTTTTTTTTGGAAAGGGGACCCATGTGATTGTTTTTTGAACTTTTATATACTGAAATAAGTGTGAAAGACTGTTTGATCATGTTTTTGATGTTTCTAAAAATCATCTTGAAGGTTATTAATTATAGGTTCCATGAAAGAAGTTAGGGTTCCCAAATAATAAATCCTGGTGATTTTGAATTTAAACATTCATGGGAAAGTCTAGTAGAAATTTTATGCATAATTAGGTTTTAGCTTAAAGTTCATGTACTTTTATAGATCTAATGCTTTACGCTTGTTCACTAGATTTAATCTAATGGTGCATCAAGCTTGAAGTATTTTAGAAAGGTATAAAGTTAATGATTCGAGCCCTAGTAAAGATCTAATGATGAGCACTTAATCAGAGGTTTTAAATCTAATGGTGTGAAAGAAATATTTCATTATCTTAAATTTGAAAGGTTCACCCCCATAATTTGATGTTTGTGAGGATGTATTTATAGGATTGAACCCATCAAATTTAACTTAGATAATCCTCAAAGCTTTGAGATCTCTCGATGGTTTTACACTTGGTATTTAGTTATTAGATCAATAAGTTTTATTGTTTTAAAATTGATAGGTTCACCCCCATCATTTGACATCTATGAGGATGTATTTAACATGACTGAACCCATCAAATTTGAATTGAAATAGAAATATTTCATTATCTTAAATTTTACAGGTTTACCCCCATCATTTGACATCTGTGAGGACATATTTGATAGGACCAAACCCATCAAGTTTATCTTAGACAATCCCCAAAGATTTAAGATCTCTTGATGGTTTTACATGTGGCATTCAGTTATTAGATCAATATGTTTCATTGTTTTAAAATTGACAGGTTCACCCTCATCATTTGACATCTATGAGGATGCATTCGATGAGACTAAACCCATCAAATTTAAATTGAAATAGAAAGATTTTATTGTCTTAAAATTGATAGGTTCACCCACATCATTTGACATCTGTGAGGACGTATATGATAGGACCGAACCCATCAAATTTGACTAAGACAATTTTTTAAGCCTAATCAAAGGGGGTATTTCTAAAGCCTTTTTAAAAGATTCTTGGTTTTCTTACAAAGACAAGATTTAGACAAAGTCTTGGCCTAAGTCTTTTTACTAATTAAAAGGGTAAGATTCTTGCAAGATATAATGGTGATTACATGCTCACTGGATTTGATCCAATAGTGCACATCAACATGGAGCCTCAAGATCTCTCAAAGGATCTGATGGTAGTCACTTTCTCATTAGATTTGAAGGCCTCAAAATCTTGATAGATGGCATAATCAATAAGCTCAAATATCAAGAGCCAATGAAATGCAAGGACCTAGATTTGGATTTTCAAAGAAAAATAAAAGGGAATTTTAAAAACAAACGGTCACTCTTGAAATGGCATTTAATAAAATTTCCATGAAAGGCATAGAACCCTACCACATAAGTTCCACGTAAGTATGGAGGATCCAAATGAAAGATATTTCATGATTGGAAAATATAGGAGAGATGATAATAAAGGTTCCATCATATCTAAGGCACGTATGATATCAAAGTTGGATGTTTTGGTCATTAAAGTAGAAAAACCCTAAACCCTTCATAAACAAGGCTAGAATTGGTTCAAATTGATAAGGTGATGCTTGAGATAGTTATTAACTAAATTTAGAGTAGGTGCCTTTGTGAAAACTTTGATAGATTTACAATTATAATACACTATTATCAATGGTAGTGGGTAGGTAATAGATGAAGATTGAAGTAGTGATTTATCTAACTTCAGATGGTGAAGGAAGGGTCTTTAAAAACATAGATTTAGATTCAATAGCATTGAATATATAGGGAATAAGGAATTGGTATATATTATTCTTTTTTGTTGAAGAGTTGCAACCAATTTCTCAAGAAGAAAAGAGGGATGCTTTAGTGTACAAAAGATACAAGGATTTAGTATCAATTCAAATGGTGGGTCTTCATCATGTAGCTACTAAAATAGAGGTAATGCATTGCATCAACCTTCATTTTCTTATTTTCATTGACTACAGAGTAGATGGAGAATCGATTATTCACGAAGGAAATGTTAGCAAAGTTACATGCATAGCTCCCATGGCCTTTGAGACTTATTATAAGCTCCCTTTACCTCATGTTAATCTTCCTTCCTTAAGAGAATGGATAAATTCCCAAAACATGGATTCAATTATTTCACCTTAGTTAATCCAAGATTCCCATGTTTTCAAGACCCCTGATGGTGAGATTCATATTACCCAATTTAGGGAAGGTGTTAGGGTATATATGACCTTATTGAATAGAGCCTTTGGTGCCTCTTCTACAACTTATGTAAGGTCTGGGTGTATTATGTCCATTGCATGTTGGAGCAAAGCCTAACCCCTCCCATTGGAGACTTGATAATTTTCTTCTTGGCTAAATAGTTTATAGCCATCAAGAGAAAGACCTCTAGACATTTATTTACGATGTCTTACCTCTTAAACTCACTCCTTACCTCCATTAATTTCCCTAGCATCTAAAATTGATCCCCTGATGGTATGACTACCATTTCCCATCATTACTCTAAACTAAATATTTTAAAATATAGGAATCATATGCAATTCACATATGATGGTGTCTTCCCAGTCATTTTTGAGACAATCACTGGTATTCCTATGCCTAGACTTCATCCTCTGATCAAAAAATAAGTGGAGACCATGGGGGATGTGTGGTTCTATCCAAATTGCACTGTAATAATGATAGAAGCAACCATGGTCCATCCATACAAACTACCCATATATGTTCTTAGTAAACTTAAAGAGCAAAAAATTACTTATCAAATCATCCAGGGTATAGATTGTCATTACAAGAAGAATAAAAAGGGTCAAGGTCATCCCTTCCCACTAGACATTTATAGAATTATAATCAAATATTAGAAATAGTTAGAGATGATGGTGGTGCATAAGGACTCTTTTGATTTCCAATTAGATGATCTTAAGATGTGGGACACCAATAATAGAGTGGTTAACCATATTCAGGATATGAAGGTCCCAAAGACTACATACAAGCATCAACCAGGTGTGGGGGATAGTATTTACACAAGGGAAAAGAACTTTGAAGAAGTCCTATCTAAGGTTAAAAACTACAACATAACCTTAGAACGTAGGTTGGTCATGGGTAATAAACCTTCAAGAGAAATATGAAAATTACATCCTTTACAATATCACTTGTTTCTAGGGCCATATGGGACTACACATCAAGAACCACCTATTGAAGGACAATCTTCTGAGCCTCAATAGGGAGTATTGATAAAGTCACCTTAGATTGAGAAACTTGAGGATGCAAAAGGAAAAGGTGAAGCTAAAAGTAAGGAGTCTAATACTGAGCAAAGACCTATTAAAAGCCTCCAAATTTAGGCATCCCTACCAAGGCCTTCTTACCCAATAGAAGTTATCAACTTAATTGCTTTGGAAACCAAAGAAACAGTGTAGAGTGCCCTTGTTAACATCATGGCTACTTATGGTTTGGATAAGGAAGAAGACCCATCTAAGGAAGAAGGCAAATAATTGGTTTTAATTAGTAGTGGAAAGAGATAGGTAGAATTAGCCTTAATTCCTCAGGGTCCAAGAAATAGGCCTAGCTTAACTTTTACTCACCCCACTAGTGAAATAAACCTATTTAGTGATGAGAATCCTATTTAAAGACCAATCATTCTTGATTGGTTTGTTTATGGGAAGTTGGATAAAATCTAATCTCTTTCTCCTTCATTGGCTCTGACTCGAGTGGACATAGGTGTTCAAGATAATGTCAAACCATGGATTCAGGATATGTTGAATAAACAAACAAAGAGAAGTATCCATACTCTTCACAAAAAGGAAAGCCAATGGGTTGGTACCCTAGGAGCCTCTAAGATGTCAAATGTAGAGATTCTAGAATAACCATAGGTGAAATAACTTGATCCTCAGGTCCAATTTAATCTAGAGACATCAACTCTTGAAAGAGTAGTGACCAAGAAAGTCATTGTTGGTACTAAGGAGTTCACCTTGCAGAAGGTGGAGCCATTTATAGGCTTAACTCCTAATCTATGACAAAAATTAGGGGAGCATCCTATTTTTCATGAGGATGTAGCTAGTGTGGTACTAACCCAATCAACAATGGCCTTCGTTGGAGTTCAAGGATTGAAATAGAAGATCCTCAACTTGGAAATAGAAAAGCAATATTTGGAAGCTCAGGTCTTCTTGACAAATTGTGAAAATATATTGTAAATGTTGAATAAATCCTTAATGGATACATTTGAGAATTTGAAAAGCATTAATTCTAGATTGAGTGCTTTGGACAATCAAGTTGAGATGGCACAAACCTTAATCATCATGTGGCAGAATTCTCAAGCTCGGATGGAGGAGATCATCAAGGTGCATAAGACAAAGTAGACCTTGAACTTCAAGATTATCAAACTCAAACATCTAGATATCCTCATGAAAGTTTTGGTAGATAAACAAGAATATTTGATCACCTAGAGTAGTGATGTTAAGGACTTCAACAAGAGATACATAGATTTGGTAAACTAGATTGAGAAACTTCTAGGGAATCTATTAATAACCCTTCTCAAACCACTACTTTAGGCTTGATTGATGATGAAGAATTCAAGTAGAGGGTTGATACCCACATCCAGGGCATTATAGCTATCCAAGGTCATTCAAATAAGGACAACTAGAAGACCCTTGATACCATTACTTTTGTAGGGAAGCAAATTTCAAAAGTATAATGTGTCAAGGAATTTGTATCTTAAACAAATAGTGAATTTGACAAGTTAGTGGATAAAGAAGGGGATTGTCTAAAGAAGCTTGCAGTGGATTTTGAGTTGATCAAGGAGAAATACACCAAGGTGAAGGACTTTTTTAGATAGACTTAATTGGAAGGACCCACCAATGGAAGTCCTAAAGGAATATTCTTATTGTAAAGTATATGTTAGTATGTTAGCATATACTCTTTCTTGTCAAGTTAGTATGTTTTTTGTCATACTGTAGCTTTATATCAAGGATAGTTATCCTTATCCACATCTATATATTTTTAAAATTTAACCAATTATGTACCTATGTTTCCTATAAATAGGCATATGGTTACCATTTGTAAAGGGAGAGTTTTTGAACAATTGTTACCAGGAGCATTTAATACAACTAAAGAATTCTAAAAAAATTGTATGATCATTTTTGTTAAATGTCTATGATATCTCTCAATTACAGGGAGTTATCTTGAATTTGAATGATTCTTATTATTTGAGTTACAATTTTTGTCATAGGGTTGTTAATTTATGCTAAATGCTAAATTGACTGTAAAGATCTCAAATATACTTCATTTTATTTGCTCTGTATTTGGATGTACTTAGGTTATCCAAATCATAATAGCAAACCTTTAAGGTAAATTTGGTTCTTACTTATGATTCATATTCTTCCTTTGAATTTTGCTTGTTTTGTGATATAATTTGAGCTTATGTTGTTTTATAACATAAATTGGTTCAAATGTGCTCAAATTATTTGGAATTTTATCATAATATTTGAGATGAAAACCTGCAATCATGTTTCTTTCTTCTTTACCCTTCCTTTTTCTTATTTTTATCAAGATTCACTCTAGCTTAGAGGTCTTTATTAATAATCATTTAGTTTAACTATCGAATCTACAAAATTATTAAGTATTCAAATAGGATAGACCCTGGTGGCTCCCAACCACTAAATCAAATAAATATTATGGACAGTTTTCATACTTTGCTTCTATTCCACCACAGACAATCACTGAATAGTCACATATTACAAATCATGTCATGGATTCTCAAAATCCTAAAATGAGAAGTGCTCTTCAACACTAAGAGCACCTATGGTACAATTAGAAGCATCAACAATAGTATAGGGTTAAGAATATAGAAATGAATAAGCACAAGGGTGATAAACATATCTATAATAGGCCAATTAATTACAAACTTAGATAAATAATTTTCTAAATTTAAATAATAAGATATGTTAAAAATAATAAGTAAAACTATTGATTGATATAACAATGAAATGAATAAAAGAATACCTAGTTGGTCAACTATGTGCATGTGGATCTAATATGGAATAAGTTATAAATAGACTAGATCAGTGCCCTAGATCAGTCATCAAATTATAGAAATTTAACCTTTATATCCTCAAACACTTGTTTTGACCTCAAATGGTTATGTTGATGCTTTTGTCTAACTTGGATGTAGGTGTCCAATATGGAATACCTATTGGATCTAGATGTGACCACCTAGGATATTCTAAGTTCTGTGTCACCTTCACTCTAGTGTGCTCAAATCTAAATCATGGGTTATCACTCCTTGTCAAATAGTAAAACCCTAGTTCTTCATCTTCATAGTGGTTATGGGAAAAATAGGTTGGTGGGCTCACATTGTGAGCTAACCCTAGAGACCCCTCTATCAGTGGGTGTTTCCTACATAGCCACTACTTCGAAGAGGGTCCTAAACTCATTAGTTATCCCCTATGTGTTGTCTTGTGTGTACATAAGGATGTAATGTGTGTGCATAAGGATGATTATAAATTGGTAAATAAGGATCATGGAGTACTCCTTCAATAATTCAAACATGAATGTATTTTCCCTATGACTGATATGGAAATAATGAGAAATAGAGAAGCTTTCTCACTTAAATGTTTAGTGAATGTATTTAGTAAGTTACCTTGTGAGTTTTTAGGTCTGTACTGGTAAGGAATGAATGAGGATTGATCATGCATATATACCAAACCCTTTTGTAAATATCTCACATTAAATCACTTAGGCCAACCATATGTTTATGTCTCATTTGTAAATTTTATGACTTTAGGCATTGGACACTTGTGTTAGAATAAGACACTAGCATCGATGTAGGAGTTTGACTAGGATGCAAGTGTCTGAGAAGCTAGAAAATAGGTATATGTCCCAAACTTGTAGAGACATAAGATAAGCAAGTTTACAACACTTTGAGTATGATATAAGGCTTGGGTCATCAAAATAACATTGGTTAGACTAAGAGATAGGAATTTTGGCATAAAGTGATTATATATGTGAGTGTTTTAGTAGTGGGAAGGTCTAGAAACTAAAGGTACATCCATGATATGCATTTGCCAAGTATAAAATACTAAGGTGCTATATAATTCAAATTTAGTGTCTACATTTTCCCCTTAGTAATGAAATTGCTAGTTTAAAAGAAAAGAAATGTGTACCTAGATGTGTATAACACACCTTGCCTTTGTGTGAGCCTGACTTGAGTGCTTCATTGGCAATTGACCCTTATCCAATATCATGTTACAATATACAATCATTTCATATAATCTAAAATAAAAATCATTAAAATGATTGAAATAGAAATAATAAGGTTTAGGAGTACATCTATGTATCAATGCAACTACCTTTCATTTTGGCAACTTGATTTAAAAATATGTATCATTATGAACCATCTAAACTAAGATTAGGACAAATGAAAATTTGGAATTGCATATATATATGGAGGTTAGAGAACAAATTTGCCTGAACCTTGGAGAAAAGATGAGTTACCCCTTGGCAATTGAGATTAGTTTAACCATGTAACCCAATTATACTTATAAGATGGTGAGCGTGAGTTGATCTAATCCAACCCACACTCTGAATTTGGTGAGGTTGGATGATGTAATCAAGTCCAACCTATAAGCTTGGCAAGGTTGAGTGATTTAATCACCTCAACCATACCAAAATTGAACCAACTACTATAGTAAATTAGTGTAGATAATATTTTGTGATTATATAGCACCTCAATATTGTACACTTGGAAAACTCATAACCTTGGTTGTTCCTCTTAGTTATACACATGCCTTGGTTATGCAACCCTCACATATGCTTTATTTTGTGCTCATTGGCCTATATCTTAGTTTGACCAACCTTATATTCATGACACAAACATCCCATTTTTTCCAAAATGCTTAAAATATAATTATCTTACAGCTCTATAAGTTTTGAGCTTGTGCCTACTTTCCTTCTCCCTTAACACTAATATCTAGGTCAGACATTAGTATAGACGTTATTGTAGACACCACAAATGTGTCTACACCTTGGTCACCTTTCGTTCTCCCCCCTTGTCCGTCTCGACCCATATCCTAACCCTTGTCCTAGTCCCCTCCATTCATTAAATTAAAATAACTTAAAACATTTTAATTTAGTGGCCCCCTTTCCACCTCACCCTTGCCACCTTGCCACCTTGGATCCTCCCTTGAATCCCTCCACCTTCCCCCTAGCATTTATTATGCCAAATATCCTCATTATCTTCCCCCCACGCCCATTTAAGCACCCTCATGACCGTTCTTCCCACAATCCCTCCCCCAGCGGCGTGCAAGAATGCGCAGAGGCTATTTTTAGCCTCTGTCCCCATTCTGCCACCGCCGACGTCGGCAACCCTTCGGCCGACGTCGGCAAAACTGCTGGCGTCGACAGCCTTCAATACCCCTTTCTACATCCATTGTAGCCCCTGGACCCTTGAGCTCGCAAACAGAATCCTCTCGGCGCTTTGGCATTCGACTCTCTTCTCTCTGGACCTCGTGCAACAGCAGCAACAGAGGCAGGGACTTTAGTTTCTTTAGTTTCCTCTTGCAACAAGTCTTTCATGCCTCCAACAATAGCTCCTTCGTTCTTCAATATGCAAGCCAAAAGGTAAGCAATTTCATTATGTTATTTCATTCTTTTCTTTAAGTTTTCAGTTATCTACTGTCTTCTACTTGCTGTGTCCTTCCCCTAAGAGGCTGAAAAGCCTTCTCAGACCCTGTCCCCTGTCCATCTTCCTCTTCCCTGTCCCCCTTTCAATCTAGTCCCAGACAACTTCCTCATCCCTTCTGCCAACAAAAGACCCTGCACAGGGCACCCAACCAGACTCAGACCATTCTCCAAACCATCCAAGCGCGTCCATAAACTCTGTCTCAGACCCATCCACGGACCAAAACCAAACCAGACCCGACCACAGGCCACAACCCCGGCCGACGCCGGTCACGTCCCCAACCGACATCGGCAGGATAACCGACGTCGGCAGATCAGATAACCGACACCGGCAACATTTCTGACCTCGGCGACTGTCATCAGCCTGACTGCTCCTTTCAGGTAATCATTTGTCTTTTCTTTCCTTCCTAATTTGTTTATCACTTCTGTATTCTGGCATCCTGTATTTTCTTGTTCTTTTATCTGTCTGTTATCAGTGGGTTGACCTCCCTTGAGGAAGTTTTCACACTTCCGGGAACAAGCTTTCGCTTGGCAACCCACCGCCTATCCATCTAACGTTTTCTTGTCCAAGCTCTTTTTCTTTGCAGGTGTCATTCCTCCACAGCCAAAGAGGGGTGCTCACAAATGTCTGGATTACGGTGCGCGATCTTCATCCAGGTACTTCACATGCCTTGTCCATTATCTCTTTAGTTTCTTCTCTCTCTTGAATCTGAAAAAGCAAAATTAGCGATAGAAACATTCTGGCACGCCCGGTGGGACCCTAGGTTCCTCCTGGGTTCCTTTTCTTCTTCATTCATTTAGGAGCATTAGGTTCTTACCTTTCCTCCTCCTTCTTTCCTTCTCAATGACACTATAAGCAGGAATTTAAAAAGAATCTTTCTTTTCTTTCTTGCACATTCTAGACTAGTCCAACGTCATACTCTCAACCCTTTTTCAAAACTTGTCTTCATAACAAACATCACATTTTGACTTGGGCATTAAAACACTTTGCATTCATTTCTGCTTGTGCTTGCATTTTCTTAGTCCACATCTAGTAACTTAGACGCATATTGAATAAATCGTAGACACTTGATGTTACACTACCAAACCACATGCACTAAAACAAACATAAAACTTACTTGAGATAAGGCCCGACTGGGATTTCATCCCCCAGCGGATACCTTACCCGTCCCGGTGACCCTACTTGGATTTCATCACCAAGGGGGAAGCCCACTCCATTCTCTGGCAGAGGATAAACTCTAGGCGAGGTATATCTTGGCTAAGCGAGACCAACTAACCACTGGAATCGTGAAGTGAGGGGAGCTTGCTCCTTAGCACCAGGCCACGTACCAGACCCTAACACAAATTTTTGAGCACCTAAAACAAGACCCGAAACCAGCTCTAGACTGCTTCTTCTAGGACCTTCTTGACAGCCAATCTCCCCAAACATTCATCTAAGGCATAAGCCACAGCTTCTAAAGTTAATTCCTAGGATTTATCGCTTAGGCTTGTTAGGCTCTCTCTGTTTTCCTCTTCTCATCTGTTTGTTTGAGTGAGTGAGGATGCTTTCTTCATTATTTTTCCAAGAATCTTCAAATCTTTTGGTTCTCTGAAAAACACAGTCACCGGCATCGGTTCTGCCACCGACATCGGCTTTCCCCAGTCACCGGCATCGGTCCAGTCACCGACGTCGGCTTTCCTCTCTTACCGACATCAGTTTTTCAACCGACGTCGGTCTCTGTCACTGTCCTTTTTTTTCAAAACCAGCAGCCTAAAACCTATCCCTTCTCTGTCAAAGACTCCATCCTGGTTTTCTGAAACTGAACAACACAGTTCTTGAAACCTAAACCTTCTTTGCCTTGCATGGTTTTGACTCATAGCCAAGCCAAGGCTCTTGTCAACCACGCCAGCCGCCAACCACTTCCGTCTACCCCATCCGTGACCGAGCCTACAATGGAGTTCAACTCGGAGACCGAAAGAACTCCTACCCGTCCAACCCTGCCGCAGACTCCTATTATCCAAGAAGGGGACCAAGATTTCGAATGATTCTTAGACCTCAACGTTAAGGCCTTGCAATATTATCTCGTGCATAGCCAAATGCGAGACTCCTTGGGCAATCCAATCTACGGAATGCCAACCTCCCTTGCCGCAACTACGACTGTATCGACAGCATCCGTAGTCCAACCTTTAGACACTCAAGCCATCACTTCAACCACTGACCAGACTTTGACCAATCCTCCAGGTGTGGCCTCTCCCTCTATCATTGGGCCCACTTCCACCAGAGTTCCGGCCCCTTGTCAACCTCAACCCGCTCAACCACTATCCACTCCTTTTCAGAACCTTGTCGTCTCTATTCCTCCTACCCTGGCCCCTATCAACACTAGGTTGGCTTCTTATCCATTGGCCCCCGTTACCACAGTCCAACCTCTCGTAGCAACATCGGGCCTAGCTATGCCTTCTACCCAACCACCTTTAGCCTCTTCATCTATCCCTATGACTAGTTACCCCTATGTTGCACCTTTACAAGGGCAACCGACTACGTCATATGCCTCCCCTAGCCTCTTCCAAGTGCCTTACAACTTAGGGGGCGCGCCACCCATCAATCCGTCGGCAGACATCATCAAAATGCTGATGGACAAGATGACTAGTCTAGAGACCTCTGTTTTTAGCTCACGCAATGCTCTCTCATACGAGCAGATCTGCAACGAGCCCATTCATCCTTTTGTCCCAATCAGACCATATCCTAGCCAGTGGGAGCTTCCAAAGTTTTCTCGCTTTCAAAACAAGGAAGACCCACAGCAACACTTGCGGGCATTCAGACATGCCTGTTACCTCATCGGCCATGACGATGCGTTACTCTTACGCACGTTTCCTATGTCTCTCTCGGGTGTTGCACTCGACTGGTACGGCTCCCTTCCTAGCCATTCTCTCTTCTCATTCACACAATTGGCCCAGCTCTTCCTTGATCACTTTTCCATCAACATAACCAAGAAGGTCTCAATTATGGACCTCTATTCTATCTGACAATTCGAGGACGAGTCCATAGCCGACTTCGTTGCTTGGTAGAGAGGCCTCATCAACCAACTCTCCTTTTCCTTACCCCAGGCCGAGCTTATTGAACTCTTTTCCCAAGCTTGCGCCAGACATATTTCTTCCACCCTGAGGGTTCAAACCTTCCGCACTTTTGACGAGGCCTTCACGATGGCCCGCAAACTTGAGTTGCATGCCATCGAGGAGAATAAAGTCAAGTTGCGGAGTAAGAATCCCAGCTCTAAGACCAATGACTCTTCTTCTGCTAAGCCATCATCATCCAATTCTAAAACCAAGGCTTCAGCTAATGCCGTGGTTGTTAGACCTTCATCTTCTTCGACCAATCAGCCTGAGCCATCCACATCTCAGAGCGCCACTCGCCAATTCCAGCAAAGATACGTACAACGACGGTATACTCCTCTCGGAGAATCATACGCGTCTGTGCTGGAAAAGCTTGTTAAACAGGGGGCCCTCAATCTCCCTCAAGCCTGACCTCCTCCACAATTCGATCCCTCACGCGCCATCCCCGCGTGGTATAGGGAGCAAGACTTCTGCAGCTTCCATCATGTTAAGGGCCATGACACGAAAAACTGCAAAACTTTTAAGAACATAATCCAAGACATGCTTGAAAAGGGGGATCTCATCTTAGACAATCCAAATGCACCTCCTAATCAGGCCATTAACATCTTCAAACAACCTTTTCCCAATCATCCGCCAACTCAGAACAACGTCCAGACCTTAATTGACGACAATCATGAACACAATATTCGAACAGTCAATACGGTCTCTCCCTTCGTCCCCAATCAACCTCAAGAGGTTAGTCCATCAATCAGTCTGCCACATGTGGATGAACCTCTCTCCCCGGCTAGTTCTCCATCGACCTCTCTCATCTTGGAGGACGCCTCGGCTTTACCAGCACCACCGGTCTCGCCATCCTCCTTTCTGCTGCCTATGGAGGACCCGACCCTTCCTACTCCTCAGTCGCAAGTGGAGGGCACCATCATCCCTGCCCTTTACCCGCTGGAGCAGCCTCGCTCCCCAGTTTCTTCTCCACCTGGGGAAGAACCTATCTCCCCTTCATCTTCATCTAAATCTGTCATGACTTCACCACACCATGCGTCTAAGAACACTACACCCATCTCGTCTTCAACCCCGCAACCATCAACGTCTTCTTCTCAGCCATTTTCCCGGTTAGTGGAGAAAATCACACTTCTCCCTCCGAGGAAAGTGACACCTCGGGTGTTGTGGGAGCGTCTTAAAGCCCTTCAACATACCCGCGCCCTCTCATCACATGCTGCTAATCCTCCCAAGGCAGAATCTCGTCAGACTCTTGACAAAGACCAGACTCTCAAACCTCAACCAAACCCATTAAAACCGAAACCTGCATCTATCTCATCTAAGCCCATCAAATCATTTGGCATTCGTCCTGTCTCCACCCTCACTCACCCGCAAGTGAAGGTGGACCTAGGCCAGACCTTGACCAGTAGCAGTCTTCCAACCAAATCAAAGAAGACTGCCAGACCACAGAAGCGAACGCCTCCTTCCCCGTCACCATTGCCATCCATTTTAGGCCCCCATCCTTCGACCTTAGCTAGCATCCTTCCCACTTCGGCCTCCAATCAAAACTCGTTGCCTCCTTTGCTTCCTCTGCCTACCTCCAACCGTCCCTCTCTCAAAAAGGCGGTACTAATCACCAAGAAAGAGCCGTCTCTGTCTGTCACCGCACCATCAACCCATAAGGTGGTACAGAAACCTCTTATAACCTCGCCTAAGCAAAAGTCACAAACCTCGCGCATATCAACTGGCACGGACCCCTTAGTGGGCTCATACTCGTTGATATTGCACTGACTTCTACAGACCTCCAACATAACCCTTCCCCCCATCAAGCCTTTCCAACCTCTCGAGTCCAAGCCCTCCTGGTTCGATGACACAAAAATTTGCTTATATCATCGTACACCAGGACACGACACCGAGACTTGTTGTGCCCTCAAAGCCGTCATCCGCCGTTATATGGAGAAGGACACTCTTCTCCTTGAGGACACTCTTGACCAGACCCTGACTCCTTCCCATCCAACCCCTTCTACCACGTCAACATCTCACCAGCAAGACACAACCCCTTCTTCACCTCCTATTTTTGAAATCAATGCTATTCATATAACCACTAGGTCGCAAAAGGACAAGGCAAAAGAAAAAGCTACCATTCCTTGGACCTATCCCTTCGTCAAGCCACCTCTTGCGCCCAAGCCTAAAATTTCTATCCTTGGCGCATCCCAGCCTTCTTCATCTTCCTCTTCTGGGCCAATTCACGACTCCATGCTGAAGCAGCTTCACCAGACACCTATAAAGATGTCTCTATATGACCTTATCCAAACCTCACCTCAGCACCGACAAGCCCTCATCCAAGCCTTGCAGGCAGCGGAGCTCCAACTCGAGGACCCCCAACCACTCGCTACCCTCGTCCATTCTTTATCTCCTATCGCCTCCATCACATTCAGCGATTCTGAGATTCCCACATCTAACACGGAAGATCAGGACGCTGCCCTCTTCATCACTACCTATGTTGATCAGACACGCATTAAATGCATTATGATTGATGGTGGTGCTAGCATCAACATTATCTCTACCCACACCTTTGATCAATTGGCTCTTCCCAAGAATTGTGTCTCCAAAACTGACGCGATCTTACACTCTTTCAATGACACCACCGCCACGACCATTGGCACAGTCATCCTTCACATTCACGTTGGTCCACGCAAAGTCCCGGAGCTCTTCTATATCATCGAAGGAGAGTTTCAATACAACCTTCTACTGGGCCGACCTTGGATCCGTGCCATGGCCTGTATACCCTCCACTCTGCACTGTTGTGTGAAGTTTGAGCATGACAGGCAAGTCCACACCATTCCCGCTGACCCTTCACCCTTCAAGACTTGCAACACAACCTACCATCCCAACGATGTTCTCATTCCCATCAAGCCGTCAACTCTGGCACCACCTCCATCTGCGGAAGCTTCGACCAGTTCGTAATCGACGGTCGCCCTCACCCCTCCCCTTCAAGCGCCGACCAAAGACCCCATGGAAGACATCTTCCAACGACTATCACTTGGGGAATATCGCTTGTTGACCCTAGACATGTTCCAAACTCTGCAAGAGTATGGACGCCTTCACCTCAGTCCCAATTACGACCATCGGATCGGGATGGTCGTGCCTTATGGTCCTCCTCACTTCCAGACCAACTTTGTCTATGGGGGGCTCAATCAAGCTCCTACCAACGGCAATTCCCTCTCTTCACCCCAACCTTTCACATCTGATTTCTCGTTTCTTGGCAACCCCGCCTTTGCACACACTTACCTTCACAGGTGTGCATGGAAGGGTTTTGGTTTCGGACGTTATGAGTAGGGCTCCCATCAGCCCATCAAGCCACTCAATGATCACGATGCCAAGAAATGGTATGGCCTGGGATATCATGACCCCACTCAGGCTCCATCTGACCTTTGTCCCGAGCCAACTGTTGACCAATCTCCTCCAAACTCACCCATTTCTCCTTCGTCACCTACGGAGTCGGTGGTTTCCATCCCTCCTAGTTTTTTTTTCCATAAACACCATTCGCCTGGAACCCCTGACCTATCAGCTCAATGGGGTGTCCAGGTCTCTCCCTCTCATTTTTCCTAGCATGGTAGAAGATGAGTCGACAACCATTCACACTGTCCACTGCGTTGACGATGACGCCATCCTTTCCTACATGGGTGCCGATGACTCTTTCATCCAGCGTTTCCTCCCTTCCGAGACCCAGGTTATGTTAAATGAATCCACCATTGACATCAACCTCCCTTCTTCTTCTGATGTTCCTCACGTCTTAAAGATTGGCCAATCTTTAGACGCTCAGGAGCAGCTTGACTATGCCCAGTTCCTTTCCAACCATAGCAAGGCCTTTGTCTGGACTTACAGCGACATGCTTGGCATCGACCCCACTATTGCTACCCATAACATTGTCACCAAACCAGAGGCTAAGCCTGTTAGGCAAAAGCTTCGAAAAATGCATCCTCGCATTGCGCTCCTTGTTAAAGAGGAGCTTTAGAGCCTTCTTTCTGTCTCCTTCATCCAACCCATCGATTATCCATAGTGGGTCTCTAACATCGTCCCAGTTACTAAAGCAACTGGGGGGATTCAGATCTGCATGGACTATCGTGACCTTAACCTAGCCTGTCCCAAAGATGACTTCCCTCTTCCTAACATTGACCAGCTTGTTGATCTCACGATCGGCCATGAGATGCTATCTCTCATGGATGGGTTTTCAGGATACAATCAAATCCTGATCGCACTGGAAGATCAGCACAAGACTACCTTTATTACCCCATGGAGGACTTTCTGCTATCGAGTCATGCCTTTCGGCTTGAAAAATGCTGGTGCCACATATCAGCGCGCCATGACCTACATTTTCCATGACCTCCTCCACAAAATCATGGAGGACTATGTGGATGACCTTCTCAGCAAGTCCAAACTTCACCACGACCACTTGACCATTCTCACAATCATCTTCTCTCGCCTTCTTCAATACCATGTCCGCCTTAACCCCAAAAAGTGTGTCTTTGGGGTCCTCTCAGGCAAGCTTCTCGGCTTCATCATTTCCTTCTGTGGTATCGAGATAGATCCAGCCAAGATCCGCGCTATCCTCAAAATGCCACCCCCGACCAATCTCAAGCAGCTTCGCAGCCTACAAGGGAAGCTCCAGTCCATTCACCGTTTCATCTCGTAGCTTTCAGACCGCTGCCAACCTTTTCATCATCTCCTTAAGAAGGACATCTCCTTTAAATGGGATGAGGACTGTCAAGAGGCTTTTGAAGCCCTCAAAAGCTATCTGGTCTCTCCACCAGTCCTCATTCCACCTAAAGACGACCAACCCTTCTACCTTTATATCTCTGCCACCAACCATTCGTTAGGTGCCATGATCACGCATCGAGACGAGCATCATCGTGAGCAAGTGGTTTACTACATCAGCTGAACATTGGTCGACTATGAAACTCAGTATACTCATACCGAGAAACTCTGTTTGGCATTAGTCTTTTCTACCACCAAGCTCTGCCAGTATCTCCTCAACCACAAAACCTTTGTCATCACTCACACCGACCCTCTCAAGTACATGCACTCCAAGCCATATCAGAATCAATGTATGGCTCGGTGGCTTATGCTGCTCACTGAGTTTGACCTCAAATTCATCCAGCAGAAATCTATCAAGGGGCAAACCATCGCTGACCAACTGGCAGATGCCCCTCTTCCCGACAACCAACCTTCACATTGTGAGTTCCCTGACGAGTCCATCGCTACCCTTTCCACTGATGACACCGTCTACCAAATGACAATGTTCTTTGACGGCTCCAAATGTCAACTCAGTGGGGGTGCGGGGGTCATCCTCATCCCACTCGAAGGGGAGCCCATGCCTCTATCTTTCAAGCTTGACTTTGATTGTACCAATAATATGGCCAAATATGAGGCCTTAATTTTGGGACTTCAGACTGCCCTTTCCCTCCACATCAAGTCTATCAACATTTTTGGTGACTCACAGCTCATCATTAATCAAGTTAACGGTTCATATCTCTGTAAAAATAAAGTTTTACAGAGGTATAAGAATCATGCTGACCTTTTTTTGGCATCTTTCGACCATTACCTCTTGCAGACTGTTCCACGCTCTACGAACAAGTTTGTCGACACCATGGCTTCTCTTACTTCGCATATCCCGTCTTCATCATCGTCATCTCGCCTTTTTGTCACAGTGCATCGTGTACCTTTGCCTTCATACATCTCTCCTCACATCGACCATATCAACACTATCAATTTTAGCCCATGAGATGACTGGTATAAGCAACTTGTGGACTACTTGTCTCTTTCTGTCACTCCTCCCAACCTCTCTAGCAATGCGCGGCGAGCTTTCATCAAGCGCACAGCTCGCTATACCATGCTAGGGGGTCTTCTTTATAAGCGAGGCTTCGATGGCCTCCTTCTTTGCTGTCTAACCTCCACTGAAGCTCCTCAAGCCATAAAGCAAGTCCACGATGGGATTTGTGGTGGACACTTCAGTGGAAACTCAGTTGCCAAACGCATCCTTCGCCTGGGTTATTATTGGCCCACCCTTCATCAAGACTGTAGCGACTATGTTCGACGTTGCATCAAGTGTCAGCAACACTCTAACCTACTTCATCTCCCCAACCATGCCTTGCAAGTCGCTCAGGATTTTTGGCCTTTCTCTCAGTGGGGCTTAGATCTCATCGGTGAGATCAACCCTCACTCGTCCCTTCATCATCAGTCCATCATCACTGCCACTGAGTATTTCACCAAGTGGGTGGAAGCCATTCCTCTTGTCTCCACAAAAGCTGACAAAATTGTCGACTTCATCAGCAACCACATTATCTGTCGTTTTGGTGTTCCTCACAAAATCATCACCGACAACGGCAAGTCCTTCAAAAACAAGACTGTCCAAAAACTATGCGACTCATTTGGCATCAAACTCAACTTTTCTTCACCTTACTACCCACAAGCAAATGGGCAGGCTGAGGCTTCCAACAAAATTCTCACCAAAATTCTCATGAAGGTGGTCAACAATACAGGAAGGGATTGGCACATTCATATTCCCTTCACTTTGTGGGCCTACCGCACTAGCATTCAAACTTCTACGGGTGCTACTCCCTTCTCCCTCGTGTACAGAGCAGAGGTTGTCTTACCTCTCAAAGTACAGATCCCGTCTCTCTACATCTCCCTGCATGACATTCTCTCCAACGATGACTTTCATCAAGATCGCTTAGCTCAACTTGAGTTACTCGACGAGCGCCGTCTGGCTGCCCTCAATCATCTCCGTGTCTACCAAAGTCGCATAAAGCGGGCCTACGACAAAAATCTGCGAGAACAAGATATCAACATCGGAGACCTCGTCCTCAAAGAGAATCAGCACGTGACCAATATGGAGCAAAGTAAACGAGGCAAATTCACCCCCAATTGGCTTGGACCTTTTATCATCACACACAAGTATGGGTCAGGGACTTATCGTCTGTCCTCCCTCGACGGACAGCCAGAACCTGAGCCTCTTAATGCGTTGCATCTTCGACCATTCTTCTGTTAGTTGAGTACTCGCCTACTTGGCACGTAACTTGAGCTCATCCCTTGATTAATCTTTGTCCTCTTAATCCTCATCTCTTTCAACCCTATTCCCCTTTAACAAGTCCTCTACAACCCTTTTATGACGCATGCATGCTTTGCCCTAATGAAAGGGAGTCCTTGAACTTCTACAGTCTTGTCCATGACCCACAAAAAAAATAAATAAATAAAATAAAATAAATAAAAAAATCAAGATGTCAAAATATAAACAAGGTCACAAAATCAAATCAAAAAGACAGACTACTCCCTCGAAGGACAGCTGTACTATCATTGCTGTAGCTAATAGACTGATCCCTCGAAGGACAGCTATTCAAACATTATAAAGCAAAAATATAGACCACTCCCTCGAAGGATGGCTATCAAACAGCAACCTTTCTATCAGCTTCGCAACATGACCACTCAATTAAAAGACATCTCTATGTAGGCTTCCCGCATCGATCAGCCTGCACCCAAAAAAAAAAAAAAATAGGTCATGGACTTGGCTTGTAGTTGTCTCAGGGTCTCCTATAAAAAGGGGGCAAGGTTATTCCTGCTCTTAAACTGGGTTACCCTATCCACCTCCTATCACCTGCTCAGGGGACTTCAAGCTCACTTTAATGTCAAAGTGATTCGATTACCATTCTAACACCACACTGGTCAACGATGTAATGCATGAACGGGGCTTTGGTTCTAATAACCCCTATCTATGCTTCCTTTCTGGTCCTTGTCAATGAAAGAGCAATTTGCCTTTCATCTTTTCTCTACACTTTGGTCACATTTAACCACATCAATTGTCGACTCATCTTTAACCAAGCTATTTTCATCATTTTCAGCCGACATCATCCTGGTCCATTTCACATAGTTTCTATGGACACCAATACACATGGAAATTACCGACCAGACCCAATTTATGTTAAGCATAAACCAATACTTGCTGAAGCATAAATAGACTTCCATTCATTTTTAGCATACATCCATCACGACTATGGAAACTTGCTAGAGATGAAAGCCTCTCGACCAATATGACATCTGTAGCATCATCTTACCCTCATCGTTTTGACACTTGACCACATCCAATCATTGATCAATCAGACCTTTTGTCCGAACTACATTGGTCTGAGGCCCTATGACCAGGGCTATGTAGGCAGCACTCAGATACCACATCTTCTGAGGTTAGCTCGACCACCCCCGTTTGTTCGTCTTCCTGATGGACAAACCTTCTTTTCTCCTTTTAACCATGACCTATGACTTTGACCAAGACCAATCAATCTCTCTGACCCTTCCTCCCTTTTAGGGAGAACTACATTGGCCTGAGGCCCTTCACACAAGGGCTATGTAGGCAGCACTCAGATCACATGACGTTTTCTGAGGTTAGCTCGGCCACATCCTTTCGTCCATCCATCCCCTTGACCAATGACCATCCTTCAACCTTCGACCACTTCCAAGACAATGTTGCCTTGATTGTTTTTGCGTGTATGCTACCTCACGGTTGGTTAGCAGAATTGTCCGCAGACCCTATTTTTGACCCTTCGCAAGTATAGGATCGCAAGCCGGTTGATCCCTACTACCTGTGACTTTTTCGTGTCTCTGGGAGCACTTCCTGAGCCTGGGATACCTGGAACATGATGACCATTTGGAGCTTCATCTTAGATTGAGTGACCCGATCAGTAGACGACTAAATGCTGGGGCCCGGTTACTTCAATTTTGGCACTCCTTGACCCTCGACATGCGGCAATTTGACCCGACCCTCCTGTGAAGTGGACTACGCGCAATCATGACTATTACAGCATTTTCACTCACTCTCTTCTATCCATTTCTCCATCAAATCGACACTCAATCTTCGATTCCCTTCTCTCGACTATCGCTTTGAGGGGGGAACACCTCATCCTTTTCCTGGGGCAACCAACTCCTATTTTTGTCTTACAGTTCGTCAAGAACAACCAACAAGACAAAAAGGGGCAAATGTAGACACCATAAATGTGTCTGCACCTTGGTCACCTTTCGTTCTCCCCCCTTGTCCGTCTCGACCCATATCTTAACCCTTGTCCTAGTCCCCTCCATTCATTAAATTAAAATAACTTAAAACATTTTAATTTAGTGGCCCCCTTTCCGCTTCACCCTTGCCACCTTGGATCCTCCCTTGAATCCCTCCACCTTCCCCCTAGCATTTATTATGCCAAATATCCTCATTATCTTCCCCCCACGCCCATTTAAGCACCCTCATGACCGTTCTTCCCACAATCCCTCCCCTGACGGCATGCAAGAATGCGCAGAGGCTATTTTTAGCCTCTATCCCCATTCTGCCACCGCTGACGTCGGCGACCCTTCGGCCGACGTCGGTGAAACTACCAGCGTCGACAGCCTTCAATACCCCTTTCTGCATCCGTTGTAGCCCCTGGACCCTTGAGCTCGCAAATAGAATCCTCTCGGTGCTTTGGCATTCGACTCTCTTCTCTCTGGACCTCGTGCAACAGCAGTAACAGAGGCAGGGACTTTAGTTTCTTTAGTTTGCTCTTGCAACAAGTCTTTCATGGCTCCAACAACAGCTCCTCCGTTCTTCAGTCTGCAAGCCAAAAGGTAAGCAATTTCATTATGTTATTTCATTCTTTTCTTTAAGTTTTCAGTTATCTACTGTCTTTTACTTGCTGTGTCCTTCCCCTGAGAGGCTGAAAAGCCTTCTCAGACCCTATCCCCTGTCCATCTTCCTCTTCCCTATCCCCCTTTCAATCTAGTCCCAGACAACTTCCTCGTTCCTCCTGCCAACAAAAGACCCTGCACAGGGCACCCAACCAGACTCAGACCATTCTCCAAACCATCCAAGCACGTCCATAAACTCTATCTCAGACCCATCCACGGACCAAAACCAAACCAGACCCAACCACAAGTCACAACCCCGACCGACGCCGGTCACATCCCCAACCAACGTCGGTAGGATAATCGATGTTGGCAGATCAGATAACCGACACCGACAATATTTCTGACCTCGGCGACTGTCATCAGCCTGACTGCTCCTTTCAGGTAATCATTTGTCTTTTCTTTCCTTCCTAATTTATTTATCACTTCTGTATTCTGGCATCCTATATTTTCTTGTTCTTTTATATGTCTGTTATCAGTGGGTTGACCTCCCTTGAGGAAATTTTCACACTTCCAGGAACAAGCTTTCGCTTGGCAACCCACCGCCTATCCATCTAACGTTTTCTTGTCCAAGCTCTTTTTCTTTGCAGGTGTCATTCCTCCACAGCCAAAGAGGGGTGCTCACAAACGTCTGAATTAAGGTGCGTGATCTTCATCCAGGTACTTCACATGCCTTGTCCATTATCTCTTTAATTTCTTCTCTCTCTTGAATCTGAAAAAGCAAAATTAGCAATAGAAACAGTTATTGTCATATCCTGACATAAGTGTCCAGTACCCTAAAATTCATCCAATTTACAAATGAAATGTATTATAATGATTGGTCTAAGTTCTTTAATATGAGTTATCTCCTGATAGGATTGGTATAAATACAATATGAATCCTTGCTCATTCCTCACCTAAAAATTAGACCAAAAGAGAACTCAATAAGAACTCAAGTTATCAAAAGCTTTCATATTCTTCCTTATTATGATATCAATCAAAGGAATAACCTAGCTATAGGACTGAAGTACTAAAGGAGCAGTCATTAGGTCATATTTACCAAGTTATAAACTATGTCATTATTGTACTTACTTTACACACATTACATGGTTCACACACAAGCCAACATGTAAGGGATAATTTCATGAGTTTGAGGCCCTCTTCTATAGTATTGGATATGTTAGCATTGCCCTTTTATATTCATGTCATTATAAGTCATCTCAACATTATTTTCCCACTAACCCATTTTTCCCTAAGGTCGCATTGAAGATGTAAAGCTAGGGTTTTTCCATTTCACTAAGAGCAACATTCCATGACCCAAATCTAAATGCACCAAAATAAAGGTAAAGATAAACATAGAATCATCTAGGTGGTCACATCCTATTTTAGTGAGTATTTTATACCTGATACTAGCATCAAACCAAGACACTAGTGTCGATGTAACTATCCTAGGATAGTGTAAGTGTTTAGAGAGCCAAAGGCACCATATCTAGAATATGACAACTATTCTATAATTGTCTTCCTATCTACTTCCTATTTATACCATATCCAACATTATACTTTCTTTTATGTCATTTATATATCTAGGATAGTTGTAATTTCCATTTATATCCTATCTCAACTTTATAATTTAGCATATGGTACATCTAAGTTTAGCACATTAATTGACATATTATAGATCTAATATTCACCCTTGTGCCCTATCATTTATATATACTTAACTCTAACCACTAAATAGGATCCAGATCCAAATTTGGGTTAGACATTTGGTGAACCCAATCTTTGAACATCAAACCTTGGGTCAGTTATGGTTCTCTAATTTCTTATTATTGTATTGTATTTAAAATTTTAAAACTTTTTCATTTGTGAAGTAATGGAAAATGCTGGTACGAAAACCTGATTCCAAATGGAAGATGAAGAGGCATTGATAACTCATATAAATAAAAATAAGGGCTTAATAGATGCATTTTTATATATTACAAGAGATGAAATAAGCAAATGAGATCAGACAAAGGCTACCTCACCTAGTAATGGTGAATCCATAAAAGGTACTATAACTTAACCCACACTATAACTAAATGCATCTAATGGGGGAATGGATTATGTTCCAACTTCTATTCCCAAAAACTACTATTTATACATTTATTAGGAACGTACCTATTGTTTTGACATAAATACCTATTTTAATGCATGTTACTACTTAAAACATGTTTCTAGCCCATGTGGTGACTACTCAAATTGATAATAAAAATCCCATGGGCCTACAGTTCAATCACTCCTTAAAGTTGTAAAATCCTTTCAAGATAAAGTTATAAACATTAAACAAAAGGAATCAAAGTCTTCACATGCCATTGATTCACAAGATGTGTTGCATAACCCTCTTACACCTAAGATTTCTTTGCACCCTTGCCAACTGGATTTATTGCACCTAAATTCACATTTTATGCATCTTTAAACCTTCTATGCAACATGCCTTAATTATAGTTCAAATGAAAAAAAATTAACCAAACTATTTTCAAGAAGCCTCAAGGACTATGCTTTGAGGTGGTTTTATGACTTACCTCTTTAATCTGTGAAAGCATTCAAACCTCTTGTAGATAAGTTTTTTACACACTTCTATATTAACATTACTAAAAAGGTTTATTGTGATCAAATTATAAATATCAAACAAGGAACCAATGAACCAATCAATGAATATGTCTTGAAATACAAGATAATGCTAGCCAAAATAATTAATCTTATAGAAAACAAAGAGTTATAAGACATATTCAAGCAAAGTTTGTTAACTCCTTTACATGAGTCCATTATTTTCAAAAAAAATCAATCTTTTGATGAATTATGCCATGTTATATGGGACCATTAAATGAAGCTTATGTCATTGAATAAGATCAAGTATGTAGCAAACACACTAGCTGCATCTACATCTAGTAAAAAATCTATAATTAAACCAAGATAAGGTAAAACCTCCTGAGCCTAAAAAGGAAACAACCACCATGATCAACACAATTTCACAAAATCCTAATTGACTTGTCCTATCTAATGCACCAAGGAGACATTTTACATGTTTACCTAAGCCTCCAACTTCATTATTCCCACAGTTGCTAGAGTGTCATCTTACATCTCTCCCTCCTTTTACAGAGGTTGATATAAAAAGACCTCTACCCAAAGGACATGATGTAAATGCTTATTATGACTATCATCAAGGCCTTAGACATTATACGAATAAATGGTTTACCTTGAATCATAAGATACAGGACCTCATTTATGACCAATAGATTACATTTGATGATCCTCTAAAGGAATCATGTTCACAATCTGATGATCACCATAAATATAAAATATTTAACAATGCATTGCAAGACCGTTCCAAAAAGGAACTAGAATTCAAATGGAATATAGTGCACATCATCCTCCATCATATTATGGGCACCCACCATATGGGGTCATTGGTACTTACATGAGACATATACTCCTATGGTTCAAAAACCTATTATTTCCTTTAATGATAGTGAAATTAAGGATGATGAATCTGATCTTCATTCACTATTCATTTGATCATACCTTGATAAACATACCATATTTAGTGTTATGATTGATAATTGTGCAAGTGAAAATGTTTGCACCATGACATTACTTACACATTTGGGTTATACTCATCATGATTTACACCCCTCTACTAGATCAGTCAGAGCATTCGATGGGACCTCCCAAAAGGTTCTTAGTGATATTGATCTACCCTTATAATTTAGTCTTGCACATTTGGTTGATACTTTCTCAGTTATACTTTATACATTTATTTTTGACATTTTTTTGGGATGACCTTGGATATACACTCTTTAAGTACTACCTTCTATAGTTACATTCATGCCAATTGGGTAATTATAGTTTTTAATATTCTATATAAGCATCCTCTCAAATAATAAAAATTCATACCTAGGTAGTTAATTATCAATCATGTTAAGGATAATCCACCATAAAAGGGTAAGCAATAAGCAATCCCTTTTACTAGGCAATTAGTACTTGAGAGACCTTTATATCAGAGATAGACAGTGGGTTCCATGGAATCCTCATCTTCTATGTACCATATTCAGATATCTAGAGCACCTAAACATGATCCTACTATTTCTATTCCAAAGAAATGAAATAATACATAGAAATGGGTTTTAATAACCCCTATTCCTTCTATTGGTACTTCAAAACCCTAGAGTCCCATTATACATACATCAAATATCATAGATACTATAGTAATAGATATTGTACTTATACATGCTCCTTAGTAGTACCATTAGTTTCTTACACTAGGTTATAAGTGGCGAGATACCTATGATCATCCTTTGGATGATATCATAGGATGATATTGTCTCTTTCAAAAATAGTAAAAAAATTTAAAAAAAAACACTTTCGACATCTACATGTTCTATTTGGACCCTGGCATCTATGTGTTAGTTTTATGTTGAGGACTATCATATAATTTTACTCCTACATACACAAACACATGCATACATAGATACATGATACATATAGGGGTGTTGGGCCTTACCTTTATTCATGTCATCAAGATGTTGGGGACATCCATCTTATATGATCTTGATATATATAGGCTATATGATTCAATGATCTCTCTACACTATCCTATTTGAAATTACATATGTACTTACAAATGTCTATTATCCATGATTATAAATTACATAGTGTACTTGATATGTTATGTATTTAACATTTTTTCTAACACATTTTATCCATGGGCCACTATGACATGTTTATGTTGGTTGATTATGTTTTTCCCTTTACACACTTCCATGAGTGTTTTGTCTTACTATTGACTTACTTTTTGGAGCATTTGAATATGTTCCATTATATGTGGCCCATGTGCCTATGTTTTATTTCTTTGACATTTGAATATGTCATTACATTATTGGACATTTAAATATTTCATTCCTTAATTTTTTGGACATTTAACTAAGTCATGTCCATTCAATTTTGTGGCATTTGAACATGTTCATTATTTATCGTATCCTCAGACCATTGACTTTTGACTTGATTTTGAATGCTCTTGTGTGTGTGATTATTTACTTATTGAGATTTTAATATTACTATCTATATGTTAACATGATATTCATCATGCATATTAGGCCTACATGTGATCACATTGGTTCTATGCACTCCAATGTTACATCTACCTAGACATTTTTTTTTTATATGTTACATGGTTACATTCACAAATTTGCAATTATCTTACCCTTTTGAGGTGATTTAATTACTAATTACTATCTTTCCATCACCTTAAGGAGGTCATATTAGTATGGGAATTCCATGGTGATAGGCCTTCCACATTTTCATAGTTTCTAAATTATAGTGGGGCATGCTTTGGAAGCATGTTCTCCACATTGAAATAGTATATGGTACTTACATTAGTTTGAAAATTTAATGGGGGCATGTCAAGTTGACATGGCTTCCACACATTCATAGTTTTTAGATTTAGTGGGGGCATGCCTTGTAATCATTTTCTCCACATTCATTTAATATGGTACTTATAATTCACATATTCAATGGGGGCATGCTTTGGAAGCATGTTCTCCATACCTACTTAGTATTCAACATCTCTAGTTTATAGTAGGGGCATGTTTTGGTAACATGTCCTCCACATTAGTACTTATATAAAAATTTTATTTATCTATATATAGTGGCAGAATGCTTTGGAATCATGTCATCCAAACTTACATAGTTTTCTAAATTAGCCAAAGCACATAATCGTATGGTTTAAATACACATTTATGGTAGAATTTTATACATGGTACCATTATTACACACAATTTCAACATGAGACAAATCTAAGGTGCATATGTTATGCAACATGTGCCTAATATTGGAAAATAAAAATCAAATTTAGATTCCAAAACTATTACATGTACTAATACCCAGCAAAATTTTATGAAATTTAGCAATCTAATCTCCTATAGTAGTTGGTTCACCTTTTGGTATGGTTGGGGTGATTAAATCACTCGATTGTACCAAGATTTTAGTTTGTACTTGATCATCCAAACTCACTAAGTTACGAGTATCATTGGGTTACACAATTGAGCTAATATCAATTATCAGGTGACAACTCACTTTTGCTACATTTTGGGTGCACGTGCCTCTCTCTCTCTCTCTCTCTCTCTCTCTATATATATATATATATATATATATATATATATATATATATATATATATATATATATATATATATATATATATATATATCTACTAGGATATATGCACTTTAAGGAATTATCTATATTTATCTTAGTCTCAATTTTAGAGTCTTATAATGATACATCTTTTATAAAGATAACTTATTAATAGGCAAAGAGGTTGCATAGACACACAGGTGTACTCCTATACCTTACTCTTTCAATTTCAATCTATTTCAAGTAATTTTAACCCAAATTATATGTGATGATTATACATTATAACATGCTCTTAGTTGTAGTTTAGTCATCATTAAAACACTCAAACCCAACTCCAGCAAATCACTCAAATTCAACTCAAGCAAAGGCAAAGTGTGTATACACACCCAAGGACTTATTCCTTTCATTTAAAATATAAATTTCATTACTAGATTAAAGGGGGGGTGGGGGGAAATGTAGATGATATTTTGTGATTATGTAGTACCTTAGTCTTGTACATTTGGAAAACTCATGACCCTAGTTGTTCCTCTTAGTTATACATATGCCTTACTTCTGCAAGCCTTGCATCTACTTTATCTTGTGCCCCTTAGCCTATCTCTTAGTCTAACCAATATTATATTGATGACACAAAAATCTCATCTTACCCAAATGCTTAAAATTTCCTTATCTTACACCTCTACAAGTTACGATCTTATGCTTACTCTCCTTCTCCCTAGACACTAATGTTCATGTCAGATAGTAGTGTCAATGTTACTATCCTAGCCTGATGCAAGTGTCCAATGCCATTAAAGTCATCCAATTTTAAAATGAAATGTATTAAAATGGTCAGCATAAGTTCTTTAATATGATTTATCTCTTGATAATACTGGTATAAATATAATATCAACACTCACTCATTCCTCACCTAATTGTTGGGGATCAACCAACAATAGATTACAATTGTGAAAGCAATAAATGCGGAATTAAATTAGATTGACAAGTAATTAGAATGAGATAATAGCAAGAACAAGAGATATAAGAAACCACCCTGAAAACTTGTATTAACAAACTCTTTACAAAAGGAATACAATTGAAGAAACTTCTTTCTTCCACACCTCTCCTAGATGTATAGATCTCTCAATAGATCTCTATTCCTCAATAGCTCTCTCTCTCAAGAACAATCAACTCCAACAAGCCTAGATTGATTCAATTTTGTACTGTTCTTCACACACAATGAATTACAACAATAATTCACCCAACTACAAAAACTACAACAATAAGCTAGGAAGATCTAATTCTACATATAGAATTAGGAGACTTGAGCATGCACTTCCAACAAGCAGTTAAGCCACTTGAACAAGGGCTCTAAAAATAGTATTGCTAATAATAGAGACGTGAGCTTGAGACTACAACTCAAACTCATCATGCAAACACTCGCTTCTATCCACGAAAATAGCTTTATGGACACGCAGGTAACCAACGTCAGTTCCTGCTGCTTGTCTGTGATCGCCGTCGGCCGATCCTCTGCCGACGTCAGCGTCTCTCCAACTGCTCCTGATCAACGTCGGTCGCTCCTGACCGATGCTGGTGTCTGTGTAGACCCAAAATTGATAAGTGTGCTCCTTGGTGAAGCTTTTAGCTCCACACCCTAACAATCTCCCACTTGGAGATAAATAGCTGCACCAGTACCTATACAGCAAGATCTTCTAGCTCCTCCATCTTCAACTCAATCATGAAGACCAACAAAAGTTGAATGAAGATTCAACTTCTCCTTTGTAACTTGCTTGGTTAACATATCAGTAGGATTCCTATCTGTATGGATCTTCTCCAGCTTCAACTCACCATCTTCCAATACCTGTCGTATGAAGTGATACCTTAGCTGTATGTGCTTTGTTCTTGAATGAAAGGTTGAATTCTTAGCCAAATGGATTGCACTCTGACTGTCACTATACAATTTGCAACTCTCATGCTCCCTACCAAGCTCATCCATAAATCGTGTCATCCATATCATCTCTTTGCTAGCCTTTATGGCTACAATATACTCTGTTTCTATAGTTGACAAGGCAACAACCTTCTGCAACTTAGATATCCAGCTAACCGCCATTCCACCTACAGTGAAAACATAACCTGTAGTGCTCCTCCTGCCATCCAAATCACCTGCCATATCTGAATCTACATAACCATGTAGAGAAGTATCTGAACCTCCATAACACAAGTGCTTACTACTGGTTCCTCTCAGATATCTAAGGATCTACTGAACTGCTTTCCAATGTTCCTTACCTGGATTGGCCATATACTTACTTACAACTCCCACTGCTTGGGCAATATTTGGTCTAGTACACACCATTACATACATCAAACTCCCTACTGCGGAAGAATATGGAACCTTACTCATGTACTCTACCTCATCATATGAATTAGGACATTGTTCTTTACTCAACTTAAAATGTCCAGCCAAAGGTGTGCTCACCGGTTTAGCATCCTGCATATTGAACCGTTTCAACACCTTGTCCACATAATCTTCTTGAGACAATATCAACCTGTGATTTTTTCTGTCTCTCTTAATGCTCATGCCAAGGATTTTCTTTGCTGCTCCCAAATCCTTCATAGCAAACGTTTGAGCTAATTTCACCTTAAGCTCTGAGATATCCTGCATGTGAGATCCTGCAACTAGCATATCATCTACATACAACAATAGAATAATATATCTACCATTATCAAATCTATTGAAATACACACAATGGTCTGATTGACACCTACTGTAGCCATGCTCAGTCATAAACCTGTCAAATTTTAAGTACCATTGCCTAGGAGCTTGCTTGAGGCCATACAAGCTTTTCTTCAATCTGCACACAAACTTTTCCTTACCCTTGACCTCGAATCCTTCTGGCTTTTACATATAAATTTCCTCATCCAAATCTCCATGAAGAAACGTTGTCTTGACATCTAGCTGCTCAAGATGCAAATCCTTAAAAGCAACCAAAGACAATACAACCCTTATTGAAGTCATTTTAACAACAGGAGAAAAAATCTCACCAAAGTCAATACCTGGCTTTTGTGCAAATCCTTTCACTACTAATCTGGCCTTATATCTCATCTGTCCATTCTCACCTTCTTTCAACCTGTAGGTCCATCTGTTCTTGAGTGTTCTCTTACCAGCTGGCAATTCAACCAAATCCCATGTTTGGTTCTCTCTTAAGGACTCCAACTCCTCAACCATGCCATGCTCCCACTGACTCTTGGACTCCACCTGTATTGCTTCTTCAAAACTCTCTGGTTCTCCACCATCAGTTAGCAATAAATAAAATAAAGAAGGAGAATATCTAATTGGAGGCTTACTCACCCTTTCTAACCTCCTGATGGGTGTCTGAGACTCATTCACAACACGCTGTCCACCCAAATTCTCTGACAGTGACCGACCTCGGTCACCTCCAGACCTGTTATTGGCCGATGTCGGTTCTGCCTGACTGACCTTGGTACCTGTTCTGCCGACGTCGGTCTCTTTACGGCTGATGCCGGTTTTTGTGCTGCCAATGCCGGTTCCTGACCTACCGACGTCAGTCTCTGTGTTTTCCTGCAAGTGATTATTTCTTTTTCCCACGAGCTCATCTTGGACTTTCACCTCATCCAATTCACCATTGCTCTGCTCAGATTGATTTAGCTTCCTTAGCTAATCACAATACATCACTCTTTCACTGAAAACAACATCACGGCTCCTAATTACCTTGTTAGTTTCTAGATTCCACAATCTGTAACCAAAATCATCTGAGCCATAGCCAACAAATGTGCACCTCATAGACTTAGCATCAAGCTTCTTTCTATTTTCCTTATCTATGTGCACAAAGGCTTCACAACCAAAAACTTTGAGATATGAGAGATCAACCTTTTTACCTGTCCATGCCTCTTCTGGAATACCACCATCTAGAGCTATAGAGGGTCCTCTGTTAATCAGGTATACTGCAGTGTCAACAACTTGTGCTCAAAACTGTAAGGGCAACCCAGCATGCAATCTCATACATCTTGCACGCTCCATTATTGTCCTGTTCATCCTTTCAGCAATACCATTCTGTTGAGGTGTCCTTGGAACTGTCCTTTGCCTACAGATTCCATGCATGTAATAATAATCTCTAAACTTATGACTGCAAAACTTACCGCCATTGTCTGATTTCAGGCACTTTAATCTTTTACCTATTTCATTCTCAACCATAGCTTTCCAAACTTTAAAAGTCTCAAATACATCAGATTCTCTTCTAATACAATAGATCCATACCTTCCTTGTAGCATCATCTATGAAAGATACATAGTACTGTGATCTTCCAATGGAAGCAACCTGAGCCGGTCCCCACATGTCTGTGTGAACAAGCTCCAACTTATGCCTCTTCTTAATAGACCCAGTTTTGAGAAAACTAACCCTTTTCTATTTTCCAAATACACAGTGCTCACAAAACTCTAGATCTATGCCTTTTAAATCTGAAAGCATACCTTTGGACTTAAGAATTGACATCCCCTTCTCACTCATGTGGCCAAGCCTTGAGTGCCACAATTTAGCATCCACATCTGAAGTAGATAATACAGAAGGAGATTTGTTAGTAACACAATTACACAAATAGAGAGTACCTTCTCTCTTACCTCTGGCCATAATAAGTGCACCCTTGGTCACCTTCCAAGATTCTGCTATGAGAGTTACTGTACAACCCTCATCCCCTAACTTTCCTGCAGAGATCAAATTTCTCTTCAAGCTAGGAACATGCATCACATCTCTCAACACCCATGTGTTGTTATTCTGCATCTTTAGCTGCACTTTACCTTTGCCAATTATTTCGCAGGGCTCATCATCCCCTAGATACACTATTCCAAAATCTCCATGGATATAGTCACTAAAATATTCCCTGTTAGGGGTAGCATGAAAAGATGCACCAGAATTTAACACCCAAGATTCTATATTATTATGCAGAGAGAAAATTAAAGCATCTTGTGCAATACCTGCAACCTTGGCTTCTTCCTTTCCTTCATGTTGATTGTCCTCCTTAGACTTTGACCAACAATCTCTGCTTATGTGCCCCATCTTTCCACAATTCTAGCATTATGGCCTTCTGCCATTTCTAGATTTAGATCTGCCTTTCCCCTTTGACTTGGATCTTGATCTGCCTTTCTTGCTCTTCTCTTTCTGCCTTCCCCTGCTCTCAAAACTTAAAGCGTTCTCAGATGCCTCTTCTATGCTTTTCCTTTGTATTTTCTCATTCAAGATAACACTAACAACATCCTCTACTTTCAAAATATTTGATGTAGATGCAGTATTACTTACTGCCATTACTAAGTCGTGCTAGCTTTCAGGCAAAGAACATAATATTAAAAGAGCTTTTATTTCATCATCAAACACTATATTCACTGAACTTAACTGATTCACAATTCCATTGAAATCATTTAGATGAGTAGAAACAGATCCACCTTCATTCATATGCAAATTAAATAACTGCTTCATAAGATATACCTTATTGGAAGCTGAGGGTTTTTCATACAAATTTGCTAACGTAGTCATCAACTCTACCGTAGACTTTGCCTGTGATAAATTAGATATCACAGTGGATGCTAGACTCAGTCTTATAGACCCCAGAGCCTTTCTGTCAAGAACTTCCCATTCTTCATCCTCCATGTCTTTGGGCTTCTTTGCAACCCCACCTAATGGTAAGTAGAGATCTTTCTGATACAGATAATCCTCTATCTGCATTCTCTAATGTTGGTAATTTTTGCCATTGAACTTTTCTATTCTCAATTTACTTTCATCTGCCATTGCTTCTCCCACTCAAACAGAATTCTCTACAGAAACTCTTGTGAGAACCTGTAATCAATACACACTACACAGATTTGAACCACCTGTTAGTGAACCTGAGCTCTGATACCACTTGATGGATATCAAGCTCTGAACCTACAACCAAGGCTCTGATACCACTTGTTGGGGATCAACCAACAATAGATTATAATTTTGAAAGCAATAAACACGGAATTAAATCAGATTGACAAGTAATTAGAATGAGATAATAGCAAGAACAAGAGATACAAGAAACCACCCTGAAAACTTGTATTAACAAACTCTTTACAAAAGGAATACAATTGAAGAAACTTCTTTCTTCCACACCTCTCCTAGATGTATAGATCTCTCAATAGATCTCTATTCCTCAAGAGCTCTCTCTCTCAAGAACAATTAACTCCAACAAGCCTAGATTGATTCAATTCTGTACTGTTCTTCACACACAATGAATTACAACAATAATTCACCCAACTACAAAAACTACAACAATAAGCTAGGAAGATCTAATTCTACATATAGAATTAGGAGACTTGAGCATGCACTTCCAACAAGCAGTTAAGCCACTTGAACAAGGGCTCTAAAAATAGTATTGCTAATAATAGAGACGCGAGCTTGAGACTACAACTCAAACTCATCATGCAAACACTCACTTCTGTCCACGGAAATAGCTTTTTGGACACGCAGGTAACCGACGTCGGTTCTTGCTGCTTGTCTATGACCACCGTTGGCTGATCCTCTGCCGACGTCGGCGTCTCTCCAACTGCTCCTGATCGATGTCGGTCGCTCCTGACCGACGCTGGTGTCTGTGTAGACCCGAAACTGATAAGTGTGCTCCTTGGTGAAGCTTTTAGCTCCACACCCTAACACTAATAATCAGACCAAAAGAGCACTCAAGTTACCAAAAGCTTTCCTATTCTACCCTACTCTGATATCAGTTAAAGGAAAAACCCAGATACAACTCTAAAGTACTAAATGAGAATTCATAAATTCATATTTTCCAAGTTATAAGCTAGGTCACTATTGTACTTGCTTTACACATATTACATATGTTTTAACCTTTTAGGACTTAGTGAATGTAAATCCTATGTTTGTTAAAGAGTTGAGTATATTAAATCAAGGTAAAAATATGCAACAAATACATCCGTTTATTTTTTATAGAATTGGCTAATTTTGACCTTTTTAAAAATAACAATAAATAAAACAAGTAAAAACTTAGGTGAAAAATGAATGAGACAAGTGATCTAGAGGCTAAAAATTGAGGTAAAAATTGGTTTGTGTCACAAATAAGATCATGATGTCAAAACCCCTCCTGGATAGTATCATAGTGTGGTACAAGTGTTCCTATTTTTTGGGTAGTGTCTTCTATGTAGGACTATTTTGAGCTTCTGGGTGCACCTATGTCAGGATCTATGAGGTTATTGTGTGCACAAGTTTAAAAACCTTGTAGATTACCTATTTTGATTGATTTTATGAGTAAACCCTAATCTTTCATGTTTTTATGGAATCCAATTGATATAAACTAAAAAGTGTGTTTATTAGTGAGATATATTGGATGTCCTCAACACCCTATTATGAAGAGAGTTGCCTACATACCAATACTCTAAAAAGGGATCAAGCTCAATGTAGTTCTCCCCACCTAAGTGTTGGTCAAAGTACAAGTGAATCTATTATGATAGTTAACTTGAATGTTTTGAATGTGCATGATACTATAAATTTTAGTAATTCAAGCTTAGGAATGTTATAAATGGTAGTATGTAGAAGTAGGGTAGAATAGGGATTGATAACCTTAATTGTGTGTAACTTGTTCTATGTTTTCATATGTAATTTGAATCTAATTTCCATCTTGTGGGTAAAGGGATAACATTCATGTATTTATAATATTTTGGTGTTTGTGCTAGTGATAAAAGTGGTCTAGGACAACCCTAAAAAGTCTAATATTTAAAAAGATATCCATTTGTGAAAAGAGGAGGGAAAAGGATAGTAGTGCCATTATTGAGACACTAGCCATTTGGTGTTATTGTCCCTATTATGATATTAGTGTCAAAGTGTTATAACATGATGCATAAAGGGCCACAATATAATAACGAGTGTTTGGGACTATTTTAGGGATGACTATGGATGCATGTGGCCCACACAAAGATAAATGTGAAAATAGGCTCTACAATAGGTCTAAGGCTAAGTTATGGATAAGTGGTCTTAAAGAGTACTCTTAGCACTCAAGTGTCACTTTCAGGTGATTATATTTCCCCCCTCCCACTTTATTCTATAAATATAGCAAAGCAAAATGAGTAGGATAAAGGAAAAAGAAGCTTACCTAGACTTACCTAAGAGATGAAGCCCATGAGTCTAGGTCTGAGTTTGTGAATCATGATCCAATGTGTGTATTAAAAGTGAAATGTGCATAAATCAATCCTTATCTAAGAGATATCAAAGTTAAATACAAAATTGATTAAATAAGTGATAATGAATAAAATTGATTAAAGGGATAAGAGAGAGAAAAGGAAGGAATACACCTCACTAGGTACACCAACCAATGCATAAACTTAGTGACAACCTATGTGTGCATGTATATAGTGATCAATTAGTGAATAACTTAGACTAATTTGATGGCTTTCTCAATCCTCATGTGTGGGTGGCTCAAGAACTTGATCTAATTTTGTCTCCACCATTGCCCAACCCTGTTTGGTGGATCATGACCTATCAATAGCTTAGATTGGACTAATGGTGTGTCCAACCCTCTCATGTAGATGGATCAAGAACTCAAGTAGACTATGACTCCATCATTTTCCACCCATGGTAGATGCATTTGAAAATTAAACTATGTGATCTAATTATAAATGTCTAATTGGAAATGTCAGCTCTTCAACCACTTAGGTATATTAGGCAACTCTGGGCCACTCAAAAAATCCAACCATTGTAGATGGAATAAGGCATGAAACTGGTATGTAACTTATAATATGATGTTATATGTATACAACATAGATAATGACATAAAATTTTTCATTCCATCTAATCAACCAATGTGTAAGTGAGCATACAAAAATAATGTGTCATGCACATGCCCCTAAATTTGATATTGGAGCATATGGATTTAGGACTGAGTTGTAATAATCTATATCTAAGTATCTAAACTAAATATGGTAATGGTCATGTTGTGCATGATGCCATAAATCTTAGAAAATTGGTATGAATTTAAGCTAAACTGGTATGAATTTGACCAAAATTAGTAAAAATGTAACAGAACATGTGCAAACCTAGACTATACCTATTGTACTTTTCTATTCGATCTAGAATTTTTTTAAATTGAGGATACTAAAAAGTATCACCATATCTTGGATAGTAGCTACATGTGGTACTTGTGTCCCAATTTTTGTGCTAATGTCTTACTTTAATTTTTATGCAATTATACTGGTCTCTATGTCAATGTTTCCCACTATGTTTACCTAAGTCTAATTTTTGTAATATGATCCTATGTGCTAAAAATTTACTATGAGTGCATTTTGGTATCCTAATATTTGTGAAAACCCCCTATGAATACCCCCTCTTTTTATGGGAGTTTTTTAACCTATGCAAAAACTATCCTCAAAATAAAAAGTTTTGAAAGATGTGTGTTAGCAAGATCATATATGATATATACGTAATAATCCAATATAATGTTCATACATAACATCAAAATGTAAGATAATCTAAGCATAAGTTTGTAATATGTGATGTATATTTTATTTAACATTCACAAGGGTGTCAAGATAGATATAAAAATGTGTATAACCATCGAGTAATAATTGAGTAGATACCTATGGGGATGGGGAATGATGTCCGTCATGGCACCCAAGAAAGAAGTGGATATGTGTGAGGTCCCTCATGGCATCTAAAATAGGAATGTGTAACAAACAAGAGACAATTGTCATGCCCAATGATGCATACAAGAAATCCTACATACCACACACTTGAGGCATGCAAAATAGGCCAAGGGGACATAATATAAGGGACATGGGCACATGTCACTAAATCTAAGAAAAAAAAACATACAAATACATTTTTAAATGTCTACATATGCAAGCAATCAATTTGGCTTAGAGACACATAAAAGGACAAGTTCAAATTTTTGCATACACAATCAAGAAAGCACACACAAGGACATGGGCACATGTCTAATGCATACATACTATGAAAATAAGTGGTATAGATCCAAAGAGTGATGGCATATTTAAATACCATCAAATAGAAGAAACAAAGAGACATAATCAAGTCAAAACTAGGAAATATAGAAATGATATTATGCATTAACATGTAATACAAATCTATGTGAGATCAATAGGTACATATAATGAGTTTAAAGTAGTAGTAATAGTAGTAGTTATCAAAAAATCCAAGTGAGTGTAACATGATCAATATCAGACATAAAAATGATAAAATTATGATGTAGAGTATATAAAGATATAACCTGGTAATTGAAACTATGTATAGGGTGCCCCCAAGTGGGTGAATGTGTCAAATGAAGAACCCATATTTCTATGTATATGCCTCTAGTGGGTAGATAATAGCAAATCTAGATCAGTGTAGTGGACTTGATTCTTGTAGGAAATATGCAAGAACTCGATAAGAACAATTGAAGCCTATATGTATGATAAAATTGACTATACTAAGATAGTTAACATATGTAGTGTCTAGAAAATATAAGAAAAGTAAACATGGCAATGCATACAATCTATAATTTTATGTTTTCTAAGTAAATATTTGAATGTTTTTGTGTTTTTTGAAATATTATATTATTTTTGTATCTTCTAGATATAAGATATGTATAATTAACATGAAAATGAAACTATATACAAGGAGCAAGAGAGAAGGAAAGTATGTATAGGAAGGGATGAACAATACTAACTGATGAGTCTCATGGGAGACTCACTATCAATAAGGCCTATGTCAAATAAAAGAACAATGATTGTGTGTGTTTTATGAAAGGGTAATTATGGTCCTAGAACATGTTGTACTGAGTGATCTATATATGGCCTTGCTTATGAAGTGCTATTAAGAATCCATGAAATTGACTGTGGTGTCCTATGAACTGTAGGGGTCTTAGGGACCCATTTAGTAGAAGATGTTGTAATTGGCATAGATGCCCTATGTTGAGAACCCTGAGAACTCAATGATATTGATCTTAGAATAAAGTGAGTAGAGGGAGTCCCTCTAAAATATGTCACATATCTTTGATGCATGGGTATTTCCAATAATGGTCTCCATAGGAGAGTATACATACGTGGCAATAGTGTAGGAGTATACCTCACCTACACTAGTGGCTCCACTGAACTCTATGGTATATTAATAGGAATTGTGCTTAAAGTTGTAATTGGTAACTATGATGTAACCGGTAACTATGTTGTAATTGGTAACTATGTTATAACTAGTAATTGTGATGTAATTGGTAACTATGATATAACTGGTAACTATGATGTAACTCCCTATGGGATAGGTAGCGGATACTCATATGAAATACCTTCAAATATGATCACCTAATTTGCATGTATATATTTTAGGCATTTATGCATGATGGAAGGGATAGATCATACCTATTTTATCCATGGCTTACCTAATAACATGTCAAATGTGTTACCACTAGGTACTACTAAGAATCGAGTGGTCATATGTGTTAGTGTAACCTATATTAGAAGTAAAATCTCCCTAATGGATCTCTGAACATGGCCACTAAAACCATGGATAATTATGTCTTTAGAAGATATATCCTACTCTGAATACCCCAAATGTTATAGAAGCATGATAGTGCACATGTTTATACTTGACCCATTATCTACCATAACACTCTGAATACGATGATGGTCTATATAGGCTCATTAAAATAGTGCATATAAATTTGAATCATCATCAACAATCTCCTACTCTAAGAAAATGATGAGTGTTCTAGATGGAACTATAGTGTGGTACACACTAATGATATTATGTAGTGGGTGTACATCCTCTATAATAGTGTGATATGATGTTGGTGGTGGATGTGCCTAATACATGTAGTGAACACCTAAAGTGCTCCCTGTCTCATTTTTTGTATGCTTTAGAAATGGATTTGAGAATATTTTCAATGTCTTAGCTTTTACTTGTTGAACTTTGGGTGCCTCTATGGGTGTGCCCACATCAATAATGGTAGCCTCTATCAAATCTTGTATATTATGTTTAAAGCTAATACATTAGTTTGTTGTATGTCCTGGTGCCTTTTGATATTCTCAAAATTCATTAGAATCATAGTTATTTGGAAGTGTTTATTTTTTATAAACCTCTTTTATGGGAGGGATAAATATTACATCGCATTCTAAGAGTTGTTACAAAACATGTGTTGGTAATTCTAGAAGGTTGGTGAAAATTTTGCATGGAGGAAATGATAAAACCAGGTGAGGAAATGGCTCTGAATTTACTTAAACTTTGGCCTTTAGATCACTCTTATTTTTAATGGCCCTTACCTTATATGGAGGCTTACTATAACTCTTAGTAGTTGATTCTGCTCCACTTTTATATTTTAGTTTGCCCATAGAGGGAAGCTTGACTTTTCTTTTTTTCTCTATGTGGAATAAATCTGTGAAGGTTGGAAACTTATTAAACAATATAGCTTCATGTAATGTTGGTATTAGGCTCTATTTTAATATGTCCTAGAGCTTTTTATTTACCATAGGACTAGTCAGATTAGCTAATATAGTCTTATATCGTAAGATATATTTGGCAATAGGCTCATTTGTTTTTTGTTTAAATTATGCAACTTGAGTATATGAGATCTTATCATTGATGTTTATTGAGAAGCGTGATACAAAAATATTTTCCAATGGATTGAATATGGTGATAGACTAATTTAGTATATCATAAAACCATTGTAAGGCATAATATTTTTGACTACATGGAAATAATTTAGTGAGAATCCAATCATTTTGCACTTAGTCTAAACATGCTATGTGAAAATCTCAAATATGGTGCTTGGGTTACCCTTACCATAATATAATGTAAGCTTAGGTGCCATGAATTCAGATGGCAAAAAAAAATTCTCTATGTGATGTGCCAAAGGTTTAAATAAAAGAACTTGAGAATTCAAGGCATGTGACGGCCTAGTGACTCCTTGCTCAAGATGGAACACCTTAGCCTAAAGAGTATGAACCTCATGAAAAAGGGATTATACATTTGGAGTGGAGTAACTATCCATAAGATTTGTATCTATCATTGAAGGTTGTTGAGTTATAATATATTATTGTCCTAGTTGAGTTGGCCCTGATGTAGGTGTAACAATGTTATTATCTGGGGGAGTAGAAAATTGACCATTATTTTATTTTTGAAGTTCTTCTTGGATAATACTGTTAAGGTCATCTTGCATATTTGAATGTTTGGAAACAAAATCATGTAATTATCTCTTATCAATTTCATTAAATTAGTTATTAAATTTTGCCATTGTAGTTTGGGGAGTAGGAAAACAAATTATTGTATATTCAGAATCTTTAAAGAAATTAAATATATGAAAGATTTTAAGAAGTAAATACTGAAATAAATCTAATATTTTAAAACTAATATCTAAGCATAAAAACAAAAAGGATACAAACCCTAAGAGCATCTAGGGTTAGGGTTTGAACAATGTTCTAAGTCAAGTTCACCAAGTGGTTTAACCTTTTAGGACTTAGTGAATGTAAATCCTATGTTTGTTAAAGAGATAAGTATATTAAATTAAGGTAGAAATATGTAATAAATATATCCATTTATTTATTATATAATTGAGTAATTTTGACCTTTCTAAAAATATTAATAAATAATATAATTAATAACTTAGCTGGAAAATGACCAGGACAAATGATCTAGAGGCTAAAAACTAAGGTAGAGACTGGTCCAAGTGTTGCTAATATGACCCTAATGTCAAAACACTTCTTGAATAGTAGATGAATATATGGAGGCTAAAAATTGAGGTAGAGATTGGTCTAAGTGTTGTAAATAGGACCCTAATGTCAAAACCCTTCCTAGATAGTAGAGACCTAATTGGATAGTAGTGCCATGTGGTGATAGTGTCCCTATTTTTATGGTAGTTTCATATATGTAGGACTAACCCTAGCTTTTAAGTGTACATGTGTCTAAATTTGTGAGGTTTGTTTTTATGTACACAAATTTTGAAACCTTGTAGATTACCTATTTTGATTAATTTTGTGAGCAAACCTTAATCCTTCATGTCGTTATGGCATCCAATTGATACAAGCTAAAAAGTGTGTTTGTTAGTGTGGTAGGTTGGACATCCTCAACACTTTGTTTTGAATAGAGTTGCCTACATACCAATACTCTAAAGAGGGATCAAGTCTAATGTAGTTCTCCCCACCTAAGTGTTGGTGCAATTGCAAGTGAAGCTAGTATGATCGTTGACTTAAGTGCTTTGAATGTGCTTGAGACTAGAAATTTGAGTAATCTAAGCTTAGAAATGTTGTAGGTGATAGTATGTAGATGTAGGGAAGAATAGGGATTGATAACATTAATTGTGCACAACTTGTTATGAGTTTGTATATGTAATTTGAATATGATTTCCATCTAGTGGGTAAAGGAATAAAAGTTATGTATTTTACTAGTCTAGTGCTTGTGTAGTGCTAAAAGCGGTCTAGGGTGACCCTAAGAGGTCTAAGATTTAAAAATATACTTGTTTTATAAATTAAGAAGGAAAATAAAATAATGCCATTATTGGGACACTAACACCATGTGGTGTTATTGTCCCTATTATGGCGCTAGTGTCTAAGTGGTAGAACACTATGCATGAAGGGCTAGGATGCAAGAATGAGGGTCCAGGACTATTTTAGGGATGACTAGGGATGTTTATGGATACACAAAGGTTGGATAAGTGTGAAAATAGTCTCTAGGATATGTCTAGGGCTAATCTAGGGATAGGTGGTCTCAAGTAGCACTCTTATCACTCAAGTATCACTTTTAGGTGATTATAGCATGATTCACACACAAGACAACACATAGGGGAGAACTACATGAGCCTGAGGCACTCTTTTGGAGGATTAGCTATGTAGGTAGTGCCTTTGATAATGAGATAATTGTGGGTTAGATCAACATCATGTGCCTATTAACCCATTTTTCCCTAAGATCACATTGAAGATGTAAAATTAGGGTTTTGTCATTTCACTAAGAGCAACAGTCCATGACGCAAATCTAAATACACCAAAGTGAAGTCGAAGCCAAATCTATAAGTATCCAAGTAATTGCATCCTATTTAAATGAATATATTGTACAAGACACTAGCATCGAACCCAAACACTAGCATCAACATAATTATCTCAGGCTAATTTAAGTGTCCCAAGAGTTGGAGGCACCAAATCACAAATCTGATAATTGTTCCAAAACTTCTTCCTACCTACTTCATGTTTGTACCAAATCTAACACTATATTAGCATTATAAATAACTAAGTACATTCTTTAATGTCATTTGTATATCTATCATAATTGTACTTTTTATTAATAGTCTATCTCAACTTTATAAATTCAAATTCAACATATTGTACCTTTGAGTTTAGCACATTAATTAGTCTTTTGTGGATCTGATATTCACCCTTTTGCCCTGTCATTCCTATCTCTTAAACCCTAACCACTAAATAGGATCAACATCCAAATTAGGGTTAAATAATTACCTCAATAATAGTTTGTAATAGTCCAACCTAGTGAGCTAAAGTATGTATAAGTATTTTGAAATCTAAAATTGATTTTAATTTTGTAATTTAGGTGCTCTTTACATAGCATATACACCTTATATATGTCTCATGCAAAAACCTAGGTATAATAATGGTACCAATGTATAAAATTCTTTAAAAAATGTGTATCTCATATAACTGTGCAATTTGTCCAATTTGCAACTAAGTGTAGAGAACATATTTTCAAAACATGCCCCCACTAAAATATGAAATTGAGAGCTGGTATAAGTGTGGAGAACATGTTTCCATAACATTCCCCATAGTATATCTAAATTTTTGAACTATGAAAAATGTGTAAAAAATGTTTCCATAACATGCCCCCACTTTATATCTGAATCTATGAATTGTGACAAATGTGGAGAACATGTTTCCATAATATGCCCCCACTATATATCTAAATCTGTGAATGTGAAAAAAGTGGAATCCATGTCTTTATGACATGATCCCACTAATATGCCCCACCTTTTGAGGTGAGAGGAAGTATAAAATATTAGTTACCATTGACTAAATTTTGGCCCTTTAGGCCAAAATTGGGTACCCCTATTTAAAAACTTAGCCACCTATGTCTATACCTTTGGCTAGGTCCAGTATGCAGGTTTCATTCAAAAGAAGTGTTCTATACAAAGCCCACAAAAAATGTACAAAGTCCAATTCTTTTGAAAAGTTTGGTTTTGGTCTTTTCCTAAGCCTTTGCATAGTATCCTTTCAAGGTTTTTTTTTTGACTAAAGTGTTATTTATTTTTAACTTTTCATTTGGCCAAAGTGTTGAATTCTTTCAAACAATTTGTCTGAGACAAATTTTCCAAAGACAAAGATAATTCCTTCAAGAAAATTATCCAAAGAATTTCCCTGAAGGACCTTTTCATGCTAAGGGATCATTTTCAACTTTTTTAAAGGGTAGTTTACAAGTTCTAAAGGGCGCTTCTATAGGAAATGGTCCACTTCATTCTTTCTGAAGGATAATTTTTTTGAAAAAATGCCCCAAGTAATTTTCTCAAAGGGCACTTCGGGAAAAGGTCATCTTCAATATTTTTGAAGGGCACTTCATTTTTTATAAAAGACATTTGTAAGAATCTTGAAGGCCACTTTCAAGTCGAATGGGTCATTTTTAATTCTTCTGAAAGGTCCTATTAGCAGCAAGTGTCCCTAACATTTTTTTAGAGGGTACTTTTGGCTCAATTGAAAGTTTTTGAAGGGTATTATTTGGGAAAAGTGTCCTTCCCAGATGGTCCATTTTAGAAAATTTTAAGGGTATCTATTTAGAAAGTGACTGAAGGAATATTCAAAGAGCACTTGGAAAAAGTTTTGAAGACCTTATTCATAGGAAAATTGTCCACAAAAATTGTAAAAATCAAAAAGCCCAAATGAATTATTTTGGGAGAAAATGCTAAAACAAATGTCCAAAAAGGTTGATAAGTGTGGGGCAAAAGTCCACAAAAATTAATCTCAGGAAATCCCAAAATATTTCTTTCGAAAGGATTGGCCAAAGGAATTATCTCAGGAAAAAGTGTCGAAACAAAGTATCCATGGGAAAAAACCCAAAAGAAGATAAGTATGTGAAAAAGGAATGTTTGAGGAAAATATCCCTTCCTAAGAATCATATACCTTCTTGAATCTAGCATATGAAACATTAATGCATTAATGAATCCTGAGTTGTGAGTTTGTGTGAGAAACATCTTGTTTGTCTTTAAATAGTGGTTTCAGTCAATTGGGAGGACATTATATGTTGGTAAATCACCATTTGGTTTCTTAGTTTTTTTCATTAACCCTTTTCATATACAATTTATAAGTTAGAGAGAGAGCTTTAAAGGTGCATCAAGGGGAGATAACCCCTTATCTAGATATTCATCTCAGTGAAGTTGTCACCCACAACAAGAGAGATATTTCAATTGTGCCACTTAGATGAGGAGAGATGAGCATCTCCTCAAGGGTGTGAATCCAAATGTCAATAGTTTTTGACATGCCTAGTGGGACAATTTATCCAAGGAGTTGAATAATTTTTGGTGTGTTCTTCAATCAATCAACCTTTTAGATGCCTTTCAATCAACACCAATGGTGACTCCAAGTTGAATCAGCTGGTTAAGCAGCCCTAGTGCATCAAAAAATCATATTTGGTATATATAATTCCATTTTTGAGTAGTATGGACCTTGTGTTCCTTCATATTTTTTTGATCAAGCTCATGTTGTTCTTGGAATCACCTCAAGCAACTCTCCTAATTATCCTTCTCCTAGTCAATCCAAGAGTGTTAGGGAGATAATGTTGGAGTTGAGAAGCAAATGTTGGAGATGGATAGGCTGAATGAGTAGAATAGGTATCAACAAGATCTTATGTATAAGGAGTGATTTTTTATGTAAGCTCAAACCATGCAATCCATGAAGGAGAAACTAGTAAGATGGAGTCAATCCATTCAAGGCAATCAGCCTTATATACCTTTTTCCATCCCAAAACAACCTTATCTTATTCAAAATAAACCCTCCTCTTGTACATCAAATCCTTTCTATCAAATAGCACTTTCTCACCAAAATAAAATGAGCCAACCTTCTAACCCATCTAATGCATTAAGTACTCTTATTGTTAATCCTTTGCACCTGGTAATCTAACACCAAAGGACATTAGAATAGCCTTCTATGGAAACTAAATATTTCAATTCCTTAGATTATGAGCCCTCCTTTGAAAAAATTCATCTTATTTCCTTTGGAAAACAACACATCCATCCTCAATTAACTCTTCCTCCTAGTTTCCCTCAACCTTTTCAAATCCTTCAACATGATGTCAAGATCCCAAGTTGGAGAAATGTCTATCATAAACCAGCTTAAGACCTTGAGAAAGATGAAGTTGTTTCCTATCCTCAAGAAGATATTTCCATTCCTAAGTCCTCTCCTTCATCCCATACTCCATTTTCACTTCCTTTACCTTCCATTACCTTCTATACTCCAACTCCTGCATTTCAAACTCATGAACCTATCCATTCACCCTTCACTTCATTCCCTTCTAAAGAGGAACCTATTTTGAGGGAGGCAAGTGAGCAAGATAAAATGAATTTTTTGGATAATCAAGAGGCTATTATGAGTGATGATGAAAATGAAATCATTATAGGTACTCCCCATGATCATCATCATGGTGATCATCAGCATGAGCATGAGGTGGAAGGCATTATCAAAGATGAACAATGTAGTCAAATCATATTTCAAGAGGTGGATGTTTGAGGAGGTTTTCATGAGAATAAGGTTAAAGAAGTGACTCTTGAAAGTGACATGATTAAAGGAAAAGATATAGGTCACACATACAAGCAAATGTTATAGCAATATCAAGATGATATTGATAAACTTCAATTGTCAATGTTGGATGGAGAATGTAAGCATGGTGAGTTATTTTCCCTTTGTTTGATGAACCTTCTTATTGCTTTGATGAAGATAATGACTAGGCCATGGAACTTGAATTAAATGAGGTTCAAGAGCATGTTATTGAGTAACTAAATACTCTTGTTTTTGAATAAGAAGGAGAGGGATCACATTGGTTTGATAGAAGCATTGAGGAAGGAGTTCTTGAGGAAGAAAATGATGATTTTTGGAATAAGTTATAAATGTTTTGCCTCAGCTCAAACATCACACCAGCCATCCTTCCCCAAGAGAGCCATGAGGAAGTAAGAGATCAATTTGAAAATCTTCTCAAAGAAATAGAAAAGAATGATTTGGTCCATGATACATACCAAGAGATCCATGAGTCAAATGAGCCCTATAATGATGATATTGTAGCCATTGATGCCTTGATGGACTACACTAACATGAAGGACTAGCATGAAACATACCTCAAAGAGAAATATGAATACATGGATGTGGAAGATATGTTTGAACCCAATGCATTAGAATACATGCCAATCAAAATGGAAAAAAAGAAGGGTGAGTCACCAAGTTTCTACTCCAACAAATTACTTGGTTACCACCATGAGTTTTCTTTCCATGAAGGAGACCTAAGAAGTTTCCCCTTTGATCCAAGAGGAGGAAAAACATATCATGTTAGATTTACATATTAGTTTAATTTTAGTTGTGTCTTGTTTTTCCCCTAAGTGCTTATGTACATTTGTGTGTCTTGTGAGTTTGCTTGCTTGTGTGTTTGTTCTTTCCCTTGTGTGTTTTGAGGTGGTAACTAATTATCTTGTTGATCAAGTTTTGAATCATGGTCAAGGTTTCTTATTTATTTCAGTCCTTAGATGGCTCCTTAAGCTTAATGAAATGATAAGGCTACTAGTCTAGTTATTATAGCAGGCATACTACCCCTACCAGTCACCAATTTATTGACCAAATTTTGGCCCTTCAGGCCAAAATTGGGCACCCTTATTTGAAAACTTAGTCACCTAAGTCTATACCTTTGGCTAGGTCTAGTATGTAGGTTTCATTCAGAAGAAGTGTTTTATATAAAGCCTACAACAAATGTACAAGTCTAATTCTTTCAAAAAGACTGGTTTTGGTCTTTTGTTAAGCCTTTGCATAGTATTCCTTTTGGGTCTTTTGTTTTTGACTAAGGTTTTTTTTTTTTTTTTAATTTTTCATTCTTCCAAAGTGTCGAATTCTTTCAGATAATTTTTTTGAGACAAATTTCTTGAAGATGAAGACAAATTCTTTTGGGAAAATTATCCGAACAATTTCCCCAAAGGACCTTTTCAGGCTAAGGAATCATTTTCAAAAATTTTGAAGGCTAGTTTATAATTTTTGAAGGGCACTTCTATATGAAACGGTCCACTTTATTCTTTTCAAAGGATACTTTTTTTGAAAAAATGTCCTAAGTAATTTTCTTAAAGGGCACTATGGGAAAAGGTCATCTTCAATATTTCCAAAGTGCACTTCATTTTTTTTGAAAGATATTTGCAAGAATCCTGAAGGCCACTTTCAAGTTGAAGGGGTCATTTTAAATGATTCCAAAAGGTCTTATTGGTAGGAAGCATCCCTAACATTTTTTTAAGGGCACTTTTGGCTTAGTTTAAAGTTTTTGAAGGGTATTTTTTTAGTAAAGTTTCCTTCTTAGATGGTCCATTTTAGAAAAGCCAAAGGGTACCATTTTGGAAAGTGACCGAAGGAATAGTCAAAGAGCACTTGGAAAAAGTTCTAAAGACCTTATTCATGGGAAAATTGTACTTAGAAAATTTCAAAATCTAAAATCCTTAATTGATAAGTGTGGGGGAAAATTCCACAAAAATTAAGCCCAGGAAAGCCCAAAAGATTTCTTTTGGAAGGATTGGCTCAAGGAATTATCTCAGAAAAAAGTGCCAAAACAAAGTATCCATGGGTATAAACCTAAAAGAAGATAATTCCATGAAAAAGGAATGTCTGAGGAAAATATCTCAAATGAATGAGAAGGATGATGGCCTCACAAACGTCAATTTCAAACTATAGAAAATAGCCATTGAAGTCAAAAAGACTTAGTAGGAACATGAGAGCAAATATAGGGGTAAAAAATGGCAAGATATTGAGCATCTAGTGTAGTCAAAACAAGTGAAAAATAGATAGGTTGACAGTTTAAGTTGTTGTTGGTAACTAACCCAAATCAAGGAGCTTCCATGAAATTGACAAACACAAGTGCCAGAGGATAGCTAGTAGTTAGAAAGAGCATTTTATAACTATTTCCATGAGTTCTATTCCTTTGAATAGTTATATTTGTTGAGTCTCTTATTTTTAGTTTCAAATGTTCATGGATGGTCTTTGATGGAGGTAGTTTCCTATGCCAATTTTGAAGGTTTTATGCCACTTTTCACCATTCTTATGACTTGTTTCAGACAAGTAGACCTCCTGACATGGCATGACTCACCTCACCCCACTTTCACATGTAATTTTAACTGATATCCTCAAGGTGACACATGTCTAAGTGACCATTATAATCCCTTTGCTTGACCTCCCTCCCAAAGGCTACATATATGCATTCTTTTGGCTTGTTCAACAGCCTCCACTAGTTATTTGGAAAACTCTAGCCAAATTTATACTTGAGTAACTCTTGAATAAATATATTAAAAAAAATTCCCCTCATATTCTTTAATATTGAGTAATGACTTGAATCTTGTTGGTCTAGTCTAGTGAAAGATTGCCTTTTCTAGCTTGTACTCTTGATGGTCTACCAATTTACAGAAAGGATATTATTATAGATCTTTGATAGTATTTTTTTCTAAGTGTAGAGATATCCTAGAAGTGGTCCATCATTGTATCCCTCATTTAAATCATTCAATACCTTCCTAATAATCATATACCTTCTTGAATCTAGCATATGAAACATTGATGCAGTAATGAATCTTGAGTTGTGAGTCTTGTGTGAGAAATGCCTTATTTGTTTTTAAGTTATGGTTTTAGTCAATTGGGAGGACATTATACATTGGTGCATCACCATTTGGTTTCTAATTTTATTTCCTTGACCCTTTTCATATACAATTTTTAAGTTATAGATAGAGCTTTAAAGGTGCATCAAGGGGAGCTAGCCCCTTATCTAGAGATTCATCTTAGTGAAATTGTCACCCACAGCAAGAGAGATGTTTCAATTGTGCCACTTGGATGAGGAGAGATAAGCATCTCCTCAAGGGTGTAAATTTAAGTTTCAATAGTTACCTTACCTCAAAAAGATAAGATAACCATATAATATGTGTATAAACCATGTAACATATAGGAGAAACATGTCTTAGTAGATATATCATTGAACTCCACATAATGTGATCACATCAAGCCTTAATATATATGATATAGATCATGTCAATGTCTGTATAGTAACATTACAATCTCAACAATAAATCAAGAAATCAAGCACACTATACAAGAGCACTCAAAATCAAATCAAAAAATAGTGGTCCAAAGAGACCTCAAACAAGGGGTATGTTCAAAGGCCACACAATCAAAGGGACATAACTTAGTCAAATGTCTAGAAAGAAAGGAATGACATATTCAAATGTACATATAACAAGTAATGACATATTTAGATTTAAAATAAAGTAAACAAAGGCATGGAATCTATAAATAATGAAGCATATTCAAGTCCTCAACAAGTAAGACAAGATGCTCAACGAAGTGCATAAAGCAAAAGCATAAGAAACCAACCTAAACATAACATACTAGCCCCTGGATATATGTGTTAGTAAAAAAATATGAGTACATAACATATCAAGTACACTATGAAATATTTAAGGATGAATAATACATGTGTAAGACATAAGCTCAAACATGATAAAGGAAAGGGAACATAGAACCATATAAGTTGTGCATATCAAGATCAAAGAATTGGATGCCCCAAATGTATATATGACATGAGTAGAAATAATTTCCAACATTTGAATAAGAATAGATCATATATCTATGTACACCTATATCACACTCAAATGATGTGTGAAACACATGTAATAGAAAGTACCGATATGCCATCTACTAACATGGAACCAACAACATAAATGCCAAGGAGTTGATAAGAACATGTGAATGCTAAAAATAATTTTTGATTTTTGAAATTTTTTTATATTTTTAGTATCTTGGGAATATTTTACTTTGTAACCTTAAGTTGGATCCTTTACATTGTTTGAATTATGGTTTTATAACTGTAAATGGTGCATAGCATGTTCTTCCTTACAATTTACATCTACAATTTAAAAACCAATGTTATCAATTCAATATGGATCAATTTGCCTTTATTAGAAAAAAATTTATACCTTGTTAAGTTTGGTCAATTTTAGGATCCATTTTATATAACCAAAGAGTGCCCAGTGTAAATGCATATTGTGATATGGTAGGCATAACCTAATCCCTTATTTGAATTACTTTAGGCCCACAAGAAATTGGTATGATGATGTTACCCAAGGAGTCTTTCCAACCTCCTTTATTTTTCAAGTCTTTTATAGCAAAGCTAAGTTGTTGAAAGCATCTTACATTGTAAGTAGGATGAATATGGTTATGCCAAAAATAATCACCGGCCATGAATAATGTGATTGTTAAATCCTATTGGTGTGAATTATTTTTGGGTTATTCACCTTGGGGAGTTGCCCCATTCTTGAAAATAGTAATATCATGGTTATTTGTAGCTGAATAAATATGTGGTTCTTGATTTATGCTTGATAAGGAACATGCATATCTATACACATCCCAATAAAGTATATCACATGAAGCAAAGGGATTATATAATGTTTTTTCTCTAAGTGTATAAATATGACCTATATTAAATATGAATTGAACTTCCAAATCTGAGGGGATATGATTCAAAGAGTATAAAAAAATCTGTAAAATTAATAGCATATTCTTAAATAAGCTCATCCTCATTTTGAGCTAAGCTTTGTAAATGATCCCATTGTAAATTAGGAAACTTGTGTTTATGGATAAAATTTTACAAATACAAATACTCAAATACATGCTTAGCAAGTGGTTGGCCCTTTAAGATATGATCGTCGAAAGCAGCCTTATGAGAGGAAATTTGTAATCTAATAGTAACCATTTATTGTTGAAGATATGTTGTAATATTCACCATTAATAAAACATTACTTGGAGAGTTTGGTAAAATGTTTGAAAACTCATTCATATGTTTCAAACTTACATCCATGTGGAATGGAGGTGTAAGTGCACATTTATTATCATTGAATTTTGGAACCTTTGGCAAGTCACATGATGATTTTGGTATATTTTATACTTGCATGGTGCTTAAGTGTTCATCCAAATTTGGTGACGATGAAACAATTAGAATTTTAGGTAAGTCTTTCAAAGTTACATATTTTGGTATTTGAGGCATTTTTACCACCTTTGGTTTGTAAATCACCCTTTTCCTTAGTGCCTTGATGTTATTTTCTAGAGAATCCATGATGTCTTTGTTTACCTTTTGAAAAAATTTAACTCCAAATGAAGGAATAAGAGATTAATCACCTTTTATAAGGGGGATATTATTTGTAAATATGGGAATTATAGGAGTTTGAATCAATTTTATTTGAATAAATGTCCCCTTTATGAGTAATGTGTAAATAAACCAGAATATCCTTGTGTACTTATCATAAATTTTGAATATCACATGAAGGAACATCTTACCCATGTGTATCCTTTTTGGTGGTATAAGTTGCATGAAGAGTGTGATTATATGACTTGCTTATAAACTATGATGGAATAATGGACTTAGGATGGTAGATAAGAACACCTTGAATACATTTTGTAAGTTCAAGCATCACATATGCCCACTTATCCTCATCTAGTATTATTTGATATCTTTAGTGTCAAGGGATATATCTTGAAAAATATACATTTATTCTCTTTAAAATTCATCCCTTGGTTGATTAGATTTATCCATGGATGAATTCTTTAGTTTATTTTTTGAAAAATAAGGAAAGATAAATCAAGAATAAAATAGGAAACCCTAGGAAACAACACCCATAAGATTTTGCATTCATATAGATCATGTTCACCAAATGTTTAACCCTAAATTGAGATGGGTCAATATATTATAGGATTAATAAAATATAAATGAATAAGTATAAGTGTGATAAATAGATTTATAGTAGGCTAATTAATTATAAACTTAGATAAATAATATTCTAGATTTAAATACTAAGATATACTAAAAATAGTAAGTATAAATATTGATTAATATAGCAATGAAATGAACATAAGAGTACTTAGTTGATAAATTATGCACGTGGATATAATATGAAACATGCTAGAAATATATTGGATCAATACCCTAGATCAATTTTTAGATTTTTTAAATTTAACCTTTGTAGTTTTGAACACTTGTCTTGACCTCAGACGATTACATCAACATTTTTATCTAACTTGGACAGGTGTCTAGTAAAAAATATTTGTTGGATATAGATGCAACCACTTGGGATATTTTGGGTTTTATATCACCTTTGCTCTGGTGTTCTTAGATCTAGATCATGGGCTATCACTCCTTGTCAAATAATAAAACCCTAGTTCTTGATCTTCATAGTGGTTATGGGAAAAATTGGTTAGTGGACTCACAATGTTGAGATAACCCAAAATACAACTCTATCATTGGGTGCTACCTATATAAGCACTACTCTGAGAGGGCCTTAGACTCATGTATTTCTCTTTTGCATGTTGTCTTGTGTGTGCATAAGGATGCAATGTGTGAAAAATAAGTATAATAGTGACCTAGCTTGTAACTTGGCAAATAAGACTCATGGAGTACTCCTTTAGTACTTAAAACCTATATATGTGTTTAACCTATGACTGATATGGAAATAGGGGAAAATATTTAAGCTTTACTCACTTGAATTCTTGGTTGATTGCTTTTGGTATGCTACCTCATGAGTTTTTAGGTCTGTCTTAGGTGAGGAATGAATGAGGATTAATCATGCATATATACCAATCCCTTTTAGTAATATATCAAGTTAAAGAACTTAGGTTGACCATAGTTATATGTTTCTTTTATAAATTTGATGACTTTAGGGTACTAGACACTTGAATTGGAATAGGACACTAGCATTGACTGGGATGCAAGTGTCCTAAAAGTCAAAAAATAGGCACATGTCCCAAACTTGTAGAGATAAAAGATAAGCAAGTTTATAACACTTTGATTATGATAGAAGGCCTGGGTCATTATAATAACACTATTCAGACTAAGATATAATCAATTTGGCACAAGATTGAGGTGGTATATAATTCAAATTTAGTGTCTACACTAATAAATGAGTAGGGGTCATTTTTAGGTGTCTACAAACATCTTTGTAAATGTTAGATAGATCCTATGTGTATGCCTTAGTGTTAAATGAACTATATAATGCTTGTGTATTTATAGACTATTGAATTCAAATTATGACCTTGTTGGGATGCGAATTGACATCAAATGGTTAAAAGTAAAAAAGGTGAAAGGAATGGGATGAGTGACACCAGTGCTCCTATCACATAACCCAAAAAAACATAGGGAAGAGAGAAAATTTGAAAGGGTTAAGAAGGGAATGACCATTAAATTTTGACAAATGTACTAATAATGACTAATTTATAAAAATAAATAAATATAATTTAACACTCAATAAATATAACTAATAATTTGTAGGGGTTTATAAGTAAGTTAGGTTTGCCCCTTTACCTCTTAATGATGGATCATGGAAACCTAATTCTCAAATACTTAGGTCATGCACTTATAGAATCATATTTACATCAAAGGTGTTGTTTACTAGGGGAACAAACCTTAGATTCATCCATATATTGGATCCCTACCTACCACATGGATTACTTATTTTCATTTGTGTAGTACCTAAAAACTTAGGTCATGCATGTGATGACACGTGTGTAGGGTGTAGTGAAGGTATTATCTATAGACCCCACATGTTTTTTGTGTCTCTTTTTTATTTTTTCGGGGTCTCACATGTATTGTTGAATTGAACACATCAAAGGAATTTGTGAAACTCTTTTAGGTGTTAAATAACAAACCAAAAACTTTCAACAATTTTATTTTGGGTAATATGTTGTTGTAGTAAACTATATACCACTTTACTCTTGAGGCAAATGTACTTAGAAAATAAGTGGGGATCAGAGGAATTCTATCCCAAAATTTATGAACATCATTACATATTGTAATGATATTCCCCTCTTCAAATCCTTCACATGTGTCATGCAATATCTAAGGTAAACATGTACAATCCTTAGATAACCCAAACCCCATTTTATCTTCATAAAATTGGGGACATTCTAGCATAGTGTTCCATGTTTGGCATACCACCTTGAGTTTGCAACATAATTTATGTGATGCTCTCATCAAGATATCTTTAACTATTTCTTTGGGAATTCCATGTAACTCCTCAAAGAAAATATTTTATCTGTAGTTGTAGTAAACCTCATATGAACTATGTTTACCTTACCTTTTTTTGCATTTTGACGTGAACAAAATCACATCAAGGCATGAAATCATCACATATGAGTTATGTCTAACCAACTTATTTTTTTCTTTTTTTTTGGTCTCGAATATATTTTTGAGTTGAGCACCTCAAAGCAAGCTACAAAACTGGCATAGATTTATGGAAGGATGATCACAATGGAGAAATCAGGTTTGGTAGGGTCAAGAGGAATAGAGATAAAAAGAAACATCATTTAATGGGAAGTGATATGTGGAGTGACTCAAAACTGGGTAGAAATAAAAAAATTACCTACTGTTGCAATGGCAAAAAGATATAGAACACCTAATATGCATGCAAACTACCACACGTAGATTGGATTCAACGTAAACTGCCATGTAAAGAAGTGGTTTTGTTTTATAGGTGTCATGCTCAATTATTCATTTGAATTTTAGCTAGGGTTTAAATATTCTATTATATATTTTAATATTGTTTTAATATATTATATATTATAGTATGTAAATATATTAAAATATATAATTAAAATATAGAATATATTAAAATATAATATAATAAATAATTTATTGTAATAATATATTATAATAATATACTAAAATATAATATAGTGTACAATATAATATATTAAAATATATAGTATATTAAATAGTATAATACATAATATATTATATAGTCTAATTATATATAATATATTATAATGTGAGCATATCACCAATGATTTTGTAATAACTTATTTAATTAATGTTATTTGTATAATAATGTTATCCAAAGAGCCTTAAATCTCAAACATGTGCTATTACATTTCCCATCGACTTTGACCTCACATTTTCTTGGCTTAATTGAGATTTTTCATGAAACCAAGGATTATTCAAACCTATTTCTCAGGATGTAACCATTGGTAGATTGAGAATGGGGACCCACTTAACATTCAAACTTTATATTAAGCAAAAATTTAAGAATGAATGCCACATGGTCATGTGTCATTACAACTTCTTCAGCTATATTGAAAGTGACAAACCAAAATCATGAACCCTTCTTTTTAGGGTTTCATATATCTACAACAAATTTTCCCTAAGCATTATTTCATCTCACTCTATAATGTATTTCTCCCTCTTTATGCAACATTTCTCCTTTCACCGCTCTTTCATTTCCCTTTGATGAACTATGTGATTTGCACCAGCTATTTTCATATAATTGATAGCACTAATGTATAAGTTGGTTTATGCCTTAGTGATCTTAAGACATTTTGAATGTCTAAAGTGATAAATCTGATATGTCTGAAATGATAAATTTTATAAATCTCATGACATTCTCAAAAACAATCAAATCCTCCAAGTTGATGTTTTGAAGCATATTTAATGGCTCAAAGCTCTGAATTAATATCATCATCTCTTGGTCACTATGTGTATGTTTTAGTCATAGCCTTATCGATCCACCATCTAACCCTTATTATTTCACCCTCTAACCCTCTATTTCTAATCAAAACAATAGTTTTTATTGGCATTATTGGTGGCAAGGAACTAAATGTGATTGGTAGTTGTAAATTGGTGGGTATAGATGCAAATAAATCAAGTGAACCATCTTATTAGTGATATTAATCCCCACACATATTATTCTCCCTATTTTAAATGATATTAGTGCAAAATCCTATCCTTTGAAGTTGACTTCAAATAAATTAATGATTATGTGAGGGAACAATAGAGGAGCAATTGGATGTAATCAAAACACTTATTTGAGCACTGCATTTAGATTCTTCCACTCTTTTTCTTGGACCTATTTCAAATATTTTTCTCCCTAAAGATGTGTTCAAAAGAGTACTCTAAACATTTAGTGCAGCTTGTTGTAGGAGATATAAAGGATGTTGCCTCAAAAATAAATATATATAGATTAGCAATAGTGGTGTCACATCTAAAAAGGGAGTCTCAGTGACTATGAATAATCCACACATGAAAATAAAACCCTTAAAAATACCATGAAAATTAAATATACATTCCTTATACCCTCGAGGTAATAACGAGTCTCCTATGTTCATGCTTTCAACCTCACAAAAATGGAAGAGGAAAAAGAAAATCACATGAAACTTGATTACATTAGAGGCATTTCTACTGAGGTGAAGAGTGCTCAGATTCATCTAAATATATTAAAATATGTTATTCACATCCACTAACATCAGCACTCATAGTTAATGTGGGGTATAATGCCATGTAACCTTCCTTCAACACCAACATGATTGAGAAGATGGGTCTACATGTTCCACCATAATGTATCAATATTAACTATTGTCTTGGTATTAATTATTTGGTAGACATGACTTATTAATCATGTAAAACCCAAAAAAATGGTAGATGTGATTGATAGATCACATAAAATCCAAATTCAACAGTTGTAGACATGATATGACTATCTAATTTCAACATAATGTTTTATAGTTATTACACTTCAAATAAAAAAATCTTTGAGGGAATCAAATATCCACATGTCCAAGTCATAAAATGCATATTGCACCGACCATCTTTGCATATTTTATTTCCCTCATATTTTTTTTAATAACTAGTAGTTGCCCTAATGGTGCAAGGAATGTCGAGAGGGATTTATATTTATATTTTTTAAGCACTTATTAGTGTGAAGTAGGTGAGGAGTACCAAAGAGTCAAATAAAATTTGGGAAAAATCACTATTATATATATATCAAGAAAAATTAAATTTGTTGTAAATGATGTGGAAGAGGTATTCCACTGATTCTTGCTTCCTCTATTATTATTAGATGTACATAGTCATTATCCTTCATTATTATGTAGTGGTCAAATGAAAATGAAGGGTTGATAAATAGGTCATATAGTGAATACACTCTTGATATGGTAATGAACATTAACACATGATGATCAATATTGCTAATATATATTGTTGCTTTATTGAGAGTCATTCCTTGCACTTTATGTATTATTAGAGCCCATGCCAATTTGATAGGTATTTGGTAGTGACCATCACATGTAATAAGAGGAATTGAAATATGTGTTGGATTACAAACATTTCATGGGGGACCAGAGTATTTTTTGATGTAAACAACTATGTAAATGGGCAAGCAAGGTGGATTTAAATTTGTGTGGTAGACAATGTGAAATATTTCCCCAATGGATCTATTAACTAACCTGTTCTCACCCAAAGTTTAGATGTCAACATAATTTTATATCCTTTAAATACAAGCATAGTTTACCGAAGCTAAGTGTTGTGGATTGGTGTCCCCTATTATCTATTTTATTCTACTTTACAAATTGTTATTGGAATGTTTAATGATTTTAGCATTTGGTTATTATGTATTATTGTCAATTTGTTATTGCATATAAATGTGTCAATAATTTGAACTCTTCATGTTCTTTTTCTTGTATAAAGTATCATGTTTTAGACATGAGCATATTCTGATATTTTTTTGTTGGGTTTTCATTTTTGATGTTGGTCAATAAATTTTTGAATAATAGATTATTATTTATGTATCCTTCTTGACAAAAATTTGTGTGTAGTGTTACTATTGTGTCAAATCCCTGCCAAAGGGTGTGGCCAAATGACTTTCCTACATACATTGGTATGTCATTTATGGGTAGAAGTTATCCCAAATAACCAAAAAGTATAATTGAGCAACCTCCAAAAGCTTTGTTATTATGTTGAGTAAATGCCTCATGCATTCAACTATCTATATAGCCAAGCATCTTTGGCCACATGAAGCTCATTTCATCAATGAGCACATATTTAATGTGTTTCATTTCTTCTTTTAAAAAATTTAGTGCATGTCCCTCAGGTTCCTTCATTTCATGGATAGGAATGTGGAGGCTTGAATGTATAGTTGAAGCATTTGTGTTAAACTTTGTGACACCAATTGAAGTGAGGAGAAGAAGGGGGGGACTATATCTCCCTAAAAGTTCATTTAGACTACATTTGATGTAGCTAATCAAGTAGGATTTACTTATACTAGTTGTTTCTTGTATAATCATCTTGATTGGTGGATCAATTTTTTTTGGGCATATCATAGAACAATATTTAAGGCTAGATGTTGGTTACCAAATAGTTCACTTAATAGTGGTTCACTTGTGTAATCTGTATATGTATTATAGGTGAATATGCACTAAGAATCTATAAATTATGGTGTTATTGTATGTAGGCTAAGTAACACCTCAGAATGACTCTAGTTATGGCTAGTGTCAAAATCATGGAGCCCAAGCATGTCAATGTCATCCATGATATTATCACTCGATGGGTGTACGTGGGATAATAATTACCACTCATGCATTTCCACTTCCATATGTACATCTTCTTGAGTGTCACTAGCATCACTTCTTGAGTTAGCATTGTTTAGTTCTTCTATAGAGATCTACTCAATATGCCATGGAACATATAAACCCTTGATTTATTCCTAGTGTGAATAATGCCCTATGTAATTAAACTAATGTCCACTATAATGTTGTGGAATTTTTTGTATAATGGAATTCTAACCAAAAAAAAACTTCATAACTTGGCAAACCAACATGAGGCACAATAGAGAAATGAGGGAATATGTGAATAATTTTTTGGATTGTTCTTTTTATCCATTAATTAGTTTTACTTTTATTATTGAAAGACCATGTTCGAGTAGCCTCAATGAGTAGCAATGTATATTTAAAGCATCAATGAAAGATGGCAGTATCATATCATCAATTGTGATCTTAAAAACACATTTGAAGATTTACTTTCCAATATACAAGGTGAAAAATGTTATGATACAAACCATTAAAGGTAGTTCTTGTAGCATGTGGCATGTCTCATGTGCACTTATGTCATAGTCAATAATAGTTTTTGTGAGGAACTTGTTATATGTAATCATCTCTGGGAAATTAATTGTTACTAAAGTTTATATTCAAGTTAGCATATAGTGGTAGCTTTTAGACTTGATTTTAGCTTTAGAAGCACACTTTGATGACATGGTGGGAGACAACTGGTTGGCAATCAGCATTAGCATGCCATATCGAAAGCATGCTTGAGTTGTGGATGTTCACTCTTTCATCATTACATGTTAAAATATATGTTTTATGACCTTTGACATTAATAAACATGGTTGATATCTCTTGTAATGGCCACAGTACTTTGTATCTACATTGTAGAGTAGTGCCCCTTCTCCATAAACATATAGATTCACTACATTTCATGTGTCTTTAAACTCAATTTACAAGCTCCTCATAATTTTTTTGAGCATTAAAAATAAACATTTCATCTATGGTGAGAAAATATGGATCATCTAGACTAGAATGGTGGATTATATCCTAGATGTTGTAGTGGTGTGTGGATTCCATGTTGTCACATAGTGATCAAAAAATAGCCTTGTAGAATCCATCTGAAGAGGTTCTTCCCAGTTCAAAGCATCGATGTTGGGTGTATTTTCCAACCATATAAATCCATGGATGTGTGCATATCCTCTATGTTGCCATTCATACCTGATTATTGAAAAATAAATAAATACATATGATTGTGTAGGGTTTTTCTATGTAAATAGACAAATCAAATATAGTGTAAATATCAATACCTCTACCAATAATCCTTGTTGTGGAGATGTTTTTTTAGGATTTCTTCACAGAAGATTGAAAATCATTTATCCATGTATGAAGATGCAAGATGTATATTTTTAATAAGGTTTTAGTTTTTCCAATGACTACCATTATTTGGGAGAGCTAGAGAGATACCTAGCATGACTCTTTGTAGATATGGCCACTTGGTGTCTGCTATGCTCAAGGTGAATAATAGTGTTGGGGATATCAATTATGTGATCATATTTTTTATTTCATTTCTACACTTGGACTAAAATGAATATATACCTCTAAGTGATGATCCAAAACATAATTAGTTGATCTACAATAGTAGCATCAGGTAACTATGTTAGATGTTGTTGTAAGTCTGAAATTGTGATTGGCATATTGTCTTAAATGTTTTTTTTGCAAATATTTTTGATGTTCCCTAGCTTTGATGGTCCATTATTAAGTTTCACAAGAAGCAGTGAAAGTATGGATGGCTCCAAATCAATTATCCTGGTATCTTAGTAAGTACATAACATATTCATGAAATTAGACTTTCCTAATATGGGGTTGTTGATACATGGAAATTATTATTGGTAAAAGAGAAGGAAATTCCATGAAAAACAAACCTTGTATGTTGTATTCATTGATAGGTGAGATACTAACATTTGTCCAATTCAGTATAGATGGTAGACTATTGTTGGTATTGTTTACATAATCTCTTATTTGGTCTACCTCTCTCCATGCATTTAGAAGAGATGATACAAATGATGAATTTTTGATAAATATGTATATTTTTAGGTGCACTTGTGTTTTTAGTGAAGTCCATATTATTTATTTGCATGTCTCCCATGTCTATAGTAATATAATGAAGGGTAGATGATATATTGTTAGGTTTAGATGGGAATGCAGAATTTGTTTGATGGTCAAGTTGAACATCTCTATAATAGGGATCATTTTATATCTTGTATTATAGTGCCTACATGACATGTGTCCTACGTTTAAAACAATCATATGGTTTGTTCTCTAAGCCAATTCTTCTTATCACCAAGATGTCAATATTTTTAGCTCGACATGATAGGCACTTAATAATAGAAGATATATCTCAAGTAAAGATAATAATTGGAGCAATGTATTTGTATTTTTCACCTTGTGCATGGGTTACTTACAATATTGGATTAACCCATGCTATGAGCATCTCCTCAACTTGGGTGAGCCTAGATAATATTTTGGGTTGTATACTTGGGTCCATGTTATTTGAAGTACAAAAATGATTATTATTCTTTTATGTAATGTACCAATAACAAGTGTGTTCGCCATGTAAATTCCTCATCTGTATCCTTGGATAAATATCCTTGCATATGAAACATGCTTATATTGAAGAAAGAAGGTCCATCCTTTCATGGAATTTCTTGTGAGGTTGTTCAAGAGAGAGACTACATATTATGGGGTCGATAGATATTTATGCATGGTAATTAAGATGATGATGTGCATTTCTATTATCCTTATGTATTTCATAATGCAAATGATCTCTTTTATTTTTTTGCTCATTCTCCATGAATGTATACAATGATTATGAAGGAAAAAGTAAATGTTAATTTTTTTTAAAGAATATTGAGATTTTAAAATTTTGCATATGAAAACAATATATTGTGTAGAGAAGAAAGTAATTGAGAGTTGATGAAAAAAGTATAAATACTTGACGAAATTAAGAGAAAAATTCATAAATTCTAAATTGTTATAAATGGTATGTATAATCTATTTTATTGCATATGAAAAAATATATATTATGTCAAAATGTAATTATTTAAAAGTAACCAATAGATAAGAACGGTTATATCTAAATGGGTATAAACATGAAGAAGCCATGACTACAGATGAATATTAGTATGGATGTAATTGTAAGACTAAAGGCAATTTGGAGGTGTCCTTTTTAGAATAGTTTATGAAAACATAATATGGAAAAAAACAAGTGTTTTTTTTACAAAATGAATATATGTAGATACATACTACTTGCAACTACTTGGATTTTTCTAAGTACATATATGTACTAATTTACATCAAATGCATCAAATAAAGATGCATCTTGTAGTGTAGCCTCATCCTTTGTAGCATTCAGTAAGGTTTAAAGCATGTGTTCCTTGTCATTGTATATTCTCAATTTTGTTGCTACTATGAAATGATATTTGCATAAGAGCACTTTTTTGAAAATTTCCCAAACCTCATCAAGAGAAGATGATATTTTTTTTAGATCTTGTGCTCTGATACCCATGATTATAAAAAACATCATCATCAAATGTTATGGTCCATATATTACCTATGATGTCTTCCAATATGAAATTTAAAGCATACTTAAATTCATAATCTTCTACATCAATGTTACATTTTTGACAATACTAAGATACGTTAATTTTATGAATCAATTTATTTTGACATTGTCTATTGTTAATTAGAGCAATGTAAGCAAGATAAAGAATATCATTTTAATGTATATGACTATTGCATCTAATGTAAATGAAATTGATTTACCAAGAACCCCTGATCTTTGGATGTCTAAAATTATTCTATGCTCAGTAATACTTGTACTTGGTGATGATGTTGGTAGGTTTTCACCATTTTCTTCATACCATCTGATTATTGCATGTGCCTTAGGTATATCTAGATTTATGAAGAATTGTGCATCCAAGGTAGTCCCTATTATTTTTACATTACATGTCTGAAGTCTGACTTTTTTGACGGTAAGTATTCATGCCAGTAGTGTCTTGGAATCACACAGATATGCTAAAAGTTTTCCCTCTTCATCATATAAACTTCCCCAAATGGCCACTTTAATATTATACTCATATTTGTCTTGTAGTATCAGTGTTTTTTTCATATTAGAAGTTCCATCTGGTCTTTTGAAATTGAAGGTAGAAGTAATAGATTGAAAAACACGAATAGTGTCAATATTTATGTTTGTTTTTACATCTTTGATATCCTTAATTATTTTGAAGTTAAATTGGTATAATGAGATAGTGGGATTTTCATCAAAACTATGTTTAACAGAGGATGTCATGTTGAGGATAATTTCCCATGGACTTTTTGATCTTTTGTATTTTTTGTTTGCATATTTTGAAGTTTAATTTGAAATTGAGTATATTTTTCTAGTTTGAATTTGGTTGAAGAATAGAGTTATCACTTGGCCAAAAGAAGTTACAGTGATGTCATCCCCTTCATTGTCAATAATGTTGAAGCTAAAAACCTGCTCGAAACCACTATTTTTCATGTATGTACATAGAATCCCCTTTTTAAGAAATCTACCCTATGTAGTTCATTTGTTTTTATAAGAATTTAAATTTCTAACTTTAGTGTGTGGCACTAGTTGCATGCATTATCCTTCAGACATTGATCCTGATGTTATGTTCATATCAATTTCTTTTCCACAACTGTCCATTGTTTGAAATATAATTTTGGTGTATAGGCAAGAAGATGCGATGTTTTTTTGATGTTGATAGATTCCTATAAAATAATAAATAATAGAAAACAATAATGAGTATGAGTTTTTCCTAAGTGTAAGCAAGACTAAGCAATGTATGAAAAATGAATGTGAAAGTGTATTTTGGCTTGTAGTAACTATATATTAAGAAATGTTAAAATAAATTTTGTATTAAATGTAACATTTGAAAATAGATGGATATTTCTAAGAACATTATAATATGAATCGTATGATATTGATATAACAAATGATTAACGATGCAAAATTGTATAATATAAAGATAAAATTAAAAAGTTTAATTTTAAAATATGAGTATATACATAAATGAATTGCAATAAAAATTTGTAAATATGAAGAGCATTATAAATAGATACAGTGGTTGTTTAGTTTTGTTTATAAACCTTGTGTATATAAAGAGCATTGCAAGGATTAAAATACATATGAAAATTGCAAATCATGATACTAATGAAGAAAATTGTAATAGTTTCTAATTTATAGTATGTATTACAACATTATAAATTTTTCTCTTATATATACTACATAAAATTTAGATTGATTTTAAGGAATTTTTTAAAAAATAAGTTTTCAACATGAAATAGATAACCTTGAAACACAATTGTTTACATATAAACTCTACAACAAAATCAAACTAGATTAAACTATTTGACGTTGCAAGGTTTTTTTGCTCTATTTGGGCAGTGTGCCATGGATTTTGGATTGGGAACATGGATTTAATTTTGGATTAACATATGTCCAGGTGCATATTTTAAGGCATCCTCGATAGTATCATATATGAGACCAAATCCTCTAGAGTACATTTTGTTGCTCTTAAACCCTATGACGAAGATTATATCAGGGTTTGTAACTGAAAATTGCTACATTGAGTTTTGTTTTATATCAGTGAAAGAAAGTTTTGGCATTCAATGATGGATGATGTGAATGACAAACTATTTTATATTGAAACTTTCTTCACACAATATTTGTTTGATAAATAAAGACCATGTTAGAGTCTCCTTTGGTGTAATTACACTCTTTTGCTATCTGGTTGGCATGTTATTAAAAAATATCTTTGAGAAAAAACATGAAATATGAAGTAAAAATATGAGTATAACAAGAATATAATATGATTAATGAATCTAATCATCATTAATTAAAAGATAGAATATAATTTAAGATTCAATGACCTGTTAAATTTAAAATGAATGCATTAAAACACATAAAAAAAATGTTTGGAATATAGATTATTATAGACATTGTTTTAATTTAGTAAATTTTCAAATACATGTATTATAGCACGATATGTTTATAAATTTGGTTGTACTAAATTCTACTCTGGTAGAATTGGTTAGTGAGTATCATTGTTGTCGTATATTTTCTAAGTATTTGTTTGAGCAATATTAAAATAGTTATTTTATGTAATTTATAATTTAATAGTACATGTTTTTTTATTGGAAGAATATTATAATTTATAATGTATTATAATACACTATATTATATTGATATAGATCACATATTAAAACAATTTTCTATATGAAAATGAGACTACATTATTTTAGTGAAAATTTTAAAAATATGAGTATAACGAGAATCAAATATGATGCATTAATTGAGTTTTAGTTGATTAAAATATAGAATATAGTTTAATATTTAATGACCCATTAAATTTAAAATGAATGCAAAAAATCATATAAAAAAACTCTAGAAATAGATCATCACAAACATTGATTTAATTTAGTAATTTTTAAAATATACGCATTATAGTACGAGGTTTTTATAAAGCTGGTTGTGTTAATTTCTACTCTTGTAATATCAGTTAGTGACTATCATTTTCGTCATATATTTTTGTAATTCTTTGTTTAAGCAATATAAAAATAGGTATTTTATATAATATACAATTTAATTGTACATTTTTTATTGGTATAGTATGATGATTTATAATTTATTATAATACACTATACTATAATTAGATATATTAATTTTGGCTTATTGTATTATAATATTATATTATTATTTTTTAAATTTATGTCATCTGTAGCAAGAGATATCAATTTAAAAGAGATATATGACATGTATTTGATCTACGTACATATTAAATTTAATTTCTTATGAAATGTAGATGTTTTAATCTAATGAAAAAATTCAAGAAAGAGTATTTTAAAATCAATAATATGTTATTATTGTTTAAATATGTTATATATAACAAAGCACCATAATTTATGGACTAAACAAAATTCATAGAAATTTGTAACTTGTGGGTCATTTGATGAGTAACTATATTGTTCAATGGGACTACATCATATTAGTGAAAAATCTCAAATATGAATATTATGGTATTAATAATATGATATTTATATAAAAACTTGTTATATGTAACAAAGCATAATATTTTATAGACCTAACAAAAATTTCATAAAACTAAAACCTATGGGTCACTTGGTATGTTGGTCGAATGCTTTCTCACAAAGGAATTTGTACATTATTTCAATCTCCATGTGCGTTGTGTGAATCTTATTCACAAGGTCGAGCAAAATTTAAACTTCTTCATTTTTAAAATTATGGTCATGCAATAGACTCATCGATGCCATGTTGGAAATGTTTCTACACATAGTAGTTACATTGCTTGAAAGCAATTGTACATGAGATACAAAATGACTATGTGCATCAATTGTGGCTAGAATTTTGACATTATTATTGTTGTTTCTTGTAATTGAAAATGGAATTGTTTTATGGAAATTTCTACATCAAAGAGAGGTGGTACAAGAAAGCATGAGTTGTATTATTATTATATGTTGTAGTAGTTTTAAATGGACCAAAAATAGCCTGCTTGTTGATGGGGCTAACAATTGAATTAGTTGATGTTATGTCTGATATATCAATCAGTTCATAATTATTCTTTATTGGCTCCATGCTATAAAGATAAAAACAAAATGATTTAAAATTCAAATTAAATACACGAATCAATTATAATATAATTCTACAAGAGATGTAAAATGAAATAAACAAGTATGGTTGGTATGTTGCATATATCTTATATAAATATGAACAAATATGACTTGACATAAGATTATTTTTATAAATGAAAAAGTGTAAATTACAAACCAATAAGTGAATAAATTAGTTGTGCATTTTCCATGTACAAATATTAGGATATTAAGCTAGATAGTAATATACATTAGGGGGGTCCCTCGTTAACTTACTTTAAAAACTTGTTGTATACACAATCTAAAGTCTAACTTGGGATCTGTTAGGAGATAATCATAGGATTTAAAATCCCTCCGCTAATCACAACTGTTGGTATCAAACAAGGCACTTGTAAATCATTATTATGAGTTGGATAGTTGTCCTCATATGTTCCCCAATGATATAAATGCCCATGTTCATATAATTTTATATGGAATAATATATAAGATACTAAACACTTTTATTTTTACATATTATTTGTCTCAAGTTTTGTGGGATACACATTTATTGGCTCAAAACACTATCTAAATGAAATATTCACAAATATTTTATTTTGTGCCAACAATGTTAAATATCCTTATACATAACTCAAACTAATTATTATTTAAGATTGGACATGTCAATCAAAAAAATTAAAAAATAGAAGAGTAATAGTCTAATTTATATCATTGAGAGAAATATAAGAGTAAGATGCAAATGACTCTTGTTAATACATATGCTTTATCTCAAATCTTGTGGAATATTTACTCTTTTTAGTTCAAAAAGCAAATGAATTATTCAAGACCATTTAAATTAGTGCAAAGAATATCAAATATTTATACATAAAATTAAAACTAATTACTATTTAAGATCCATATACATAATAAAAACTAAATACTATTTAAGATTTGAAATGTGTATTTTAAAAAGAAAGAAAAATAGTCCAATTTTTTGGGGAGAAAGTGATTCTTTGAACAGTTGGGAACCATATATCAGAAACTAAAGTTTATAATTATTTTCACCTTTTGAAAAAAATTAAACAACCCTAAAATTTTGACACTATTTATTTATTATTATTTATAAATATAATGGCATATCTTATATAAAAAAATGGGTTTGTTCCACTATAATGTTATCAATAAAAATATATATAAATATATCAATAAAATTCCATTACTCAATATAAATTTCAATGGTAATTTTTTTATTATATTAGATTGAATTAATATTTAAAAAAATGAATACTCACATCAAAGTTTTATAACGATGTATCATTTTATATGTACTTCTTAAGTAAATTATTTTGAACCACTTTTTTTTTAAAGCTAACTCACATAAACATACTTCTTAGGTTAGGCATTTTGATCCACATTTTTATTTGACAACTAACTCACATAAACATTTTACTATTGACAATAGATGCATCTAATTTTATGGTTTTTATATGGATCTAAAATTTATAATTAATTTTTTATATATATGCTCATTGAGTGTTATCTTCATAATTAACTTAATTGTAAAGATCTATTAAAAAAAGGGTTATGTTTTGATGTTACATTAATATTCTATCATATCTATGAACCTTTTGATAAGTGTTAACAATGTGAAATATGCATATAGATAATTCAAACTAAATATTATTTACCATTCAAAATGTTTATCTAAAAAATTAAGTAAATTAAAATAAATAGTTTGTTCTTCTCAATTTAACATAGAATCTAAATGAAGATATATAATATGATATAGAACATGCAAAAGACTCTTATAAATACACGTGTCTTACCTAAAATTTTGTGGAATACATATTTATTAATTAACAAATCAAATAAAATATCCATGAACATTTTAATTAGCAAAAAGAATGTGAAAGATTTATACACTAAATTCAAGCAAAATACCATTTAAAATTTAGAATGTATCCCTAAAAAAGAAATGAAATTTCATAATTGTTGGTATATTCAACAACAAACAAATACTAATATTGATTTTAATTATAAATATACTAGGAAATATTAGTTTTTTAGTTTCCCACCAAAATTTAAGCTTTTTATGTTTCCCCTAACAAACCATTTTAAGTCATCCATACAAAACTATTTAATCTCCATTCTTAAAAAATAAATCTTCAAGTAGTCAAAATGGAAATGTATTTAAATAAACTAATTTCAACACTACATCCTCAAACAAGCACATAACCTTAAAGTATTTAAAAATAAATAAATTAGTTTGAAAAGCATACAATTCAAATTTGATCAGTTCGATAATTTTTTAATGTTTCACTTACAGTTCAAACATAAATGCAGATATCAACTTTTATTACAATTGATTTTGTTGTTTTGATGTCCATATCCTGTTCTAAATATCGCATTTTGGCATGAGTTGGGAGGATGTTGGTAAATTTGAATGGATCAAATTTAGAATAGGTGGTATATTGATAGTGAATGCATAACATTTTAGGGAATTAAAGTCTCATGTGGCAGATGAAGAGTCTGATCACCTAATAATCTGTATTTCAAAATTAAATTGTAATGTTTCTAACATGTATAAAAGCATAAGTTTTAATTGATTTTAAGCTACTTACCCTGCCCCTATATATATATATATATATATATATATATATATATATATATATATATATATATATATATATATATATATATATATATATATATATATATGTTGCATATAAGGCAGGGCAAGTGACTTAAAATCAATTATATATTTCAAAATTAAATTGTAATGTTTCTAACATGCATAAAAGCATAAGTTTTATAGTTATATATATATATATATATATATATATATATATATATATATAAGGCAGGGCAAGTGGCTTAAAATCAATTATATATTTCAAAATTAAATTGTAATGTTTCTAACATGCATAAAATCATAAGTTTTAATTGATTTTAAGCCACTTGCCCTGCCTTATTATTTATATATATATATATATATATATATATATATATATATATATATATTGATTGCAATCATTTTCTTGTTTACTCATTTATGCAATATGATAGCACTCTAACGCTAATGCTGAATCAAATTTAACCTTGTTTGTTCTGTTTTTTAAATTGGTTGGTTAGACATAAGATAAGGAAAATGCAAGTTATTTATAGCTATTTTTTTTACATATCAATATGCTCAACATCAAAGTTATTCTATCAAAATAATGTGAAAAATTCAAAATTTATTTGAAGTTGTATTCTCTATGCATCTTGAGAATGTTATGCAATGTTTGTGTCAAATACATAGAAATTTTGTTACTCTTTAATTCAAATGGGAAAGCTTTGTTATGGTTAGGTCATAAACAGTTACATAACCAATTTGTCATTATATTTTTAATTTTAAATTATAGTTGTATATTTCTTAAAATCCTAATGTTCTTTCACCAAAAAATTGGTTGTAATGTTTAGTCAGATAACTTACTTGATTTGGGCTGCTTTTTATTTTATGTAACTTTCAACGAATTTTCTAACTCTATCCTCCATTGAAATCTATCCTCTAAAGTAAGCGTTTATTTTGAATTTTCTTGCTAGTATTATTAAAAAGAGTTTGTTTTTTGTTTTGTCCACCAAATTTCTAGGTTATTACATTTATCAAATAATTAACTAACAAGATGTTATATTTTCTTTTTTGTGGATTACTTTGGCCTTCTTTCAATATTTGTGGTCATTTATAAATAAATTAATAGCTCATACTATAACCTTATAAATAGTGTTTAGGGAGTAAATAATCTTTGCATTTAGGTACAAGGGTTCTATGGATCTGCAATATTGTGTTAATAGTAAATTATAGAATTTTTGTCACAAAATTAGGTGTAACAATTCTATAAGAAGGCATAATTTATCAAGAAAGGTTTTTAAATTTCATTTTTCAAACTTACACATTATAAATATATTAATTTTAATATTAAATTTAAAACTTCTAATAATAATTTTAGCTAGATTTCAAAACCCTTAAGTTTAGAGTCAGACTTCAAGGACTTAAAAGAAGTGATCATGAGATAATGGGGGTGTAAAGTCAAAGATTACTAGATAAAGGAGTTAGAATATGGGTACAAGTCTCTTCTCTAGAAAACCTTTGAGAAGAGAACAAGAACCTAAGATGAAGTTGAGAATAAAATTAATGCTTGTTATAAGGATTTAGAATCCCTTGGAGTCTAGATAAATATGTTATTAGGTGGAATAATCAAGGGTTGAGAGAATACTCAGTCAAGGAAGGCTATAGCAGATAACTAGATCCTTAGTCCAACTCCTCAGCCAAGTGAGTTTGGTGCTCAATGGGGTGGAAGTAGATACAGGGAATGAGGTGGAAGTGACTATGGAAGAGGGAGGTGGAGATGGAGTTGGGATAACCAATTGTGTTGATTGGCTCACTACCAAAGGAATCACTTTCATTGGTTGGTCAAATGGAGTAATTACTTGCACTGGTGGGTTGGAAGAAATATGAAGAGGGGTTATTGTAGTTGTGTCCCCTGTAGAAACTAGCAATGCTTGATCCAGTGGTTAGAATGATGGCACTTAGGTGTTGTAACTAGCACTTTTAGCTTTTTGACTTTATTTCCCTTTGTGCAAGACAACTGGCCCCACTACCTAATCTACTTGAGTACTACCATTGGAAACCTTTGTTGCTATTGCATCTATACCCTTATCCTTTGCCATTTAAAATCTATTTGTGATATTCAAGCTCTCCTTCATTATCTTCACCCCCTTACTTCTTAACTAGTTCAAAGTTCTATTAATAACGAGAGTGGTAATGTCTAATAAGGAGAAGGATTGAGGTGTAAACCACTTGAATTGAGGAAGGGGTTGGAGGTAGATATGATTATCGTAATACACCCTATCTATTAGTTGTTCTTCATCTTTCAAATCTTCTAGAATAGGTGCCATATCATAGTTCTTAATTTGTTCAAGGGTCATTCTAGAATAATCCCTCAATCTAACCTCTTATACATCTTACCTATCCTCCCAATAATCTTCATAAAAGAGAATGTGAGAATGTAAAGATCCTAAAATATTGGCAACATAACTTGTAACATCATAACAAGGCATAGGAATTAAGAGTTCTCAAAGTCGTTTGAGTCATCTTTGTGATTTAATTATTTTAAGAATAATAGATTTTTATTCCTATTTTAGTTAAATCAGTAAATAATATAGATATAATTACAATCATAAATTGTATAATTTATTTGTCTTATTTTACCTTTATAAAAATAGTAATAAATTAGGAGAAATATAATTGTTGACCAAATTTGACTTTTTAGTCAAATTAGGGCACCTATAGGTAAAAACTTGACTCTCTAGGTCTATAGGAGGTCTAAGATATTATCATGAGGTGTTTCATAGGTCATTTGATGCCATTCAATGTTATATTATCCTTGGTCACGTATTTCATTAATCTCTCAAGTCATTTTAAGTCATTTTAAGGGTCAAAATAGTGCATTAAATGCTTTGTATAGGTTTATTAGGAAATGTGCAAGTGTAAAAATGTGATTTCGTGTTCCATGTGTCAATATAAGTCTTATATAATTGACACTACTAAAACTATGGTAGGTTGTTTAGAAAAAAGTCAATTTTTTAAGGAAGGAGAGATTGGCACTTGTATGGCCTCTTTGGGAAGTGTGCCACTTGAAAATATTTAAATATGAATATTTATCTTCCCCAAGCTCAATCCCATGTTTGGTTTGATTTGAAAGTACCATTACTTTCTCAAAACTATTTTGCTCTCTTTTCACCTTTCTAGACACACAAAAGTGACTTACAGGTTTGTACTTGGTACAGTTAGCACAAGGGGTTTCAGGTAGAATGCTTCTAGAAAGTTGTACACTTAGAAGCCTTAATTTTCATATAAATAGTTTGAATAATTATCAATTTTTATTTATGAATCATCAATTTGAATTTGATTGTTCAAATATGCCTATCAATTTATGCACCCTTCAGGTTTTGGTCTTGTTTGGGAAATTCCATACAATCTAGTTACTAAGATTGCTTACATAGCATTTATAAACACTTATATAATTCTCCCCACACTTGGTTTCATGTTTCATGAGGTTTTGATATGCCAATCATCTCAATTTACAGGAAGATAGAATTTTTTAAGTTATGGGAAGTTTTCACCATTTTCAGGAGTTTTGTGCTTTGTCAATGGATTCAGAGGGATGTGTTAGATTAATATACATGTTTTAAAAGTATCCTTGACTCTCCTTTTCACCTTTCATCAAAATATACTTGATTCTCATATTTTAAATCCATTCATCACACCAACTAGTCATTCTAGAGACCCCTACCTGCTCTTTTCCAGGTGTATGCAAGAAGTTTTCACATTGGACTAGTGTTATGGAGCTTGTCTCAATAACTCATTCATAACAACTATACATTTGGAAGGTTTTATAATAGGTTTGAATTATTTTGAGGCCATTCATATAACCTTGTTGTTCTATTTGATGCTCACTGTCGATATATATAGTCAAATAACATCTACAAGCTCCTGATGACATCATCTTTAGGAAAATGGCTTGGTGATGATTTCAAGAATTTGAAACATGAAGGACGCACTTGAGGTTTTGAGATAGATATACAAATCCTAAGAGGCTAAATAAATTGTCACTTCCTAGATTATACCTTGTTTCCTGCACACTTGAGGATCACCACCTACAGGTGGTCTAAATAGAGAGTTTAGAGTCTATTTTAAAAGCTTGAAATATGTTTTGACATCTTATTTAAGGTTTTAACATGAAAAAAGTCCATGGTATACCCCATATGAATGAATAGGCAGCAAGAACATGTTGAGAATCAACCTCAAGAATGAAATGGCTAATTTCAGGCTTATTTTCACTAAATGGGCAAAATAGAGGCCCATGAGCATTTTTTGAATAGCATTAGACATGGTCACATGAACTTTTGATACTTTATAATGACATTGAATGATATACCTTAGCATGTACAGGACCCTCACCATGTTGGAAGGGTAGATGGTAGAGGGAAGGTGGTCTTCAAAACCCCTCAAAGTGCCCTAAAAAACATTGATTATGAGCAATGTCATCTACAGGGCAGAGTCAATAATGACCTTTTTTTAATTCAACTTGTAACTTGACCTTATCTCCAAGGTTATAAGGTTTAAAATAGTTAAAGGGGGTTTTTGTGATCTAATAGTGATCAAATAAGTTCTTAGGCCATGTTAAGACTTCCATACTCACCCTTAGTCCATACATTGTTGACAATGACACCTACAGTTGCATTAAGATGAAAGGTACCTTGAAGTAACAACTAAAAAGGGTTAGCTTTGAGAACATTTATTGAACAAGAAGACTAATATGATATCAAGATACCTCATGAGCATTAGATGAGAGGTAGAGATAATGGTTTCAATCCTAAATTACACATATAAACCTATAGGACCCTAAAAATGCTCTCACACAGTCAACAGAAGGTGACTGAGCAAATAATGAACAGGTTGTTTGATATGAAAGTGCATAAGGATAATATTAAAAGGTATAAGCTAAGGTATAATAAAACTAAGAAATCCAAATATGCCTCTAAACATTGAGCTCAAGCTTAAGCAAGTTAAAAGGAGCAACCTACAGGTAGGGGCAAGTCAAGTGTCTCAGTCATAGCAAAAAATTCAATTTGAGCCTGAGGAATAGGCAAGGTTTCAAATTATATGAAAACTATAAAATGATTATATTTATCATGGTTCATGGGAAGCCTTTTAATATCTTAACCTAAGCATCAAACAAGTATACGTGAACCTCCAGGTGCCCTTGCAAATGCAAAAACATGGTTAGAAATGATGAAACACAGTATGGTGAGCTCCAAAGGGTATTAAGGGTACATGAAAGGTTAGGTTTTTGAATAGAATATGGAACCACCTCCATGAAAACCATGTAAATTTATGTAGCCTTATGAACATGAATACAAATTAATAAGGAAACCCTAACTGTGCATCATACAGTTCACCAAGGAACCCTTTATACAGTCTATCTTTTCCAAAGGTCTGTCTTGAGTTTTAGTTGAGTTGAAAGGGAAAATGATGTCAAAAGAGGATCAAAATTTGTATAGAGTATGTTTATGATTTAGGGAGGCTCATACAGTCGATAGTTTTTTTGAGAGAACAAGGGAAGTACCCCCTAGTTTGTCTCAGACAGGGGGTACTTTCCCCATGCACAAACCCTGGCAGTCTTGGAAAAGATGAGAAAAAGGATAGTTAGGAGTTGTTTGAACATGGAAAATGAGGTTGGAAAAGCTAAGTACACCCAATAAAACATGAATAACCTTTTATGGAGGAATGAAAAAAAATAGGGCACTCCATACTCCTAAACTTACAGGCAGACCTAGTAAGCAAGGAGTAGGCCTATTGCCCAAATGAAGGGTCATATGCAATTCTATCCCTACGTAAGAATTTAAACTAATTGGAACATGTTAGTGAGGTCACTATAAATGTGTTTGATCTACTAAGAAGTAGGGAAATATTCATGAGTTAATTTTTGGACTTTAAAGTGCAAACAGGCTATAAGAACAACATTAGGCCTATGTCCAAATAGAAATCCTTCACTCTTATTGCATGAGGTGAACTTTCCAATCTATTTGGATATGTTTTTGAGGTCATATATGATTTTTACAAGATCTTGGCATGCATAGGAATAACAAGAAAACCATTTTTGGGTCGAAACTCTCTCAGGCATGCAGGAAAGGTACAAAGAAGAGCTCGAATAGGCAATATCAATTGCTCATATCTTTTTTGAAGATATGCATGGTAGCCAAAGAAGTTTGGGGTAGTTATTAGGGTCCCCTAAAATCATTTTTGTGGAATTTTTTTTCAAGTTAGATGTTAGAGTTTTATGAACAAAGCTTAAGAAGTCAAACTACTCAGAAACCCTCCTAAATCCTTGCTAAGGACCAGTTTGTGAAAATGGAGTTAGAGATGAAATATAATGGACTATCTTGACTAGAATAAATATTATAGGTTGTATATGACTTCCCTAAGCTACTCCCCTTACTTTTTTTTGTATGGACTTTTCTATATGGGGTGAAAAACAAGCTTTTCTTCACCATTTTTTATGTTTTATAGGTTATAGGAGTCAAGACATGCAATCAAGTTTTGGAGGAATATTAAGACATAAACTAACTCCCTATGGCCATTGTATTTTAATAAAAGGCTTTTAAGTGTGCAAACAAACTCCTTCAACTCAGCTAGTCAAAGTTGGCATATTAGACAAGCTAGTAAAGATGGAAAGCTTCAAGTGAGTTGAATTTAAGGTGCCCCTAATGATTCCATGGCCATGGAGGGCCTTGAAACATTTCATTCACTCCCTCACATGGTTTTTCTTGGATAACTGATGCCTTTTTGGAAGCCAAGTGTGCAGGGTGCATGAAAGGAGTTTTTTTTGGACTATAGATGATGATTGTTCCTTTTTAGTTGATTCTAGAAGACTAGGCATGCAACCAATGCATGGAGAGGCATTTCTGATGTCCCTAACCTCATTCCAATCATAAAACTTTGTCCTAATTAGTTATTAGATGTTCAAATAGAGGCAATCATGAAGGTAGTTTTTTGGTGCAAAATGTGGAGTTTTATGCCACTTTTCATGAAGTTTATGCCTTGAATTTACACTTGTATCTCCTAAAATTACATTATTTTTCCCACATAATATTCACATGCATAAGTAAATCCTTTTATTATGTTGAAAAGTGTCCTTGTGACCCTTGGACTTCTCTCTTCTCTCTCTCTCAAGTTCTATAAGAACTAGCCATTTTGGCTATTGTATTGGTTGCTCCACCTAAGTATGGTAAAGGTATACTAATTTGTATACCTTTTGATCAAAAAAATTACTAAGTGTTACCTCTCCCATGGCTTTTAATAGTGTGCTTTACTTTAATGTTGAATTTGCTTAGTGAAGACTATGGATTCCTTAGCATTGTGTCTTATTCTCTCACCTATTTACAGCTTCTTCTTACAGGGCATGTGATGTGTTATAAGAAATGTAAAAGTTTAAGTGAGTTAGTCTCTTCATTAGTGCCATTCAATTCCTCTTATCTAGTCCTCCTAGTTTTTCACATTCATCTGTAACCCCAAAATGTGACATTGATGCAAGAAGACATAGATTGGAGAGTGTATGTTTAGTTTGTCCTTTGATTTCAAGTATAATATGCATATGGTTGGATTTCATCAGTTAATTTGGTGTATCACCTCCCTTAGGTTAGTTTCTTTTTAGTTTTCTCTCTCCCTTTTCACCCCCCAAAGTTAGTAGTAGTAACAATCCAAAATGGTATATCAAGGGAGCTAGCCCTATCTAGAGACTCACCTCATTCCTTAGGATGCCCACAAGCCTAGAGGTGATTCCATTATGTCATTTGGATGAGGAGATATTTGCATCTCCTTGAAGGGTGAAAATTCAAGTGACAACATTTTTTGGCATGTCTGATGGGACTCTTGTTCTAAGAGATTGAGAGATTTTTGGTGTTGTCTCCCAACAATCAGCATTTAAAGGCATCTATCAAACCATCAATGTTGAACCTGAAGATATATCAGTTGGTCAAGCCACCCAAGTTATCCTTTGAATATTTATGGTAACATGTTTCCTTTGTTTTCTTGCTTTCAATGAAGATTTATGGTTGAATTTGGTATTGATTTCTTGTTTACAAAAGTTGGTGAGACATTTCAACCATGTGCCATTCCCTATCAATATGAACAAGTCCTTGTCAATATTTTCATGACCCTTACCAGCCCCAATATGACTTTAATTAGCTCCAATATGATCCTTGTTAGCCCATGCATGAATTATATCAATCCTATAATTAGCCTTCTCAATGTATTGCCCTTTTTAGTCAACCTAGTCCTTTCTCTAATCGGCCCATTTCCACCTTTAAACAAACTCTTTTGGGGTATGAGAAGTATATGTTAGATCTTGATACTCAATTGGGATGTGGTCAAAATATTCCTAACCACCTTATTCAAAAGGTAAGAGATGCATTAGAGTTAGTCAAGAGAGAGTGGGTACCTATTGAGAGAGCCAATTGGCAAAGGCTCACAAGTGAGATGCTTGACATGAGTTGTCTACTTTCTTCCTTAGATGATAGTCTAAAATTTCATGAAAGGTAGCCCAACCAAACCTATCAGCCTTCATTTCCACTTCTAAAAATTTGCTAACAGCCCTATGTGGTTCCCACTCATGAACCCAATCAACCTTATCAAGGCCATCCTTTTCCCAATCAGTTGGAAGGAGGAGTTGAGAAGAAGAACCTTATGTTTGAAGCAAACCTTGATAGGTAAATTGAATTGGCCAATATGCATATGCAATAATCCATTTTAGTAGCCAAGGAAGTGGATTTCAAGCCCTCATTGCCCTTTCACTTTGCATCCCCTCCACTTCAAAAAGAGATTTCTAATCCTAGCATCCCAAGTTAGAGTAAGATAGTAGAGTCATGGGGAAAGAAAGAAGATGAAAGCATTGTCAAAGATTGTGAAGTGGAAAATGGAGTTGATATTTTACAAGCCCCTCCTACCCTTAAGAAGCTTTTTGCATTCCTTGGTAGCCCTCATGCACTCCTTATCCTCATGGTGACTCCTATGAGCTTCAAGAGAAACTTTTTTATGAGAATTTAGCCAAGCAAATAGAGGAGCTAGAGACAAAGATGAAGCTACGAAGTCAAGATGTGATGGAAGGTTTAGACCAAAGGGAAGATCATATGCCTAAAACACATTCTATCTCCCCTCCCTCAAGAGCTTCTCAAAGATCTTCCTACCTTGCATCCTCAATCTGATTTGGAGTTCTATGTGTCACCTCCACCAAATAGTTCATCTTGTGCTTACCCCATCACCCTTTGCATTGATGGACCTGTGGTATGGGAACTATTGGCCATTTTTGACCCACATACCAAATTTTTCCCAAGTGTGAGAAGGTAGACATTCAAGCAAAAGTGGCAAGTTCAGATAACTTTGAGTTTTTCAGAAGAAGTCTTCAGGTTTTAAGAGAAGCACTACTTAAAAACTTTATAAGTAATCAGCAATCAAAACCTCGAAGCAAGTAAGAAGGTTTGGAAATCTTGATTTTGTTTGGGTAGTGTCTTTTGGGTTTTTGGGGGTGCACTACTTAATTACTTCATAAGTTGTGAGCAGTCAAAAACCCAAAATAAGTAATGAGACATAAAAATCCCGATTTGTTCCTAGAAGTGCTTCTCGGGTTCTCAAAGGGACAAGTCTTCTCCAAGGGTCATTTTTGAAAGAAGGAGGTCTAGGAAAAAATCCCAAAGGACTCTTTCATAAACAAAAGTGATCCTATTTAAAAACCCGAAGGACCTTTTGCACATTTTTGAAGGGTCAGTACCTTTCTCTGAAGGGCACTCACAATACCAAAGGCACTTTTTAGGAAAATCCAAAGGTGCCAGTTCATAAGGCTGAAGGACCTTTTCTTAGATAAAAGGGAACAGTCAATAAATTTGAAGGGGTCAAATGAAATAAATCTAAAGGGCACCAATAAGCAGTCAAGGCCAAGAACAAAAAAGACCCAAGAAAATTGTTTGAAAGTAAAAGTCTGAAGTAAGTTGTGAGAAATAGAAAGTTCTGAAAGGAAAATTATAGAAAATAGTCTAGGGCAAAATAGACTAAGGAAATTAGAAAGGTCACTAGTTAATGATTCCAAAGGGCCCCATCAGTCAAGGACAAGTGGCACAAGGGCCAATTAGTTAAGGAAATTAGGAACATCAAGGTCACTGGTCAATGAATCCAAAGGGCCAATCAGTCAAGGACAAGTGGCATAAGCACATCTAATAAGCTCAGTTGATCAATGGATAGCAAAGACTTCTCCTTTCAACTCTAGGATGCAAGTGGTCAAAAAAAAGATTGGATGCATCTAGGTGGATTAATGAACATGTAAGTATTGATTGGGATAGTCCAAGTTATAATAAAGAACATGCCAAGCTTTAATGCAAAGATAAAAACACTCTAATGTGGCTGAGACATGCAGCTACCACTAGTATGGCTCACTCAGTTCTGAAGAGGAAGACTTGAATGCATGAAGGGCTCAAGGAGATTTTATAGTGATCTTAGGTGGTCCATTTCATGGTCAACTTAGTTGTAATAGTAATGGTTCTGGTCATCAATGACTTCTTCTCCCCTTTTTTTGTTCTCCCATGCAAGTCCTTTTTCTCTCTTGTCCCCTTCCTTTATGTATATGGGTTTACAAACCATTGTAAAGGGCCCTAGATTTTTAGAATTTTGTCATCTTTCTAGGAGACGGTTTCTCATTGAGATGATTGCAAAGACGTGCTCCTTCGACTAGGCTAAACCCTATTGAGATATTGTAAGAACTACCTCTTAAATGTAATGAGATGATTTCTTTGCCTATTTATTATCGTTAATTAGTGCTTTAGTATGTTTGTGCTTGATGGATTCATGAATGAGTTTATTCCTAATCTATTAGCATTATGATTGCCTCTTTAAAGTATTTTCAAGCTTTTGTAAGTTGGATTAGTGTTTTCCCTGAACCTCTTCCAGTGTGTGTTTACTTGATCTTGAGATAATGCAAGTCCAAATTGTCTCATGACTAATATAATGTGGGTTCAAGCATTTATGACTGGTAATTTAAATATGGTGCATCACCTGGTTAGCCTTCTTAGGATCCCTTATCTCCCTTCTAACCCTTTTCCCCATGAAGCATTAGTTTAGCAGTAGTTTTAGGTGTTCCACCAAGAGTAACTAACCTCTTTAAAAATCCTAGAGGCTCAACCTCACCATAGGATACCCATATCCTGAGGTTGTTCCCATACTTATAGATAAAAGTGGGAGAGCCTAAAAAACTCTCCCATAGGGGTGTAATTTCTAGATATAACAGGAACCAAAGGAGGATCATTTGGTTGATAAAGAAAGAGAACTCTTGCTCAAAGAAAACATATATCCTTGGTAGCCTCATTGAGCTAGGTCACATAATTTCAAGATGCCTAGTCTTTGCATCACCATAAAGGAAGTCAAAGATCTTGTAGCTCTTGAAAAAAGAGATCATATTATGATAGTTGAAGTTCAATTTGAAATCCCTCAAGAGGTCTTAAGTGATAAAGAGAAGGTAGGCTCTTATGTTGAATCTCTTTGCTTGGTTGATGATGAAGAATGTTTTCTTTGTGTTGAAGAACCTATCTTGAGAGAAGCAAATTAAGAGGAACATGCTCAATTCATGGCTGATAAAGAAGACGTCATGAGTGTTTATGAGAAGAAATCACCATAGGGATTCCCTTTGGTGAACAAAAGGGAAATTGACAAGCTTTTGCCTCCATATTTGAAGTAGAATGTGCTATCAAGAAGGGAGAAAACTTCCAAGCCATCCCTCAATAAGTGGTAGTCTTGAGAGAGTCTCATGAAATCAAGATAGAGGAATTAGCACTTGAAGATGATCTGATCAAAGATGAAGAAAATATGATTTCTTGTGTGGAGATTTTAGATTGGGTTGATGAGGAAGGATGTCTAACTTTTTCTAAAGAGGAATAAATGATCATTAACTCTTTTCTCACTTTGCAAGATACCATGGATAGGCAAGGACAAGTTCTTAATCAGTTGTCATATGACTTGTTTAAAATAATTGAATTAGGTTATACTCCTATTCAAGGAGTTTATGAGCTGGTCAAAGATGGAGAAGGCAGCATTGGTACTCAAGTAGGTATATAAAGTGAAAGTAATCTTTCAAATCTATCTTTTCAAGAAGCATACATAATTCATGATGACATATTTAAAGTCATCAATATGGGCTATCACCCTCTCAACCATTTGGAAGAAACACATTAGCTCTTGAAGGATGGAATAAGCTCCTATTGGCCACAATCTTCTAAGAAACATGAAACTACTCCTCTTAAAGGCATGCCTAGTAAAGAGATACAAGTGGATCATGAGGTGAAGAGTGGGAAGTAGTATGAATTATGTGAACATGTTCAATAGGAATATGTATTCATTAGAGACCTATTTAAGTATGATCTACTTGAGAGCAAATCAAGTGAAGTGCCAAGGAAGAGGTCTGATCCACAAAGCATTCAATCCAAAGAGAAGCATGATTGGCACAATGTTTCATCTCACCATGAGGATGATTCAAGAAGTTTTCCATTTGATCCAAGAAAGGAGGTATGTTTAGTTTCTATTTGTGCATAATAAGTTATTTCCTAATTCTCCTAAGTGCTTATATCACATGTGTGTATTTGTTTTCCTTGTTGTGTGTGTCCTTCTCTTTGTGTGGTTGAGGTAGTCATTAGTTGTCTTGTCTTGGTCAAGGTTTATAATCAATGGTAAAAGATTTTCTTATTTGTCTCAGTCCTTAGATGACTCTATAATCCCAATGGACAAATAAGACTACAGGTCTAGTTAGTATAGCAAGCATACTACCCCTATGAGTCACCAATTTGACCAAATTTGACTTTTCAGTCAAATTTGGGCACCTATAAGTAAAAATTTGAATTTATAGGTTTATAAGAGGTCTAATATATTTTCATGAGGTGTTTCATAGGTCATTTGATACCATTCAATGTTATATTATCTTTGGTCACTTATTTCATTAATCTCTCATGTCATTTTGGGTCATTTTAATCAAAATAGTGCATTTAATGCTTTATACAGATTTATTGAGAAATGTGCAAGTGTCAAAACATGATGTCATGTTATATGTGTCATTAAAAGTCTTATATAATTAACACTATTGAAAATTTTGTAGGTTATTTAGAGAAAAGTTAGTTTTCTTAAGGAAAAAAGAGAGACTGGCACTTTTATGGCCTCATTGCGAAGTGTGCCACTTGGAAAAGGTTTAAATATGACTCTTAAGCTTCCATAAGCTCAATTATATGTTTTTTGATCTAAAAGTGCCATTTCTTTCTAAAAACCATTTTACTCTCTTTTCACCTTTTTAGACACACAAAAGTGCCTTGTAAGTTTGTAGTTGGTGTTGGGGGATTAAACCAACAATAGATTACAATTGTGACAGCAATAAATGCGGAATTAAACTAGACTGACAAGTAATTAGAATGATAATAGCAAGAACAAGAGATACAAGAAAACACCCTGAAAACTTGTATTAACAAACTCTTTACAAAAGGAATACAATTGAAGAAAGCTTCTTTCTTCCACACCTCTCTTAGATGTATAGATCTCTCAATAGATCTCTATTCCTCAAGAGTTATCTCTCTCAAGAACAATCAACTCCAACAAGCCTGGATTGATTCAATTCTGTACTGTTCTTCTCACACTATGAATTACAATAATTCACTACAATACACAATAAGCTAGGAAGATCTAATTCTTCATATAGAATTAGGAGACTTGAGCATGTACTTCCAACAAACAGTTAAACCACTTAAACAAGGGCTCTAAAAATAGTAATGCCAAAAATAGAGACGCGAGCTTGAGTCTCCAACTCAAACTGATCATGCAAACACTCGCTTCTGTCCACGGAAATAGCTTTCTGGACACGCAGGTAACCGACGTCGGTTCCTGCTGCTTGTCTGTGACCGCCGTCGGCCGACCTTCTGCCGACGTCGGCATCTCTGCAACTGCCTGTGATAGACATCGGTCTCTCCTGACCGACGCCAGTGTCTGTGTAGACCCGAACCTGATAATTAATGCTCCTTGGTGAAGTTTTTAGCTCCACACCCTAACCATCTCCCACTTGGAGATAAACAGCTTCACCAGTACCTGTACAGCAACATCTTCTAGCTCCTCCATCTTCAACTCAATCATGAAGACCAACAGAAGTTGAATGAAGATTTAACTTCTCCTTTGTAACCGGCTTTGTTAGCATATCAGCAGGATTCCTATCTGTATGGATCTTCTCCAGCTTAAACTCACCATCTTCCAATACCTGTCGTATGAAGTGATACCTTAGCTGTATGTGCTTTGTTCTTGAAAGAAAGGCTGAATTCTTAGCCAAATGGATTGCACTCTGACTGTCACTATACAATCTGCAACTCTCATGCTCCCTACCAAGTTCATCCATGAATCGTGTCATCCATATCATCTCCTTGCTAGCTTCTGTGGCTGCAATATACTCTGCTTTTGTAGTTGACAAGGCAACAACCTTTTGCAACTTAGATATCCAGCTAACCACCGTTCCACCTACAGTAAAAACATAACCTGTAGTGCTCCTCCTGCCATCCAGATCGCCTGCCATATCTGAATCTACATAGCCATGTAGAGAAGTGTCTGAACCTCCATAACACAAGTGCCTACTGCTGGTTCCTCTCAGATATCTAAGGATCCATTGAACTGCTTTCCAATGTTCCTTACCTGGATTGGCCATATACCTACTTACAAATCCCACTGCTTGGGCAATATCCGGTCCAGTACACACCATTGCATACATCAAACTCCCTACTGCGGAAGAATATGGAACCTTACTCATGTACTCTACCTCTTCATATGAATTAGGACATTGTTCTTTACTCAACTTAAAATGTCCAGCCAAAGGTGTGCTTACCAGTTTAGCATCCTGCATATTGAACCGTTTTAACACCTTGTCCACATAATCTTCTTGATACAATATCAACCTGTGATTTTTCTGTCTCTCTTAATGCTCATGCCAAGGATTTTCTTTGTTGCTCCCAAATCCTTCATAGCAAACGTTTGAGCTAATTTTACCTTAAGCTCTGAGATATCCTGCATGTGAGACCCTGCAACCAACATGTCATCTACATACAATAATAGAATAATATATCTACCGTTATCAAATCTCTTGAAATACACATAATGGTCTGATTGACACCTACTGTAGCCATGCTCAGTCATAAACCTGTCAAATTTTAAGTACCATTGCCTAGGAGCTTGCTTGAGGCCATACAAGCTTTTCTTCAACCTGCACACAAACTTCTCCTTACCCTTGACCTCAAAACCTTCTGGCTGTTCCATGTATATTTCCTCATCCAAGTCTCCATGAAAAAACGTTGTCTTAACATCAAGCTGCTCAAGATGCAAATCCTCAAAAGCAACCAAAGACAATACAACCCTTATTGAAGTCATCTTAACAACAGGAGAAAAAATCTCACCAAAGTCAATACCTGGCTTTTGTGCAAATCCTTTTACCACTAATCTGTCCTTGTATCTCATCTGTCCATTCTCGCCTTCCTTCAACTTGTAGGTCCATCTGTTTTTAAGTGTTCTCTTACCAGCTGGCAATTCAACCAAATCCCATGTTTGGTTTTCTCTTAAGGACTCCAACTCCTCAACCATGCCACGCTTCCACTCACTCTTGGACTCCACCTATATTGCTTCTTCAAAACTCTCTGGTTCTCCACCATCAGTTAGCAATAAATAAAATAAAGAAGGAGAATATCTAATTGGAGGCTTACTCACCCTTTCTGACCTTCTGATGGGTGTCTGAGACTCGTCTACAACACGCTGTCCACCTAAACTCTCTGACAGTGACTGACCTCGGTCATCTGTAGACCTGTTACTGGCCGACGTCGGTTCTGCCTGACCGACCTCGGTACCTGTACGGCCGACGTCGGTCTCTGTATGGCCGACGTCGGTTTCTGTCCTACCGATGCCGGTTCCTAACCTGCCGATGTCGGTCTCTGTGTTTTTCTGTAAGTGATTATTTCTTTTTCTCGCGAGCTCATCTTGGACTGACTTTCACCTCATCCAATTCACCATTGCTCTGCTCAGACTGATTCAACTTCCTTAGTTGATCACAATACATCACTCTTTCATTGAAAACAACATCACGGCTCCTGATTACCTTGTTAGTTTCTAGATTCCATAATCTGTAACCAAAATCATCTGAGCCATAGCCAATAAACGTGCATCTCATAGACTTAGCATCAAGCTTCTTTTTATTTTCCTTATCTATATGCACAAAGGCTTCACAACCAAAAACTTTGAGATATGAGAGATCAACCTTTTTACCTGTCCATGCCTCTTCTGGAATACCACCATCCAGGGCTGTAGAGGGTCCTCTATTGATCAGGTACACTGCAGTGTCAACAGCTTGTGCCCAAAACTGTAAGGGCAAACCGGCATGCAATCTCATACATCTTGCACGCTCCATTATTGTCCTATTCATCCTTTCAGCAATACCATTCTGCTGAGGTGTCCTTGGAACCGTCCTTTGCCTATAGATTCCATGCATGTAACAATAATCTCTGAACTTGTAACTGTAGAACTCACCGCCATTGTCTGATCTCAGGCACTTTAATCTTTTACCTGTTTCATTCTCAACCATAGCTTTCCAAACTTTAAAAGTATCAAATACATTAGATTTTCTTCTAATACAATAGATCCATACCTTCCTTGTGGCATCATCTATGAAAGATACATAGTACTGTGATCCTCCAATGGAAGCAACCTGAGCCGGTCCCCACACGTCTGTGTGAACAAGCTCCAACTTGTGCCTCTTCTTAGTAGACTCAGTTTTGAGAAAACTAACCCTTTTCTATTTTCCAAATACACAGTGCTCACAAAACTCTATATCTATGCCTTTTAAATCTAAAAGCATACCTTTAGACTTAAGAATTGACATCCCCTTCTCACTCATGTGGCCAAGCCTTGAGTGCCACAATTTAGCGTCCACATCTGAAGTAGATAATACAGAAGGAGATTTGTTAGTAACACAATTACACAAATAGAGAGTACCTTCTCTCTTACCTCTGGCCATAACAAGTGCACCCTTGGTCACCTTCCAAGATTCTGCTGTGAGAGTTACTGTACAACCCTCATCACCTAGCTTACCTGCAGAAATCAAATTTTTCTTCAAGCTAGGTACATGCATCACATCTCTCAACACCCATTTGTTGTTATTCTGCATCTTCAGCTGCACTTTACCTTTGCCAATTATTTTACAGGGCTCATCATCCCCTAGATACACTATTCCAAAATCTCCATGGATATAGTCACTGAAATATTCCCTGTTAGGAGTAGCATGAAAAGATGCACCAGAATCTAATACCCAAGATTCTATATTATTATTATGCAGAGAGAAAATTAAAGCATCTTGTGGAATACCTGTAATCTTGGCTTCTTCCTTTCCTTCGTGCTGGTTGTCCTCCTTAGGCTTTGACCAACAATCTCTGCTTATGTGCCCCATCTTTCCACAATTCCAGCATTCTGGCCTTCTGCCATTTCTGGATTTAGATCTGCCTTTCCCCTTTGATTTGGATCTTGCTCTGCCTTTCTTGCTCTTCTCTTTCTGCCTTCCCCTGCTCTCAAAACTAAAAGCATTCCCGAATGCCTCTTCTGTGCTTTTCCTGCGTATTTCCTCATTCAAGATAACACTAACAACATCCTCTACTTTCAAAATATTTGATGCAGATGAAGTATTACTTACTGCCATTACTAAGCCATGCCAGCTTTCAGGCAAAGAACATAATATTAAAAGAGCTTTTATCTCATCATCAAACACTATATTCACTGAACTTAATTGATTCACAATACCATTGAAATCATTCAGATGAGTAGAAACAAATCCACCTTCATTCATATGCAAATTAAATAACTGCTTCATAAGATATACCTTATTGGAAGCTGAGGGTTTTTCATACAAATTTGCTAACGTAGTCATCAACTCTATCATAGACTTTGCCTGTGATAAATTGGATATCACAGTGGATGCTAGACTCAGTCTTATAGAACCCAGAGCCTTTCTGTCAAGAACTTCTCATTCTTCATCCTCCATGTCTTTGGGCTTCTTTGCAATACCTCCTAACAGTAAGTAGAGATCTTTCTGATACAGATAGTCCTCTATCTGCATTCTCCAGTGTTGGTAATTTTTGCCATTGAACTTTTCCATTCTTAATTTACTTTCATCTGCCATTGCTTCTCCCACTCAAACAAAAATCCCTGCAGAAACTCCTGTGAGAACCTGTAATCAATAAACACTACACAGATCTGAAACACCTGTTAGTGAACCTGAACTTTGATACCAATTATCAAGCTCTGAACCTGTAACCAAGGCTCTAATACCACTTTTTGGGGGATCAAACCAACAATAGATTACAATTGTGACAGCAATAAATGCGGAATTAAACCAGATTGACAAGTAATTAGAATGATAATAGCAAGAATAAGAGATACAAGAAAACACCCTGAAAACTTGTATTAACAAACTCTTTACAAAAGGAATACAATTGAAGAAAGCTTCTTTCTTCCACACCTCTCCTAGATGTATAGATCTCTCAATAGATCTCTATTCCTCAAGAGTTATCTCTCTCAAGAACAATCAACTCCAACAAGCCTGGATTGATTCAATTCTGTACTGTTCTTCTCACACTATGAATTACAATAATTCACTACAATACACAATAAGCTAGGAAGATCTAATTCTTCATATAGAATTAGGAGACTTGAGCATGTACTTCCAACAAACAGTGAAACCACTTAAACAAGGGCTCTAAAAATAGTAATGCCAATAATAGAGACGCGAGCTTGAGTCTCCAACTCAAACTGATCATGCAAACACTCGCTTCTGTCCACGGAAATAGCTTTCTGGACACGCAGGTAACCGACGTCGGTTCCTGCTGCTTGTCTGTGACCATCGTCGACCGACCTTCTGCCGACGTCGGCGTCTCTGCAACTTCCTGTGACCGACGTCGGTCTCTCCTGACCGATGCCGGTGTCTGTGTAGACCTGAACCTGATAATGAATGCTCCTTGGTGAAGTTTTTAGCTCCACACCCTAACAGTTAGTACGGTCAACAAAAGGGGTTTCGAGTAGAATGCTTCCAAGAGGTTGTTTTAAACTCATATTTTTTCATTTTCATAACAATATTTTTAATAATTATCAACTGTGCTTTATGAATCATCCATTTTAAGTTGACTATTCAAATATGCATATCAATCTTTGCACCCTTCAGGTTTTGGTCTTGTTTGGGAAAATCCATACAATCTAGATATTTAGATTGCTTTTAGATAATTTTTAATTCCTTATAAAATTCTCCCCACACTTGTTTTCATGTTTCATGAGGTTTTGATATGCCAATCATCTCAATTTGAAGGAAGATACAATTTTCTAAAATATGGGTAGTTTTCACCATTTTTAAGAGTTTTTTGCTTTGTAAATGGATTAAAAAGATTTAGTTAGACTAATCTACATGTTTTCAAAGTCTCCTTTACTCCCCTTTTCACCTTTCATCCAAGTCTACTTGATTCTCATAGTTATAGCCCATTCGTCACACCAACCAATCATTCTAGAGACCCCTACCTGCTCTTTTTCATGTGTATGCAAGAAGTTTTCACATTGTAATAGTGTTATGGAGCTTGTCTCAAGACCTCATTGTTAACAAATATGAATTTCAAAGGTTTGACAATAGGTTTGAATCATTTTGAGGTTATTCATATTACCTTGATGTTATATTTCATGTTCACTATCCATATATATAGTCAGATAACATCTATAGGCCCTTGATGACATCATCTTGAGGTAAAGGGATTGGTGATTATTTCAAGAATTTGAAATATGAAGGATTCACTTGAGGTTTTGAGATAGATATACAACTCTTAAGAGGCTAAAGCAATGCTCACTTCCTAGATTACAATTTGTTGCCTGCACACCTGAGGATCACCACCTACAGGTGGTTTGAACAAAGAGTTTAGAGTCTATTTTGGAAGATTTAAATATGTTTGAACATCTTCCTAAGGTTTTAACATTTAAAAAATCCATGTTATACCTCATATGAAGGATTAGGTAGCAAGAACAAGTTGAGAATCAACCTCAAGCATGAAATGGTTGAGTTCAAGGTTATTTTCACTAAATGGGTGAAATGCAGGCTCATGAGCATTATTTGAATAGCATTAGACATGGCCACATGAACTTATGATACTTTATAATGACATTGAATGATATCCCTTATCATGGACAAGACCCTCAACAAGTTGGAAGTGTAGATGATAGAGGGAAGGTGGTCTTCAAAAGCCCTCAAAGTGCCCTAAAAAACACTAATTATGAGCTATGTCATCTACAAGCCTGAGTCAATAATGACCTTTTTTTTAATTTGAGTTACAACTTGACCTTCTCTCCATGGTTAGAAGGTTTTAAATAGCTGAATGGGTTTTTTTTAATCTAATAGTGATTAAATAAGTTCATAGGCCATGTTAAGACTCCCATATTCACCCTCAGTCCATACATTGTTGATAATGACACCTACAGTTGCATTAAGATGAAAGGTGCCTTGAAGTAACAACTAAAAAAGGATAGCTTTGATAACATGTATTGAACAAAAATAATAATATGATATCAAGATACCTCATGAGCATTAGAGGAGAGGTAGAGACAATGGTTTCAAGCCTAAATAACACATATAAACCTATAGGACCTAAAAAGGCTCTCACATAGTCATCTAAAGGTGACTAGGTAAACAGTGAGCAGGTTGTTTGATATGAAAGTGCATAAGGATAATATTCAAATGTATAATATAAGGTATAATCATACAATTAAACTCCAATAGGCCTCTAAAAATTGAGTTTAAGCTTAAGCAAGTCAAAAGGAGCAACCTACAGGCAAGGGCAAGTTAAGTGTCTCAATCATAGCAAAAAAACTCAATTTGAGCCCAAGGAATGGACAAGGTTTCAAATTATATGGAAAATATCAAATGATTCTAGTTATCATGTTTCATGGGAAGCCTTTTCATTTCTTGACCCAAGCATTAAGGAAGCAGAAGTGAACCTACAAGTGCCCTTGCAAATGCAAAAACACAGTCAAAAATGATGAAACACAGTATGGTGAGTTGCAAAGGGTATTAAGGGTACATGAAAGGTTAGGTTGTTGAATATAATATGGACCCACCTCCATGAAGACCATGGAAATTTATGGAGCCTTATGAACATGGAAAAAAATGAAGAAGGAAACCTTAATCGTGCATCATATAGTCCACCAAGGAACCTCTATATAGTTTATCTTTTCCAAAGGTATGTCTTGAGTTTTAGGTGAGTTGAAGGGGAAAATAATGTCAAACAAGTCTAAAAATTTGCACATAATATGTTTATGAGTTAGGGAGGCTCATGCAGTGGATAGTTTATTTTAGAGAATAGGGAAAGTACCCCCTATTTTGTCTTAGATATGGGGTACTTTCCCCATGCATAGACCCTAGCAGTCTTGGAAAAGATGAGAAAAAGGATAGTCAAGAGTTGTTTGAACATGGAAAATGAAGTTGGAAAATCTGAATTACACCCAATATAACATGAATAACCTTTCAAGGAGGAATGAAACCAAATAGGGCACTCCATACTCCTAAACATGCAGGCAGACCTAGTAAGCAAGGAGTAGGCCTAATGCCCAAATGAAGGGTCATATGCAATTCTAACACTAGGTGAGCATTTAAACTAGTTGTAACATGTTGATTAGGTCACTATAGATGTGTTTGAGCTACTAAGAAGCATGGAAAACTTCAGGAGGTCATTTTTGCACCTTGAAGCATAAACAAGCTATAAGAACAACATTAGGCCTATGTCCAAATTGAAAGCCTTTCACACTTATTGCATTAGGTGAACTTCCCAATATATTGGAATATGTTTTTGGCATCATCTATGGTGTGTACAAGCTCTTGGCATGCATATGAATCACAAGAAAACCATTTTTGGGTCAAAACTCTCTCACGCATGCAGGAAAGGTGCAAGGAAGATCTCGAATAGGCAACTTTAATTGCTCATATCTTTTTTGAGGATATTCATGGTGGCCAAATAAGTTTGGGATAGTTATTAGGGTCCCATAAAATCATTTTTGTGGAATTTTTCTGCAAGTTAGACCTCAGAGTTTTATGAAAAAAGCTTAAGAAGACAAACTGCTCAGAAACCCTCCTAAACCCTTGCTAAGGACCAATTTGTGAAAATGGAGTTGGATATGAGATATAATGGACTATTTTGACCTGAATAGCTATTGGATATTGTAGAGGACTTCCCCAATTTTCTCTCCATACTTTTTATTTGTACGGAATTGTATGAATGGGGTGAAAAATAGGCTTTTCTTCACCATTTCTTGTGTTTTGTAGGCTACAAGAGGATTCAATACATGTAATAAAGTTTGGGAGGAATATTAAGACCTAAGATAACTCCTTATGGCCATTTTATTCAAATAAAAGTCTTATAAGTGTGTAAACAAACTCCTTCAACTCAGCCAGTCAAAGTTGGCCTATTAGACAAGCTAGTGAAGAAGATAGAAAGATTCAAATGAGTTGAATTTAATGTGCCCCTAATGATTCCAAGTCCATGGAGGGAATTGAAACATTTCATTCACTCCATCCCATGTATTTTCATGGATAATTGATGCCTTTTTGGAATCCAAGTGTGCAGGGTGCATGAAAGGAATTCATTTTTGGACTGTAGATGATGATTTCTCTTTTCCAATTGATTCCTAAAGACCAGGCATGCAACCAATGCATAAAGAGGAATGTTTGATGTCCCTACCCTGCATTCCATTCATCAAATTTGGTATTTATTAGTTATGGTATGTTCAAATAGAGGCAATCATGAAGGTAGTTTTTCTATGGAAAATGGGGAGTTTTATGCCACTTTTCATGAAGTTTATTCCTTGAATTAGTCATTTTGGCCATTGTATTAGATGCTTCACCTAAGTATGGTGAATCCCTAATCATATGTATACCTTTTTATCAATAAAATGACTAAGTGTTAGCTCTTCCATGACTTTTAATAATGTGTTTTACTTGAATGTTTAATTTGCTTAGCGAAGACTATGGATTCCTTAGCATTGTGTCTCATTCTCTCACCTATTTGCAGCTTCTTCTTGTAGGGCATGTGATGTGTTCTAGGAAATGTCAAAGTTTAAGTGAGTTAGTATCTTCATTATTTCCTTTAACGGCCTCTTATCTAGTCCTCCTAGCTTTGCACATTCATTTATAACCCCAAAATGTAACATTATTGGAAAAAGACATATATTGGAGAGTGTATATTTAGTTTGTCCTTTGAGTTCAAGTGTAATATGCATATGGTTGGATGTCATCAATTAATTTTGTGTATCAGCTCCCTTTGGTTAGTTTTTTTTTAGTTCTCTTTCTCCCTTTTCCACCCCCAAAGTTAGTAGTAGTAGCAATCCAAAGTGGTACATCAAGGGAGCTAGCCCTATCTAGAGACTTACCTCATTCCTTAGGCTACCCACAAGCCTAGAGGTGATTCCAGTGTGCCACTTAAATGAGGAGAGATTTTCATCTCCTCAAATGGTGAAAATATGAGTGAAAATAATAACGTAGCTTAAAATAGGCTAAAATGGTTGTTATAGGGTCTGAAACTAGCTGTGTAAGACTAGGATAGTGTCAAAAATTAGAATCTAGATTTCGTTCGATGAAGTGATAGGAGCACAAAAAATAATACATTTTAGGATCTGGTGTTATTATCCTCTTCTACCACTATTGTCCAAACTACTCATAAAAACCTAATTTTTTATGTTCTTTGCATTATTCTTATGTGAGCCTGCTTATAAAATTTCAAGTGTTAAATGTCGATAGATCTTGTTATAGAGTTGTCTTAATATTCAAACCCTAACCCTCCATCATGCTTGATAAACAAGATTTGAATCACTTGAAAAAGGGGGTTTAGTGTGTGTTAGGGTGTGGTCGGTTACTTGCGTGTCCAGAAAGCTATTTTCGTGGACAGAAGCGAGTGTTTGCATGATAAGTTTGAGTTGTGGACTCAAGCTCGCGTCTCTATTATTGGCATTACTATTTTTAGAGCCCTTGTTTAAGTGGCTTAACTGCTTGTTGGATGTACATGCTCATGTCTCCTAATTCTATATGAAGAATTAGATCTTCTTAGCTTAGTAGTAGTTATTGTTGTAGAGAGTGAATTATTGTAATTCATTGTGTGTGAAGAATAGTACAAAATTGAATCAATCCAGGCTTGTTGGAGTTGATTGTTCTTGAGAGAGATAGCTCTTGAGGAATAGAGATCTATTGAGAGATCTATACATCTAGGAGAGGTGTGGAAGAAAGAAGCTTTCTTCAATTGTATTCCTTTTGTAAAGAGTTTGTTAATACAAGTTTTCAGGGTGTTTTCTTGTATCTCTTGTTCTTGCTATTATCATTCTAATTACTTGTCAATCTGATTTAATTCCGCGTTTATTGCTGTCACAATTAGGATGAAGAATGGGAAGTTCTTGACAAAAAAGCTCTGGGTTCTATAAGACTGAGTCTAGCATCCACTGTGATATCCAATTTATCACAGGCAAAGTCTACGGTAGAGTTGATGACTACGTTAGCCAATTTGTATGAAAAACCCTCAGCTTCAAATAAGGTATATCTTATGAAGCAGTTATTTAATTTGCATATGAATGAAGGTGGATCTGTTTCTACTCATCTGAATGATTTCAATGGTATTGTGAATCAATTAAGTTCAGTAAATATAGTGTTTGATGATGAGATAAAAGCTCTTTTAATATTATGTTCTTTGCCTGAAAGTTGGCATGGCTTAGTAATGGCAGTAAGTAATACTACATCTGCATCAAATATTTTGAAAGTAGAGGATGTTGTTAGTGTTATCTTGAATGAATAAATACGTAGGAAAAGCACAGAAGAGGCATCCGGGAACGCTTTAAGTTTTGAGAGCAGGGGAAGGCAGAAAGAGAAGAGCAAGAAAGGCAGAGCAAGATCCAAATCAAAGGGGAAAGGCAGATCTAAATCCAGAAATGGCATAAGGCCACAATGCTAGAATTGTGGAAAGATGGGGCACATAAGTAGAGATTATTGGTCAAAGCCTAAGGAGGACAACCAGCACGAAAGAAAGGAAGAAGCCAAGATTGCAGGTATTGCACAGGATGCTTTAATTTTCTCTCTGCATAATAATAATATAGAATCTTGGGTATTAGATTCTGGTGCATCTTTTCATGCTACTCCTAACAGGGAATATTTCAGTGACTATATCTATGGAGATTTTGGAATAGTGTATCTAGGGGATGATGAGCTCTGTAAAATAATTGGCAAAGGTAAAGTGCAGCTGAAGATGCAGAATAGCAACACATGGGTGTTGAGAGATGTGATACATGTACCTAGCTTGAAGAGAAATTTGATCTCTGCAGGAAAGTTAGGGGATGAGAGTTGTACAGTAACTCTCACAGTAGAATCTTGGAAGGTGACCAAGGGTGCACTTGTTATGGCCAGAGGTAAGAGAGAAGGTACTCTCTATTTGTGTAATTGTGTTACTAACAAATCTCCTTCTGTATTATCTACTTCAGATGTGGACGCTAAATTGTGGCACTCAAGGCTTGGCCACATGAGTGAGAAGGGGATGTCAATTCTTAAGTCTAAAGGTATGCTTTCAGATTTAAAAGGCATAGATCTAGAGTTTTGTGAGCACTGTGTATTTGGAAAATAGAAAAGGGTTAGTTTTCTCAAAACTGGGTCTACTAAGAAGAGGCACAAGTTGGAGCTTGTTCACACAGACGTGTGGGGACCGGCTCAGGTTGCTTCCATTGGAGGATCACAGTACTATGTATCTTTCATAGATGATGCCACAAGGAAGGTATGGATCTATTGTATTAGAAAGAAATCTGATGTATTTGATACTTTTAAAGTTTGGAAAGCTATGGTTGAGAATGAAACAGGTAAAAGATTAAAGTGCCTGAGATCAGACAATGGCGGTGAGTTCTGAAGTCATAAGTTCAGAGATTATTGTTACATGCATGGAATCTGTAGGCAAAGGACGGTTCCAAGGACACCTCAGCAGAATGGTATTGTTGAAAGGATGAACAGGACAATAATGGAGTGTGCAAGATGTTAGGGTGTGGAGCTAAAAGCTTCACCAAGGAGCAGACTTAAATAGGTTCGGGTCTACACAGACGCCGGCGTCGGTCAGGAGCGACCGACGTCGGTTAGTTGCAGTTACAGAGGCACCGACGTTGGCAGTAGGGTCGACCGGCGACGGTCACAGGCGAACAGGTAGGAACCGACGTCAGTTACCTGCATGTCCAGAAAGCTATTTCCGAGGACAGAAGCAAGTGTTTGCATGATCAGTTTGAGTCGTGGACTCAAGCTTGGGTCTCTATTATTAGCATTACTATTTTTAGAGCCCTTGTTGAAGAGGCTTAACTGTCTGTTGTAAGAGCATGCTCAAGTTTCCTATTTCTATATGTAGGAAAGATCTTCTTAGCTTAGTATGTTGAAGTGTAGAACTGTATGAGTAGAACATTGTGAATGTTTGAAGGACAGTACAGAGTTGCATCAATCCAGGTTGTTGGATTTGATTGTACTTGAGAGAGAGAGCTCTTGAGGAATAGAGATCTAGTGAGAGATTTTGTGTGCATTTGAGAGAGGTGTGGAAGAATGAAGTTTCTTCAATTGTATTCCTATTGTAAAGAGTTTCAATACAAGTTTTTAGGATGTTTTCTTGTATATCTTGTTCTGTGCTATTTATCATTTCAGTTACTTATCTATCTGATTCATTTTCGCGTTTATTGCTGTCACAATTGTAATCTATTGTTGGTTTGATCCCCCAACAAGTGGTATTAGAGCCTTGGTTATAGGTTCAGAGCTTGATATTTGGTATCAAAGTTCAGGATCACTAACAAGTGGTTCAGATCTGTGTAGTGTGTTTGATTACAGGTTGCTCACAGGAGTTTCTGCAGGGATTTCTGTTTGAGTGGGAGAAGCAATGGCAGAAGAAAGTAAGTTGAGAATGGAAAAGTTTAATGGCAAGAACTACCAACATTGGAGAATGCAGATAGAGGACTATCTGTATCAGAAGGATCTTTACTTACCGTTAGGTGGGATAGCAAAGAAGCCCAAGGACATGGAGGATGAAGAATGGGAAGTTCTTGACAGAAAGGCTCTTGGGTTTATAAGACTGAGTCTGGCCTCCACTGTGATATCTAATTTGTCACAGGCAAAAACAATGGTAGAGTTGATGACTACGTTAGCAAATATGTATGAAAAACCCTCAGCTTCAAATAAGGTATATCTTATGAAGCAGTTATTTAATTTGCATATGAATGAAGGTGGATCTGTTTCTACTCATCTGAATGATTTCAATGGTATTGTGAATCAATTAAGCTCAGTAAATATAGTGTTTGATGATGAGATAAAAGCTCTTTTAATATTATGTTCTTTGCCTGAAAGCTGGCATGGCTTAGTAATGGCAATTTCTAATAATGCATCTGCATCAAATATTTTGAAAGTAGAGGATGTTGTTAGTGTTATCTTGAATGAGAAAATACGCAGAAAAAGCACAGAAGAGACATCTAGGAATGCTTTAAATTTTGAGAGTAGGGGAAGGCAAAAAGAAAAGAGCAAGAGGAGATCAAGATCTAAGTCTAAGGGGAAAGGCAGATCTAAATCCAGAAATGGCAGGAAGCCACAATTCTGGAATTGTGGAAAGATGGGGCACATAAGCAGAGATTGTTGGTCAAAGCCCAAGGAGGACAACCAGCACGAAGGAAAGGAAGAAGCCAAGATTGCAGGTATTGCACAGGATGCTTTAATTTTCTCTTTGCATAATAACATAGAATCTTGGGTATTAGATTCTGGTGCATCTTTCCATGCTACCCCTAACAGGGAATATTTCAGTGACTATATCCATGGAGATTTTGGAATAGTGTACTTAGGGGATGATGAGCCTTGTAAGATTACTGGCAAAGGTAAAGTGCAGCTGAAGATGCAGAATGGCAACACATGGGTGTTGAGAGATGTGATGCATGTTCCTAGTTTGAAGAGAAATTTGATTTTTGCAGGTAAGCTAGGTGATGAGGGTTGTACAGTAACTCTCACAGCAGATTCTTGGAAGGTGACCAAGGGTGCACTCGTTATGGCTAGAGGTAAGAGAGAAGGTACTCTCTATTTATGTAATTGTGTTATTAACAAATCTCCTTCAGTTTTATCTACTTCAGATGTAGATGCTAAATTGTGGCACTCAAGGCTTGGCCACATGAGTGAGAAGGGGATGTCAATTCTTAAGTCTAAAGGTATGCTTTCAGATTTGAAAAGTATGGATCTAGAATTTTGTGAGCATTGTGTATTTGAAAAATAGAAAAGGGTTAGTTTTCTCAAGACTGGGTCTACTAAGAAAAGGCAAAAGTTACAGCTTGTTCACACAGACGTGTGGGGACCGGCTCAAGTAGCCTCTATTGGCGGATCACGGTACTATGTTACATTCATAGATGACGCCACAAGAAAGGTATGGATCTACTGTATTAAAAAGAAATCTGATGTTTTTGAGACTTTTAAGATTTGGAAAGCCATGGTTGAGAATGAAACAGGCAGAAGATTAAAGTGCTTGAGATCTGATAATGGTGGTGAGTTATGCAGTCTTAAGTTTAACTGGTATTGTTACACTCACAGAATCTGAAGGCAAAGGATGGTTCCAAGGACACCTCAGCAGGATGGTATTGCTGAAAGGATGAACAGAACTATCATGGAGCGTGCAAGATGTATGAGATTGCATGCAGGGTTGCCCTTAGAGTTTTGGGCAGAAGCAGTTGACACTGCAGTGTACCTGATTAACAGAGGACCCTCTACAGCTCTGGATGGTGGAATTCCAAAAGAAGCTTGGACAGGTAAAAAGGTAGATCTCTCATATCTCAAAGTTTTTGGTTGTGAAGCCTTTGTGCACATAGATAAGGAAAATAGAAAGAAGCTTGATCCTAAGTCTATGAGATGCACGTTTATTGGCTATGGCTCAGATGATTTTGGTTTCAGATTTTAGAATCTAGGAACTAACAAGGTAATCAGGAGCCGTGATGTTGTTTTCAACGAAAGAGTGATGTACAGTGATCAGATAAGGAAGCTAGATCAATCTGGGCAGAGCAATAGTGAATTGGACGAAGTTATGGTCCAAAATGAGCTCGTGGAAAAAAGAAATAATCACTTGCAGGAAAACATAGAGACTGACGTCGACAGGTTAGGAACCAGCGTCGGCAGTACAGAAACCGATGTCGGTCATACAGAGACCGACGTCGGTAGACCAGGCATCGAAGTCGGTCAGGCAGAACCGACGTCGGCTAGTGACAGGTCTACAGGTGGCCGAGGTCGGTCACTGTCAAAAAATTTGGGTGGACAGATTGGTGAGAACGAGTCCAAGACACCCACCAGGAGGTCCGAAAGGGTAAGTAAGCCTCCAATTAGATATTCTCCTTCCTTATATTATTTATTGCTAACCGATGGTGGAGAACCAGAGAGTTTTGAAGAAGCATTACAAGTGGAGTCCAGGAGTAAGTGGGAGCGTGGCATGGTTGAGGAGATGGAGTCCTTAAGAGAGAACCAAACATGGGATTTGGTTGAATTGCCAGCTGGCAAGAGAACACTGAAGAACAGATGGACCTACAGGTTGAAGGAAGGTGAGGATGGACAGATGAGATATAAGGCCAGATTAGTAGTAAAAGGATTTGCACAAAAGCCAGGTATTGACTTTGGTGAAATTTTTTCTCCAGTTGTTAAAATGACTTCAATAAGGGTTGTATTGTCTTTGGTTGCTTTTGAGGATTTGCATCTCGAGCAGCGAGATGTTAAGACAGCGTTTCTTCATGGAGATTTGGATGAGGAAATATACATGGAACAGCCAGAAGGTTTTGAGGTCAAGGGTAAGGAGAAGTTTGTGTGCAGGTTGAAGAAAAGCTTGTATGGCCTCAAGCAAGCTCCAAGGCAATGGTACTTAAAATTTGACAGGTTTATGACTGAGCATGGCTACAGTAGGTGTCAATCAGACCATTGTGTGTATTTCAAGAGATTTGATAATGGTAGATATATTATTCTATTGTTGTATGTAGATGACATGCTGGTTGCAGGGTCTCACATGCAAGATATCTCAGAGCTTAAGGTAAAATTAGCTCAAACGTTTGCTATGAAGGATTTGGGAGCAGCGAAGAAAATCCTTGGCATGAGCATTAGGAGAGACAGGAAAAATCACAGGTTGATATTGTCTCAAGAAGATTATGTGAACAAGGTGTTGGAGAGGTTTAATATGCAGGATGCAAAACCGGTAAGTACACCTATGGCTGGACATTTTAAGTTAAGTAAAGAACAATGTCCTAATTCACATGAAGAGGTAGAGTACATGAGTAAGGTTCCATATTCTTCCGCAGTGGGGAGTTTGATGTATGCAATGGTGTGTACTAGACCAGATATTGCCCAAGCAGTGGGAGTTGTAAGTAAGTATATGGCCAATCCAGGTAAGGAACATTGGAAAGCAGTTCAATGGATCCTTAGATATCTGAGAGGAACCAGCAGCAAGCATTTGTGCTATGGAGGTTCAGATACTTCTCTACATGGTTATGTAGATTCAGATATGGCAGGTGATTTGGATGGCAGGAGGAGCACCACAGGTTATGTTTTTACTCTAGGTGAAACGGCGGTTAGTTGGATATCTAAGTTGTAGAAGGTTGTTGCCTTGTCAACTACAGATGTAGAGTATATTGCAGCCACAGAAGCTAGCAAGGAGATGATATGGATGACACAGTTCATGGAAGAGCTTGGAAGGGAGCATGGGAGTTGCAGATTGTATAGTGACAGTCAGAGTGCAATCCATTTAGCGAAGAACTCAGCTTTTCACTCAAGAACCAAGCACATACAGCCAAGGTACCACTTCATACGGCAGGTATTGGAAGATGGTGAGTTGAAGCTGGAGAAGATCCATACAGACAAGAATCCTGCTGATATGCTAACAAAGCCGATTACGAAGGAGAAGTTGAATCTTCATTCAACTTCTATTGGTCTTCATGATTGAGTTGAAGATGGAGGAGCTAGAAGACGTTGCTGTACAGGTACTGGTGCAGCTGGTTTATCTCCAAGTGGGAGATTGTTAGGGTGTGGAGCTAAAAGCTTCACCAAGGAGCATACTAAAATAGGTTCAGGTCTACACAGACGCCAGCGTTGGTCAGGAGCGACCGACGTCGGACAGTTGCAGTTATAGAGGCGCCGATGTCGGCAGTAGGGTCGGCTGGCGACGGTCACAGGCAAACAGGCAGGAACCGACGTCGGTTACCTGCGTGTCTAGAAAGCTATTTTCGAGGACAGAAGCAAGTGTTTGCATGATCAGTTTGAGTCGTGGACTCAAGCTTGCGTCTCTATTATTAGCATTACTATTTTTAGAGCCCTTGTTGAAGAGGCTTAACTGTCTGTTGTAAGAGCATGCTCAAGTTTCCTATTTCTATATGTAGGAAAGATCTTCTTAGCTTAGTATGTTGAAGTGTAGAACTGTATGAGTAGAACATTGTGAATGTTTGAAGAACAGTACAGAGTTGCATCAATCCAGGTTGTTGGATTTGATTGTACTTGAGAGAGAGAGCTCTTGAGGAATAGAGATCTAGTGAGAGATCTTGTGTGCATCTGAGAGAGGTGTGGAAGAACGAAGTTTCTTCAATTGTATTCCTATTGTAAAGAGTTTCAATACAAGTTTTTAGGGTGTTTTCTTGTATATCTTATTCTGTGCTATTTATCATTTTAGTTACTTATCTATTTGATTCATTTCCGTGTTTATTGCTGTCACAATTGTAATCTATTGTTGGTTTGATCCCCCAACACAAGATGTATGAGATTGCATGCCGGTTTGCCCTTACAGTTTTGGGCACAAGCTGTTGACACTGCAGTGTACCTGATTAACAGAGGACCCTCTACAGCTTTGGATGGTGGAATTCCAGAAGAGGCATGGACAGATAAAAAGGTTGATCTCTCATATCTCAAAGTTTTTGGTTGTGAAGCCTTTGTGCATATAGATAAGGAAAATAGAAAGAAGCTTGATGCTAAGTCTATGAGATGCACGTTTATTGGCTATGGCTCAGATGATTTTGGTTACAGATTGTGGAATCTAGAAACTAACAAGGTAATCAAGAGCCGTGATATTGTTTTCAACGAAAGAGTGATGTATTGTGATCAGCTAAGGAAGTTGAATCAATCTGAGCAGAGCAATGGTGAATTGAATGAGTGAAAGTCCAAGATGAGCTCGCGAAAAAAAGAAATAATCACTTACAAGAAAACACAGAGACCGACATCGACAGGTTAGGAATCGACGTCAGCAAGACAGAAACCGGCGTCGGCCAGACAGAGACCGACGTCGGCCGTACAGGTACTGAGGTCGGTCAGGCAGAACCGACGTCGGCCAGTAACAGGTCTGGAGGTGATCGAGGTCGGTCACTGTTAGAGAATTTGGGTGGACAGCGTGTTGTGGACGAGTCTCAGACACCCATCAAGAGGTCAGAAAGGGTGAGTAAGCCTCCAATTAGATATTCTCCTTCTTTATTTTATTTATTGCTAACTGATGGTGGAGAACCAGAGAGTTTTGAAGAAGCAATACAGGTGGAGTCCAAGAGTGAGTGGGAGCGTGGCATGGTTGAGGAGTTGGAGTCCTTAAGAGAAAACCAAACATGGGATTTGGTTGAATTGCCAACTGGTAAGAGAACACTTAAGAACAGATGGACCTACAGGTTAAAGGAAGGTGAGAATGGACAGATGAGATACAAGGCCAGATTAGTGGTAAAAGGATTTGCACAAAAGACAGGTATTGACTTTGGTGAGATTTTTTCTCCTGTTGTTAAGATGACTTCTATAAGGGTTGTATTGTCCTTGGTTGCTTTTGAGGATTTGCATCTTGAGCAGCTAGATGTTAAGACAGCGTTTCTTCATGGAGATTTGGATGAGAAAATTTATATGGAACAGCCAGAAGGATTCGAGGTCAAGGGTAAGGAGAAGTTTGTGTGCAGGTTGAAGAAAAACTTATATGGCCTCAAGCAAGCTCCTAGGCAATGGTACTTAAAATTTGACAGGTTTATGACTGAGCATGGCTACAGTAGGTGTCAATCAGACCATTGTGTGTATTTCAAGAGATTTGATAATGGTAGATATATTATTCTATTGTTGTATGTAGATGACATGCTGGTTGCAGGGTCTCACATGCAGGATATCTCAGAGCTTAAGGTAAAATTAGCTCAAACGTTTGCTATGAAGGATTTGGGAGCAGCAAAGAAAATCCTTGGCATGAGCATTAAGAGAGACAGGAAAAATCACAGGTTGATATTGTCTCAAGAAGATTATGTGGACAAGGTGTTGAAACGGTTCAATATGCAGGATGCTAAACCGGTAAGCACACCTTTGGCTGGACATTTTAAGTTGAGTAAAGAACAATGTCCTAATTCATATGATGAGATAGAGTACATGAGTAAGGTTCCATATTCTTCCGCAGTAGAGAGTTTGATGTATGCAATGGTGTGTACTAGACCGGATATTGCCCAAGCAGTGGGAGTTGTAAGTAAGTATATGGCCAATCCAGGTAAGGAACATTGGAAAGCAGTTCAGTGGATCCTTAGATATCTGAGAGGAACCAGCAGTAGGCACTTGTGCTATGGAGGTTCAGATACTTCTCTACATGGCTATGTAGATTCAGATATGGCAGGTGATTTGGATGGCAGGAGGAGCACTACAGGTTATGTATTTACTGTAGGTGGAACGGCGGTTAGCTGGATATCTAAGTTGCAGAAGGTTGTTGCCTTGTCAACTACAGAAGCAGAGTATATTACAGCCACAGAAGCTAGCAAGGAAATGATATGGATGACACGGTTCATGGATGAGCTTGGTAGGGAGCATGAGAGTTGCAGATTGTATAGTGACAGTCAGAGTGCAATCCATTTGGCTAAGAATTCAGCCTTTCATTCAAGAACAAAGCACATACAGCTAAGGTATCACTTTATACGACAGGTATTGGAAGATGGTGAGTTGAAGCTGGAGAAGATCCATACAGATAGGAATCCTGCTGATATGTTAACCAAGCCGGTTACAAAGGAGAAGTTGAATCTTCATTCAACTTCGGTTGGTCTTCATGATTGAGTTGAAGATGGAGGAGCTAGAAGATGTTGCTATACAGGTACTGGTGCAGTTGTTTATCTCCAAGTGGGAGATTGTTAGGGTGTGGAGCTAAAAACTTCACCAAGGAGCATAGTTTATCAGGTTCAGGTCTACACAGACACCGACATCGGTCAGGAGCGACCGACGTCAGTCACAGTCGGTCATAGAGACGCCGACGTCGGTAGAAGGTCGGCCGACGATGGTCACAGACAAGCAGTAGGAACCGACGTCGGTTACCTGCGTGTCTAGAAAGCTATTTCCGTGGACAGAAGCGAGTGTTTGCATGATAAGTTCGAGTTGTGGACTCAAGCTCGCGTCTCTATTATTGGCATTACTATTTTTAGAGCCCTTGTTTTAGTAGCTTAACTACTTGTTGGATGTACATGCTCATGTCTCTTAATTCTATATGAAGAATTAGATCTCCTTAGCTTAGTAGTAGTTATTGTTGTAGAGAGTGAATTATTGTAATTCATTGTGTGTGAAGAACAGTACAGAATTGAATCAATCCAGGCTTGTTGGAGTTGATTATTCTTGAGAGAGATAGCTCTTGAGGAATAGAGATCTATTGAGAGATCTATACATCTAGGAGAGGTGTGGAAGAAAGAAGCTTTCTTTAATTGTATTCCTTTTGTAAAGAGTTTGTTAATACAAGTTTTCAGGGTGTTTTCTTGTATCTCTTGTTCTTGCTATTATCATTCTAATTACTTGTCAATCTGGTTTAATTCCGCATTTATTACTGTCACAATTGTAATCTATTGTTGGTTTGATCCCCCAATAGTGTGTGTAATAGTACTGAATGTGTGATCCACACCTCTTGTGTGGGAATGCTACCTACATACCAATACTCTGAAAAGGAATCAAGCCATATGTAGTTCTCCCACTTGATGTGTTTTGTGTAATAGTGTAATACAGATGCAAAAATGCAAAATTGAGAGTGTTTGAGGTGGCTAGGGACTAGTGTGAGAGTTTGAATATGTTTGTAGCTATGTTGGGTGACTGAATGCAGAGAAAAGGAAATTTTACCTTAGTGGTTTGTTTGTGTTCTTGCTTGCTTTGTAAGATTTATCATCTCCTTTATAAATGAACTTTGGATAGGATTTTATATGGAATTATTGGTCATGGGCTAGATGTATTCATGCTAGGCTAAACTAATGAAGGTTGGGAATCAGATGAAAATAATCATTTGGTATCAAATTGTAAAGGGATAAGAGCATCAAAAATGGGAGACCCTAGGGTCTAGTGCTGTAGTCCAGGTATGATGCTTATATCCTACAAGTTCGAGACCTAAGGGGATAAGATTGGCCTTAGAAATAGAGTCTATTTGAGGTGGAATGATCATTTGAAAGGATACGAATGACTGGTAATGAGCGAAAAGGTGTGTTGAAGGGTCACTAGAGCATGCAAAAAGGACCAATGAATTAGGTGTCACAAGCCACACTCAAAATACCAATTTAGACATTTTATATGAATACATTTTCCCCCCTTTATTCTAGTCATGCAACAAAGCAAAATACTAGGATAAAGGAAAACTAGAAAGCATACATGAACTTACCTGTAAGGGTGAAGCCCATGAAGATGTATGATGTTGAGTGATGTTGAGTAATGTTGAGTAATGTTGGGTATGTGTTGAGTAATGTTGGGTATGTGTTGTACCAAAATTAATATCATGAATGGAACTGAGTACTCAATTTCCCAAGGGTGGCTCAAGAATACAAAGGTTGGCCCTTTGGCTCCATCGTCACCCAGTAAGTAAAGCTATGAACTGATACCAATATGAATGTGTGTCACATGAGGTGGCTCCTAAAGCCCATGAATGCTCTGTAATCTGACAATGTGGCATGGATAGTTGAATGTGTGCTAAGAACTAGGCCAATCTTGGTCACTTTAAAAGGTGGAGATTAGGCTTGTATGAAAGACACTCTAAAACTAAGAACTAGGCTTATATGAAAGCCACTCTAAAATGATGACAACCACCTATAGAAAGAATAAGGCATGTAACTACTAAGAATAACTGGGTAATGTACTAAACTTGGATAGAAAAAAAGGCAAATGTGTCATGCACATTGCTCCCAATCATAGGTTTATGTAACATGGATTTTAATTTGGAAGTTGTACCAACTATCTAATCTAAAACTAGAAGTGAGAGCCATCATGCCATGCATGATGCCTCCTATATCTAGATTCTCTAAGAAAAACTATACTGAAACTATTGATTCTAAACTATACTATAGCTAACAAATCTGTAACTAAACTTACCTTTCTATCTATTTTTGGAAAATCTAAGTTTTTTGTTATTTGTACAAGAGCACCAAAAATAGGACACTTTGTTGTTCAATGCTATAGTATAAGTATGGCGCTCTTATCCTTTGTTTTTTTTTTATCACTATTCTGTATTCATCACTATTTTCCTGATCTATTTTGCCTCGTTCGTGTTCTAGTTCTTGTTTTGAGTGTTTTAAAAACTAATTTTTTTGATCGATAGAGGGCCCTGATCTCTGTGACAAAAGCCTTGTTTGCTTCCCCCTCTTCTAAGGGTAGGAATTAAGACCCTACAATGACTACCCTCAGAAGAAATATCCCTAAAAGTGTGTTATGTTATAAAATATATGATATAACAATGATAATCGAAAAGAGTTTTCAAAATATAGTATAGTTTGTATTGCAGATTGTTAGATTAACATGAGTATGCCTTGATAGATGCAATAATGTAATAGTATGTGTAGTATACTGAATTGAAACTAGAAATGTTAGTTGTTAGTTATCAAGGAGGGATGGAGAATGATGTCCATCATGGCATCCATAAAATCAAGATAATGCATGACGTGAGTAATGGCATTGCAAATAATGAGAAGTAAACAAGCAACTAGCATACAAGACAAGAAGCAAGAAGCATACAAGAGTGGCCAAGGGGCCAAGCAAATAAGGGACATGGTCACATGTCACTTAAACTGGAAAAGCAAGAAAATAAAGCATGTTCAAATACCCACATACACATATAATTAAAAATAAATAAGGTTGGCATGAGGGCCACAAGCACATAGAAGAGTACAAGCAAAGGACATTGGCAAATGTCCTAAGACACATACAAGAGACAAAATGGGAACTGGGAAATGCAATCACATCTAGCTACTCAAAATAAGGAAGGAAAACATAAAATATGTTGAAAATACAATCACATCTAACTAATCAAAGCAAGAAATGAAAGTGTGAAAAACATGGAGTATAAGACTAGGTAGATGCTAAGAAATACACAAGTGTTGTATAATAGTGAGTGTTGATAAAATAATATGTGTAAATTAATAATTAATGTACATCAACATGATAACTAGAGTGTGTGGTGTAGGAATGACATAACCTAGATAGTGTAGTCATGTAGAAGATGCCCCCGGTGGGTAGATATGTTAATGTAAGTCTTGAATGTAGAAGTAAGATGCCCCTCAATGGGTAGCGTGAAGCAATCAAGGATCTGGATGTCACTACACACACACACACAAAGAAGATCATGTGAAGCATGGTAATGTAGATAAATTGACAAACAATATCATAGAATAGCAAAATGTAAGTCTAGCATGGTAGTATAAGTGTAAAGCATGGATAATGCATACAGATGAAATGTTCTTGGTATTTTGAGTTATTTTAATGTTTTTGTATTTTGATATATTTGAATGTTTTTGTATTTTGATATATTTGAATGTTTTTAGATTTTTAACATCTCTGAATGTTTTTTGTATTTTTGAAATAACCTATGTACAATCGATCATAAGGAGACTATGTACAAGAAATTGTAAAGAAGTTATGAACAAAAAAATGTGTGTAATGATATATTGCACATGAAATCTACGTAGATGCATAATGTTCATTAGATTTTTGAATTTCTTTCTTTTAGGTAAGGCTAGACAGTACACTTTAGGACTAAGCTTTTTGATAATGAGGTATGGACCTAGCCAATTTGGTTTGAATTTTCCTTTGATTTCTTTTTTTACATTAACATTGTGAAGATTTTCTTTGAGAAAGAGATCATTAACTTCAAATTCTCTAGTGTGAACTCATTTTATGTAGGATCATTGTATACATTTCTGGTAGATTCTAAGATGTTCAATTTTTTGAATGCATATACAGTCTAACTACTCGAGCTGGTGTAAACGCTTTTCGCAATATTGGTCATCAGTGAGGATACCTTTGAGGGTGACACAAAGAGATGGGATTTATAATTCCAATGGTAAAACTACTTTTATGCCATAAACAAGTAAATAAGGAGTGGTAATTGTAGGTGTATGAATACTTGTGTGATAAGCCCATAATGCAAAAACTAATTTATTGTGTTAATCATCTTCAAATTTGGTAACTATTTTGCTCAAGATGTTGTTGATGGTTTTATTGGTAGCCTTTGCTTGACCGTTTCCTTGTGGGTAGTACGGAGTAGAGAATATGTGTTCAATCTTATATTTTGTGTAAAATTTCTTAACAGTTTTGTTCTTAAATGATGTTTTATTATCAAAAATAATAGTTGTGAGTAGGTCGAAGCATGAAATAATGTGAGTCATAAGGAAGCTATAAATGTGCTCCTCTGTGGTAGATTGAAGTGGAATTGCTTCCACCCACTTGGTAAAGTATTTTGTAGTTGTGATGATGAACTTATGCCCATTGGTGGATTCAAGGTTAATCTTTCCAATAAGATCAAATCCCCATGACATAAATGGACATGGAGAGACAATAGGTTCCAATTATTGTGATGGTGTATGTTATAGGTTACTATGTCATTGACATTTATTACATAGCTTTGCATATTGTGAACATTCATCTTCCATGGTGGGCCAGTAGTACCCTTGTCAAAGCAATTTGTGTGACATGGCCTTTCCACTGAAGTGACCACCACACTCACTATCACATATCTATATAAGAGCAATTTGACTTCTACTAAAGTCAAGCATCGAAGTAATTATTTGTTGAAGGATCACTTAAAAAGGTTTCCACTAATGATTACATAGTGGAGTGCTTGCTTGTGTAACTTGCATTTATCATTTCATGAAAAAGTGTCTGGTGTAATAGATTTATTTAAAAGGTTATAGATATCAGAGAACCACTATGGAGTTATGGAACTGCATGTAGTGGCTAAGATGGAAAGGGCAATCAAATTTGCATTGGATATTGATGGTGATTATAATCATTTAATTGTGAAAATAGCTTGATCATCATTTATGTCGATAGGAATCAAAGATTCGGCACTTGCCATTGCATCTATGTGTTAGTTGCCTTTTCTTGGTATACTTTTTATAGAAAAGTAGTCAAACTATGAGGATAAACATTGTACCATGTTTTAGAATGGCATAAGATGTTCTTTTTTTGTCTGATAGATATCATTGACTTGATTGACTACAAGTTAGGAATCATCAAAGACTTGAATAGATCTATTTTGAAGGGACTGGGTGACAAACAAACCTAAGATAAGGGCTTCATATTCTATGGTTTTGTTGGTATAGGAGAAGCTTAATCGATATACAATAAGAACTATTGATCAAAAGAGTTAACAAAGACAATGTCTGCCCCTGCATCTGATGTGCATCAAGAACCATCAAAGAACATGGTCCAAGTATTGTAATGAGTAGAATAGGCAGTAAAATCATCTCTAAATGTGTCACTAATAGGATTAGTTTCCAAGAGTGGTGTCATTGCTAAATGGTCTACAATGATTTGGCCCTCTATTGATTTTTGTAGAACTATATTTAAGTCAAACTATGTTAATAACATGAGCCATTTTGTGATGCAACCAAAGAGATGTGGTTTTACCATTAGAAACCTCAAGGGATCTACTTTTGTGATAACTTGAGTCTCATTATTGATCATGTAATGTCAAAGTTTTTATGTAGCAAAAACTAATGCTAGACATAGTTTTTCTATCACAGAATGATTTTTTTTTGTAATCAACTAATGTGCAACTAATGTAATAAACTACTCACTCGGTATGTTGATCATTGTGTTGTGCTAAGAGTGCTCCTAATGAATGATATGTTACTGAGATATATAGTAAGAAAGGCTTGTTGGGTATAGGTGGTACTAGAATAGGCAAATTAAAAAGATATTACTTGATTGTGTCAAAGATTTTTTGATAGGCTTAGTCCTAGACAAACTTTGTATCTCCCCTTAATAATTGAGTGAATGATTGAGTTTTATCATCAAGTTGAGCTACAAAATGGTGGATTGCTTGGATCTTGCCTTATAAGGATCAAAGTTATTTTAAGTTCATGTGTAGTGGCAAGTTGATAATTGATTTGACTTTCTTAGGGTCCACCTCTATCATGAAGAAGGTTAATATGATATCCCAACCCTTGATTTCCATGTTGTGTGGATGTCTTAATAGGATTTATGATTCTTTGTTCATGCTTTCCAATATCTTTGCCATGATATCCCATCTTATTAAGACATTAAAGTGCAAAAGGGGAGGGAAACTGGTGATTTGGTATCGGTGTTATTACAAAAATTGGAATCTTCTAATGGTTGCATGGTTTGAGGGTACCCTGTGAATAATAGGTTGTGTAAGTATATTGTCAAGATTAAAGTGTTGAATGTAATTCTATGGAGATTTAGAAACTTGACAGTATTTGAAAGTTTTATTGTCTATTGTGCATGTGTAAATGTACCCTTTGTGACTAAATTTTAGACAATCATAGAGTGTAGAAGGGACTGCATGCATATCATGAATCCAAGGCCGATTAAGTAATAAATTATAATCAAGGTCATTTGGAGTGACTTGGCAAGTAGTTAGCAGTGTCTTAGGTACCAAAGTAAGATTGAGTGTTATTTGACCCATGACTTTCTGTGTAATGTTATCAAAACCTCTGATGTTCATGTCAGAATAGTCTAGATCTTGAGGTTGTATATTAAGATATTTAAGAAAAGAAATGTTGCAAATGTTGAATCCTGAATCGTTATCAACTAACACTCTTTTAACCCCTACATCATTAATTCTAAATTGAATATACAAAGGTAGATGTTGTTTGATGATGTGGCATGGGGGTAAATCCTCTTTCTCAAAGGAAATATGCTCTTTAGTCCATTGCATTGTGTTTAGGATAGAAGCAACATAAGCTGGTTCAATGGAAATAGGAATTCTAGTATTATGAAGGGTTGCATACAACACATATTTGTAAACATCTTATCATTGAAGGATCTCAAGAATTGAAATTGTATCATAAGGGTTACTAATCTAAGAGACAAAGCTATAGTCATGGGTGTAATCAACCTACCTATCTTCATAAACTTGTCTGATAACATGTATTGCATGATATATTATAGGCATAGAGTTGGTAGTTGGTATAGGATAAGAACTAGATGTGCCAACTTTGAAGGGAGGAGGAATAGATATAATCACTAGTGTTTGCTTGTGTCTAATAGTGATAGGTAAATACTCAAAAGTAACCAATGAGTTATATGCATCTAGGTAAAAATCATGTATGTGGAATGAAATGCATGAAATTGGAGTTATAAGTTATATAACAATATGTTTATAAAGAGAATTCCATATGAGAGATAGCAAGTAAGGGATAGAGGACATGGAATTGTGTAGTAATGCATAAAAAACTTTAACTTGTGATATGACATTTCTAATATGTTTAGCAAGATAGACTTTAAATTTTACATATGAGAGATAGCAAGCAAGGGATAGAGAACATGCAATTGTGCACTATGCATAAAAAACTTTGACTTGTGATATGACATTTCTAATATGTTGAGCAAGATACACTTGAAAACTATTCCATATAAGGGAGAGAACGTACATAATGAAACTTTGTATTGAATAAAAGTAAACATTGCTTTGAAGGAAAGGGAAATTAACATGTTTAACAATAACTTTTTTAATAGCATCTCTTATTATGAAAAGTAAGCATGAAAGGGAAAGAATGAAGCTTTGCATTAACATATAGTAAACTTCATCATTCATATACATGATAGGACCGAGTATGGACTCATTATTGTTTGCAAGAAATGTTTTGAAATAAGTAAGATCCATTTTTTATTTTTAATGTGAAATCTAAATTGCATGTAAGGTGATACCTCAAAAGCAAAGGGATCTAGTAAATTCAACTAGGGTTTGAAAGAAATATTTTTTTAGAATTACTATGGTAAATTTTTAAAATTTAAATATGAAAATTTGATTTTAAATATGCTAGAAAAATTTTTAAAAAAAACTAAAAAAATTATGAAGGAATTTTCCATAGGGTTTTTGTGTGCAAACGAAGTAAGTCAGGTTCACCAAATGATTTAACTATTTTGAGAATAATGAAGTTTTATTCCTATTTTAGTTAAGGGTCTAGATTAATAAATTAGTAAATAATATAGAGATAATTGCAGTCCTGATTTGTATAATTTATTTGTCTTATTTTACCTTTCTAAAAATAGTAATAAATTAGGAGAAATATAACTTAGCTTAAAATAGGCTAAAACCATTATTACAAGGTTTGAAACTAGCAATGTAGGATTGGGACAATATCACAAATTAGAATATGGCTTTCATTTAGTGAAAGGATAGGACCGCTGAAGATAGGACACTTTTAGGTCTGATGTTGTTGTCCTCTTTTATCGCTATTGTCCAAACTGCACATGGAAACCTAATTTTTCTAGGTTCTTTGCATTTTTTCTATGTGAGTTTGCCTATAAAATTTCAAGTGTTGAATGTCAATAGATCTCATTATAGATATATTTTAATCTTCAAACCATAACCATTCATCATGTTTGATAAACTAGATTTGAATCACTTGAAAAAAGGGGGGTTATTGTGTGTAAGATGCACTAAACATGTGATCCACAGCCCTTGTGTCGGCACGTTGCTTACATACCAATACTCCAAAGAGGGATCAAGTCATATGTAGTTCTCCCACTTGATGTGCTTTGTGTAATAGTGTAATGCAGATGCAAAAATGCTAAATTAAGAGTGTTTGAAGTGGCTAGGGATTGGTGTGAGAGTTTGAATGTGTTTGTAGCTGTGTTGGGTGACTGTTGTTTCGCTAAATTTTGTCTATTTCAAGTCTAAAGGAAAATAGAAAGAATGATAGAGATAAGTGATTAAAATGAACCTAGATTGGTTTTCACATTGTATCCAAATGTTATGAGCACTCTTTTTTGGCTGGGGAGGACTACCTCCAAGTAAGAAAGCACTACCTCAAGATGTTTGTTAGTAGATAAATAAGTGGGCTGCCAAGCTACATGCTTGTTCTAAGAAGTGTGAAACTTCCTTAGAGATGAGAACCCACTTTTGAGAGATAAAAGAGTAATAAATAACTAAAATAGAGGTAGAGAGAGAGTGAAAAAGAGATAATATTACCATTATTCACAACCTAAGGGCAATAGAGAGTGACAGGGTACAAGTGATGTATTTTGTTTGTATTTTAGAAGTTGTTTGGGTAAGTTTTGAAAAGGTTAGGGAATCCATAGTTGCCAATGTCAGTTAGGGGGTGACTGATATTGATTATACTACCAAGGTCGATAGTAAAGGTGACTGATGTCAATTAAGCTACCGAAGTCGGTAGGGGAAATAATTGCCTAAGAGCTTGCAAAAGGCTTTTTCGGGTCTGAGAAATGGTTTTAATTAGGTCTAAGATTTTAGAGAAAGTTATGAGAGAGAGAGTATGGTTTGGGTAGATCTAGTCAGAGGTTTGGTGTGTTAGGTTAAGGGGAAACAAGCAAGGAAGCTTTGTAACTCCCTCACAGGGGTTCGGTCAGGAGTGTGTAAAGTAATGCACAGTAGATATGAAGTGATAGCAAAGTAAATACTTAAAAGACCTACAAAATAATTGATGTACTTAGTTGTAGTGATCACTGAATGATAAGTCCCAGATTGATGGTCCCTATAAGGTAGTCCACCCTTGAATGCCTAAATAGAGAGAACAAACAATTGATGTTGGTCCTCAAGATCTTAGATCCTGATCATGATTAACTTATGCAAAATGATAGTAGAATAGGATGTTGAAAGTTGAATGCCCAGAGCTTGAATGCAAGTAAGAATGAATTTTCTTGATTTTTGCTAACCTAAACTTTAGGTTGGAGTTTGGATTATATTATCGACGTTGATGATCCCGTTGACATTGACTATGGGTTGAAAAACATTGGTGGCCCTAGAATAGGTAAAACTTACTATTTTTGGCTTGTTTTCTATTATTTTTTGTGCCAAGTGTGGCACCCATTACAAAATGGTAATAATAAGAGGTTAAGAAGGAGGTAGTTGATTAGGAATTTAATTTTGAAGTGAGAATAAGTATTGGGTAGTTAGGATGAGGAGACCAGGTCTTAAGGTGACTCATCAGGTGAGAATTAGTCATAGGGTGAGGTGGCCAAGTAAAGTGGCAAAAAGGGGTTTTAAAGTAACTTAATTAAATATTTTAAATTAATTAAATGTGTGAGGCGTAAAAGCATGGGTTAGGGAGGTTAATTATTTTTATTAAAAATGGGTTGAAAGGGATTTCGATAGAGGGAGTTACATATGTATGTGTGACATAATTTTGGTACTTACATTTACCCCTTTTTGTCTTTTAATTTATACTGACAAGTTTGCAAGACAAAAATAGGAGTTAGATGGTCCAAGTATTGGATGAGGTATCCCCCCTGAAAATGGGAATCGATGGAGGAGAAATCAAAATTGGGTACCAATTTGATAAAAAGGTAATTGGGTGAGTGGTGGAGAAGTAAGTATCACTTCGTATGCATATACTAATACGAGCTATAGTTGACAAAGGCAAAAATAAGTAATGTTGAGGAGGACTTGGATAGAAATAATCGAAGCACAGCTTGTAAGTGATAGCTGATAGGTCAAAATTATCAAAGTTGTAGCTCCAATGGTCAATGTATCCCAGGTAGGATGTGCCCCTATGAAACACAAAAGGGTTAAAGGTGATAGGATGAGATTGGTGGCCATCCAAAATGCCTAATAGACATGCATGTGCACAATATCCAACTATATCAAAATAGCATAAGCAGTCAAGACAAGCAATGCAAGTTTGGTGTAAAAGGGTCAGTGAGTGAGGAGATAGTCATGATCTCCAAGTAAAGTCATTATGGGTGAATATTTAAGTGATTTTCAATGGTGTTTGTCATGGTTAGGGAGATATATGTGATCTCTAGTTTGGCAATCATGGTCAGGGAGATATACGTGATCTTTAAATTGCCCTAGAGTACAGGTAAAGTCTAAAATGTTGGGGTTACTTTTTTGGGGAAAACATTATTATAATGGTACCGACATCAATGAAATTGTTGATATTGATAATCAATAGTGCTAACATGGCACATTAGGATAAAGTTACTGATAATGATAGGCATAAACACTGACATCAGTGGCTTAAGTCAAGCATGTCGATGTAGGTGGCTAACCAAACCTGACAAAAGGGGGTTTGGTAACCAACCAAACTCATTTTCAACTTGTGATTAGAGAGAAAATAGAGCTATGAAAGTGATTGAGATGACAGACCAAGGAGGGGACCCAACGGGAGGTGCACCACCACAAGAGCCAATTATGCCAGCCTAGAGGAGACAAAGAGATGAGGTAAGATCTACTACTAGTTGTTTTGAAACTAGATTTGGTTATTTTGGAGTTGTTAGGCTAATTTAAAGGTGGGGGTATAAAAAATGTTAGCTGAGGGGTAGGAAATAGGGTATGGTAGCTTTAGGATAAGTTTGGGGGTATTTAGGGTAGGTTTTAAGGTTAAAATTAGAGTTTTGGGTTTGGGTTGTTTGATCAAACTAGTCACTGATGTCAATGAGGTCCATCGACATCGACTGATATAGCATTGAGGTCGATAGGTGCCTACCAACATCGACTGATATTTATGCCTAAAAAGCATCAATGTTGGCATTAAAGTCGATGTCAATGACTATGAATAACTAGAAAAATAGGAAAAAGGGTTAGTTTGGATCCCTACTGGAAGTAGTCAATTAGCCTAATGGCCAAGCTAGCCTCAGAAGACCCCATGTCGATTGAGTGCTACCTATATAGCCTGGTTTAGGGTCTTAGGCCAACGTAGTTCTCCTAGAGCCTAGGAAAAAGATCTAAGGTATGGTTAAAGGGTGTGTTAGGGAAAATGGGTAAAATGGTAGGTTGAGATAGGCCAAGAGGCCTAGAGTGTAAAAGATAGGGCATAGTGTCAAGGGTCAGGGATATAGGCCATGAGGCCTAGAGTTGTGATAGGTAGGTAGGCCTAGAATTGAGAGAGAGAAGAGGTAGTAAATCCTATACTAGAGAGACAAGAATAGGGTATTTGGTTAGGTGGGTATATGGTTGAGCTAACCTCAGAAGACCCCATGTTGACTGAGTGCTACCTACATAGCCTAGTTTAGGGCCTTAGACCAATATAGTTCTCCCAAAGAGAAGGGAAAAAAGGTGATGATAGATTTTATTAAAAGGTATGTTACTTGAGTTGTGTGTGTATGGATGCAGGCGAGGATGGAGCTGACATTATAGGATCATCTACTAAAGCTTTCGACACATATGAGGAGGGATGTCACTCTAGATGAGTAGGAGCACATGGTCGCAGTGGGGTTAGGAGGAGTACAGCATTATTGTCAAGTCACAAAGGATGTGAGCCTTATGATAACATTAATTGAGAGGTGGGTTCACACCACCAACACCTTCCATCTATCGATCAGAGAGTTAACAGTTACCCAGGAGGATGTCTATAGGATTTTATAATTGTCACCCCAGGGTGAGGAGCTCTTTGCATGCTTGAGAGAGGAGCATGATATCCACATGGTGGCTTTGTATGGTGAGTATGTTAGTGAGGTGACTTATCATTCTTTGAGTTTTGCCTATGAGCCACTGTATATGATCGATGAGGAGCAACATTAACTAAGCATCATGATGATGATCAAGATCATGGTTTATGCATTACCAAATGCAGATTGTAGTAGATTTTTGATTACATTGACAGGTGTGCTTGCATAGATGGTAGAGTAGTGGACAATTTTTGCTTGGGGTCTAATATTTTTAGTGCATTATACAGAGAGCTATGGGGTTTGAGACTGTGACGGTGATATAGTTTGTGTGTCAGCCATCTACTACACTGTTAGGCATAAGAGCACATTAGGGTGACATAATCATTGGGGTTACCTACCATGATTTTATCCAGCTTCGGGGTTGGTTTTAGATGGTGGAGAGAGGGCATGGCACATACCTGAGTAGACGGAGTAGTACATGACATTGCTTATTATAGGTGCATGATTGAGGCTTTGATCCCTATAGATATTTTTTGGAGACCTTACCTGACATACCCAATTTTTAGAGGATAGGCACAGTAGTTTGTTGGTTTACAGAGCTCACTATGGGTCAGAGAGAGATGAGCTGGTGAGTTGGAGATGGTTCTCGTGACATGGGTCAAGAGGTAGTTTGGTCTACTATAAGATATTCTAGTTGCCTTCCCTCAATATAGGAGGGATGACATAGAGGCACCCCTACCATTGCCTTAGGAGACAGATGGGCCAGATTTTGAGGAATACTAGCAAGGCCAAGTGTTGGAGATCCAAGGTGCATAATAACTTATGCAGCTTGGTGGGCAGGTTTACATCCCATGATGTAGGATAGGAGACCACCACTAGATTTACAAGGGTTGGTGAGAGAGAGGGATGCAGCCATATAGGGATGAGATACAGCTCTGTAGGCTAGAGATATAGCACAAGCACAGGTGTTAGCTTTATAAGGGTATGTTACGATGTTGTAGGGCTAGGTTAGGGCATTAGAGGGCCAGGTTATAGCACTACAGGGCTAGTTCAGAGTTTTATAGGGTCAAGTGACTATAGTGATAGTAGAGAGGGATAGCCTTAGAGCAACAGGTCAGGATGCTCCTCCTCCACCACCATAGGGACTAGTACAAGTTGGGCCATCAGTAGGTGTTATGGGACCACCATAAATTGTATCTCTAGCAAGATATATACTACTACCCTGGATGAGATTGCCTATTATGAGAGGGCCTTTAGGGAGTTTCCACATATTCATAGATATTCAGAGAGAAAGAGAGGTCAATGTCACGTGCCATAGCTTCTAGCTCATATAGATGCAGATGGGCAGAGAGTGGTGATGACACTGCTTCCTCATGACCCTACGGAGAGCCTCAAGGACCTTGAGTGTCAGAGTTTTCCTTTTTGGTTATATATGTTATATGTATACCAGCTGGTGAGCTGAAGATGCGAGATATATATTCTGAGAAAGAGAGAGAGAGGATATTATGATTATGTAGTTATGGACATGTATTTTGAGCACATGCGCACATGCACACACACACACACACACACACACACACACACACACACACACACACACATGAGATGTTCATTTATTATGATTTTGAGATGTATGTATTGTGATAGATAATAATGATATGGGTGATGATTATTTTATGCTATGTTAATTTTGATTTTAATGTTGATTATGTCAGTTGAGTTAGACTAGCCTTTCCCATATATGTGATGGTATATGCATAGTTGGTTTGTTAGTTTCATCTTAGCATTTTTCCATATTTTGTGATGGTGTATGCTTAAAATGAATAAATTGGTTATGTTAGTTTATTTTAGAATTTTTTCATTATGTGATAGTGTATGCGTGAAATAAATTGAGTAGGGTTTGATAGTGTTGGTATGACATTGTTCTTTATCTCAATAGAGAGATCAACATGTGATGTGGATGGAAAAATAAAGAGGTAGAATGCTCGAGCACTAACAAAGACTGTAATTAGAACATAAATAGGCTCAATAAAATGAGCCTTTGGCATACCTTATATAATTGAACCATTGTGTTTGTTTGAAAAGTGTCATGCTTATCTTATATAAAGTGAGCTTCGAAGTCCTTTGAAAGAGTATGAGGGAAAAAGGGTAAAATGAGGTAAAATGTTTGAGTAGCATAACCTACGAAGTGGGGATGATATGCCCTTGTTGTGGGTGACCTGAGAGCTACTATAGGCAAGTCTATGACTTAAAGCTTTTTTTTTTTTTTTTTTTGGGGAGGGGGGGTAAGCTGATCAATGTGAGAAGCCTACAATGGGATTTTGTATGTGTTAAGGTTATATAAAGTTGATCAATATAAGAAGCCTTTTTAATTTGTATTTCCCTTTGAGAACAAATCTTGGCTTAGCCATCCTTCAAGGGAATGGTCTAAGCATTTGTTTTTAAGTTTAAATAGTTGTCCTTCAAGGGAGTAGTCTAGTGATAGTAGCAAAGGGAAGTTATGTGGTTGTCCTTCAAGGGAGCAGTCTACATTGAGAAGCATGACCTGAGAGTTTATAACTTGTCACATATCCTTTTTTTTAGTCATGGAGTTGCCTATAGAGGCTTAGGAGTTTTCCACTTTGAGGTCAAAAGTATACCACTGCATAAGTTAACTAAGTGTATAGGAGTAAGGGTGAAGAGGAATGGAAATTAATGTAATAGGGATGCTCAAGGGATGAGCTCAAGTTAAACATGAGGTGAAGCAATGCTTGTTTTAACAAAAGAATGGTTGTAGGTGTAAGGCATTTAAAGGCTTGAGTTTTAGCCTTCCTTCAAGAGAAGACAAGTGATAAGTTCCTGAGCCATACTTATGAATTATGATATAAGGTCCAAACCAATTAGGAGCAAACTTACCATGTTTGCTTTTCTCCATGTTCGTCACATGTTGATTTTGTTTTAAGATGAGATCTTCTATATTGAATTCTTGCTCTTTGATATTTTTGTTATAAGCGCATTTGATATGCTCTTGATATATTTGGAAGTGGTTGAGGGCTATGAGATGGCGCTCATCAAGCAATTCAAGTTGAGCCCAATGTTTTTGGTGAAAGTAATAGTTAGTAAGTATGTCTTGTAGAGAAATGTGAAGAGAAGGAATCTAGACTTCAAGAGGCAAAACAACCTTCATCCCATATACCAAGGAAAAAGGTGTAGAACCAGTAGGGGTTTGAATGTTAATGCGATAAACCCATAAAGCAAAAGGAATGTGTGTGTGCCAATCTTTTCTTGTATCATTGACTACCTTCATGAGAATTTTGGTCAATGTTTTATTAGAAGCTTCTATCTATCCATTTGCTTATGAATAGTATGGTGATGAGAAGCTTAATTTGATTCCAAACTTATCACAAAGACTTTGAATAGTTATGTTTTTGAAAGATTTTCTATTATCTGTTATAATTTTATGAGGGACACCAAAATGATAGATGATGTGATGGTTGATGAAGTCAACAATTTTGACAGCTTTAGTGGAGATGAGAGGGATGGCCTCGACCCACTTGGTGAAGTATTCAGTGGCACTGATGATAAAATGATGATGGAGGGATGAATGAGAGTTAATCTCACTAATTAGATCTAAGCCCCATTAAAAGAAGGGAACAAAGTCTTTGGTGACTTGTAATGCATGACTGGGAATGTGAAAGAGGTTAGTGTGTTGTTGACACTTGATGTAACATCAAACGTAATCAGCATAGTCTTGATGAAGTGTGGTCCAATAATAGCCAAGTCAAAGGATATATTTGGCAATTGTGTGACCATTGAAATGCCCACCACAAATCCTATCATGGACTTTTTTAATGGTGAAGGGAATCTCACTACTAGTGAGGCATATAAGAAAAAGACCATCAAAACCTCACTTGTAGAGAACTCCCCCTATCATAGTGTAACGAGTGGCATGTTTGATGAAGGCACATCTCCCATTATTAGAGAGATCAGAAGGGGTAATAAAGAAAGAAAGATAATCTGTGAGTTGCTTGTACCATAAGTCATGTGGGTTGGATGCTACATTTTTGACAAAGAGGATGTTAGCTGATATATAGGAGGGTAATGTTAAGTGATGCACAGTGGCATAGATTCTTGAGGAAGAGGATGAAGAGGGTATGTGTGAAGCAAGTGAAGCCATCATGTCAGCAAATTTGTTTGTAGATTGAGGAATAATTTGTAAGAGATAAGAGTCAAATGATCCCAATAGCATATCTACATGATGTTTATACCACTATAGAATTTCATTTTTACATAGGTAGGAACCATTAACCTAGTTAACCACTAGCTGATAATCATCAAAAATGGTTATGGATTTGATACCCCAGAACAAAGCTATTTGAAGTCCGAAGATCAAAGCCTCATATTCGGCCATATTGTTAGTTCATTCAAAATCTAGTTTAATGACAAAGGCATAGGCTCGCCATCTAAAGGAATAAGAATGACCCCTACACCCCCACTATATTGACATTTAGATCCATCGAAGAACATCATCATTTGATAGCAGATGTCATCGGTGTAGAGCGTTATAATGGATTCATTAAGGAATTTGAGGTTTGAAGGTTGATTGTCAGGTAAAGGGGCAGTAGCTAACTGGTCAATAATTATTTTCCCCTTAATAGACTTTTGTTGAATGAATTCTAAGTCAAATTTGGCAAGAAGCATGAGCCATCAAGCTACGTGTTGGTTGTGATATGGCTTGGAATGCATGTATTTGAGGGGATCAGTATGGGTGACCACATAGGTTTTGTGATTTAGGAGATAATGGTGAAGCTTGGAGGTAAAAAAGACCACCACGAGGCAAAGATGTTCATCATGGGTATATCGAGTCTCATGATCAATAAGTGTGTGGCTTATGTAGTAAACTGCCTACTCTCGATGTGCAATCATAACACCTAGAGAATGGTCTATTATAGAGATATATAGGTAAAAACGTGGATTTTCCTTAGGTGGAATAAGAACTAGTGTGGAAAGGAGATATTATTTAAGTGCATCAAAAGCTTCCTAGTAATTTATATTCCAATGGAAGGAGACATCCTTTTTGAGGAGATGGTGAAAGGGTTGGCAATGATATGACAACTAGGAGATGATCGATAGATGGATTAAAATTTGCCTTGTAGGCTACATAGTTATTTTATATTAGTAGGTGGAGGCATCTCTAAGATTGCTTTAACCTTACCAGAATCAACTTCGATACCATGGAGAGAAATGATAAAACCAAAAAGTTTATCAAAAATAACTCCATTGACACATTTCTTTGGGTTCAGTCGAATGTTATATTAGAGGACATGAGTAAATATGGTTTTGAGAATTGTTAAGTAGTCTTGACGAAGTTTAGACTTGCCAAGTAAGTCATCCATATAATATTACCTAATTTTGTGTAGGAGATCATGAAAGATTTAGGTCATAGCCCGTTGGTAGGTGACACCAACGTTCTTTAGGCCAAAAGGCATGACCTAATAACAAAAAGTCCTCCATGGGGTAATGAAGGTTGTCTTATGTTGATCCTCAAGAATGACCAGGATTTTATTATATCTAGAGAACTCATCCATAAGTGATAGCATCTCATGGTTGGCTGTTAAATCAATAAGTTGGTTGATACTTGGCAATGGGAAGTCATATTTTGGACAAGTAAGTTTTGAATCATGATAGTCAGTGCAAATGCAGATTCCCCTAGTTGATTTTGTGACAGGAATAATATTAGAAATCCATTGTGGGTAGTCAATGGGTTGGATAAAATTAACAAAAAAGAGGCATTGGAGCTATTCTTTGACAAGGAGAGCAATACAAGGATGCATCTTGTGAAGCTTTTACTTACCAGGTTTAGCATCTAGATTGGTGACAATGTTATGGGGGGTCAATACCATGCATGTCATTATAACACCAAGAAAAGGCTTTGCTATGGTTATTAAGCAATGTGGCATAATCAGCTTGCTCAAAGGAATCTAAAGATTGGCCAACCTTGAGGATGTGAGGGTTATCATGAGAGGGCAAATTAATGTCAATGGTTGATTCATTTAACATAGCTTATGTTTTAGATGGGAATGATCATTATATATAGGAACCATTCACACCCATATATGTGAGAATTGCATCATCACTTGACATTGGACAGAGTTAATAGTGGGAGAGTATTCATCAATTATTTCAAGATGAATGAGAGGAAGGGACTTTGTTTCTTTACCCTAGAAATAGGTGAGAGGCCCCAAATGGATGACATTTATTGAAAAAAAATTAGAAGGTATAGATACCTCTGATTCGATAGGGGATGGAGGAGAAGTAGGTGGTGAAGGGGAGACTAGTTCTTCAACAATTGGTTCATAAGAAGTTTTAGGTGAGTTTAGTTGGTTCGTCATATTCCACTCCATGTCTCTTTTTGGTATTTTCAATGGTTTGGCTAGTGGGATATTCAATAGGTGTATGGACACCTTCTTTATAATGACCCAAACCAAATCCTTTCTAGTTACATAGATAAAGATAGGTGTGAGTGAATCTAGGGTTACTCAAGAAAGAGAACTCACAGGTAAATGGTTATGGCGAAGAAGATGGATTGTTGACAGTAGGAGCCTGATCAAGTCCCCCATATGTGAAATTAGTTTGAAAGTAAGGGGGTGCATAAGGGATGGCCATCTCAATGAAGGGATCATAATTTGGGTGCATGTGAAGCCTTCCATACTCTTGTGGAGTATATAACATGTCTAGCATCAAGAAATGATATTCGTCGAGTGACAAATGTTGAAAAGTCCCCTCCATGGGACCCTTGTTAAGAATTTGTGTTATCAGTATCTGTGTAGCTGAGGGAGTGGAGCTTGTGGAAGCTTCAAAAGTTTTATGTAGGGAAGATGATGTTTTCAATAGAATGAGAACATCATTGGGACTATAAGTCATGTTGGATGTTTTAAACAGAGGTGGGCCAGCATGTATAACATGTACTTGTCCATCATGTTCAAACTTGACACATCAGTGCAAAGTTGAGGATACACATGCCATAGCACATATCCAAGGTCATCCAAGCAGTATGTCATATTGGAAATCTCTTTCTATAACATAGAAGAGCTCAGGAATAGTGTGGGGGCCTACATGGATATGTAAGACAACAGTGCCCACTGTAGTAGTTGTAGTATCGTTAAAGGAGCAGAGTACTGCATCAGTTCGAGACATGAAAATGTCGAGAAGCGCTAGCTGTTTGTAGGCATGGATGGAAATAATATTAATGCTAGATCTCCCATCAATCATGACTCTCTTTACATGGTTTTGATCAATATATGCGGTAATAAAAAGGGAAAAATTCTGATCTTCAAGGTGTTGAAGTGGAATTTTTGAATCACTGAAAGAAATTAGGGAGATATAATTAAGGGAGTTGACCAAAGCTACAAGAGGTTGGGGATCATTTGATTGTACCTCAATTTATTGTAAGGCACTAATCAAAGCTTGACAAGGTTGGGATGAGTTTTGGATTAACTCATACAAAGACATTTTCACAGGAGTTTGGTGAAGTTGTTTCACCATTAAGCTTTGAATAACGTCTGAAGATGTTGTTTTAAGAATGCCCAAGATGGAAATATTAAGATTAGGAGGAGGAGTGTCTTTAGTAAAGGGATGATCCCAAGGAGAAACAACCTTTTCCTTAGCTTTATATTTTTGGTTTTATGACCGTGTGGCCACATTAACTGTGTTGATCTGAAATGTAGGTGAAAGAAGTGGTAAAGGGGTTACAACCACATCTTTGTGTTTGAATTTAGGTGGAATAGTAGGATTCATTGTGGATGCCAAAGGTGGAATAATATGAAGGTTAATGGGCATATCATTGAAGAGACTGTTGACATCAAAGTGTTGTTGAATAACTGTTGTGAGGGCTTTACAACTCTCAGTATCATGTCTAGGTGAATCATGATATAAACACACTTGTGTATCATTAAACCAAGATGGCTTCATTCCAATAGGACTATAAGGCTTAATGGGAGGAAGAGTTATCATGGAAGATTGAAATAACTAACATAGGAAAAAGCTCTGAGAGCCTGTAAGTGGGCCCGCACTTGTGCTAATAAGAGTGGACACCTTCTTTTGTTTCAGTGTTGAAAAGGTAATTTTAAGTGGTGTTTTGTTTGGTGATGGTGGAGTTACATGTTTTGTTGTCACTTTCATAGTTTCAAATGTGAAAGGCCTACTAGATGGCAAAGGTAGAATTAGAGGTAACTTAACCTTTGATTTTGCTTGGGTTGCCATTATTCCAACTAAAGTAGAGGGGTGTGGTCCCAAAATAGATGATAAAGTTGAGGGTTGAAGAAGGGATCACCGAGATCTAGGAAGCTTAACATTCTTCTATAATTCAGGCCATAAAACTCTAACTCATGGTTAAGGAGTTAAATCTAATTTCACCTATGGATGAATTAAATTAGAGACTAGATGTATGCCTAAGGGCCTAATCTACTTTAATGTGGCAGATCCCAATGAGGGTGAGGGTTCTGACATAGATGGTTGAATTTCAGGTGCTTTTGGTGAAGAAGCTCTAGATTTTTCAAAGGCCTTGGGGTAAAGGGTAGTGAAAGGGTTGGCGCTAAAGGTTGACATTCATTGTGTTGGATAAGGAGTTTTAAGCCAGTCCCAAAATACCGCATGATCTAGCTTTATGGAGTCAAGAAATTCTAGACTTTTCACCAAACATGATAAGGGTTTAGATGACATTGACGTAGGCCTTATAGTTGTGTCTTTAGAAGGCTGAGGTGTTTGGGAAAGAGGGAAATTGTTGGTTTTTGCTACTTCAGGCCAAAGATGAAAAAGAACCATAACAAAGTCCTCTTCGACAAAGATAGGAGAAGAGACATGGTCTGCCATGGGTGGAGGAGAGGTAGGCAAAGAAGGTTCCTGAAGAGGGTAAAGCTTAGGTATTATGGCTCCGTCAATATGTGGGAAAGGCATAGGTAAAGTATGATCATCCATAGGTAAAAGAAGGGGTAAGAATGGTATAATTGGAGTAGCCATAATAGATCTCTCATCTATTGTGGGAGTAGATAATACTAACTCCTCTAAGTGCAAAGGTAGAGTGGATGGCATACTACTCTCTATAGGTGGAGGAGAGGTAGGTGAAGAAGGTTCTTCAAGAGGGTATAATACAGGAATGATATTCCCTTCAACATGTGGTTGAGGAACGAGTAAGGTGTGGTCTTCAAGTGGTAAGAGGAGAGGTAATATTGGTGCAAAAGGAATTGGTATTATAGGCTCCTTAGATGGCAAAATATGTGGTAAAAGAGGCTCTTCCTCATGAGGGAGTGGAATGGGTGAAATAGGTTCTTCTACTAAGGAGGAAGAATGGGAAAAATAAATGCCACTGAATGTGGGGGAGGAGTCAATGAAATGGGTGTCTCCTATTGAGGGGAAGGTTTAAATAGAGGTAAAAGAAAGACAATATTAATCGTATGGATATTATGATCACCCAGGTTAGTTATGGTCTGAACAATATTTTGATTGGGTAAATGGTTAGGAAAAGGGTGTTTCAACACATCCATACTTTGATTAGGGGGTGAATTAGGATTATCTAAGATGAGATCACCCCTATCAAGCATATCTTGAACAATGTTCTTGAATGTCTTATAGTTATTAAAATTGTGGCCTTTAACTCGATGGTAACCACAAAACTCATCTTCCTTGTACCAAGTTGGAATAGGATATGAGGGGTCAAATTGTATAGGAGGTTTCATCTAAAAGGGTTATGATACCTTGTTTTAATAGTTTTTCCAAAATGGAAGTGTATGACTCTCCAAAGGGAGTGTATTATCTTTGTTCATACCATTGTTGGAATTGCTTGGTCAGATTTTGGCAAGTAGAGGAATTCGATTGGTTTGTGGTTGTGGAAGAGGCTGACTTAACGACCACCACATTAGCAGAGCCTTTATCTTTTTGGTTAGAAGGAGAAGTTTTAAAAGAGGAGGAGTCATTTGATTTGGAATTAGAATTCTTACTACGTAACTTGACTTTGCCTTCATTTATAGCACAAACCTCAAGTTTTTGTGTCATTGTAAAGGCCTCATCAAATGTGTGGAAAGTTTATATCCAAAGTGTGGATAGATGTGCTTAGCACATGCCCTTGAAAAGAGCTCAATAAGCTCAGGTTGGGGTAAGGAGAAGGAGATTTGATTGATCAAGCTTCTCCAACGAGCAATAAAATCTGCAATAGACTTGTCATCAAATTGTCTGATAGAATAAAGGTCTATTATAGAAACCTTTATAGAAATGTTAATAGAGAAATGGTATAGGAATATTTGTGTGAGTTGGGTAAATGAGAAAAGGGAGTGTTGAGGTATAGAGTTATACCAATCCAAGGTAGCACGTGAAAGAGACATAAGGAAAGTGTGAAGTAGTAATGCATCATCATGCCCTATTAAATAACAAACATGTCTAAATACTCGTAAGTGTTGTTGTGGGTCTTGTTTACTATGGAAATGAGTAAATTTAGGGAGTTTCCATTGGCTTAGATAAGGGTGAATAGACACATAAGGATTGATGGGTTCATTGCATATCTGATGATAGGATAACACATTCTTTGAACCATAAATGGATCTCTAGATTAGACATCTTATCCATCAGCATTTTAATGAGACCTGGAGGGGGATTAGTTTGGGGGATACCTCTTAAATTAAAGGGAACTAAATAGGAAGCAAAGGGAGCGTATGATATAGCTTGTTGAGGTTGTGTTGAGGCAACATAAGGATAATGAGTCATAGGTTGGGGTGTAGAAAGAAAAGGGTCTTGTCCCATTGGGTTAGGGATTATGCTTTGGTTGGTTGTTGTTATTGTAGGTTGGATTATTGGCATGGTTAGACTGGATGAAGGGTGAGTCATAACTTAGGTAATTATAGGCATGAGGGTAGATGTAATAGGTACCACTAAATTTTGAAATGGGGTAAGACTTGACTGAACTGGTTGTGGTTATGAAAGTAGGGAAGTCACACCAAAGTTTAGGTGGAATTGGGAAGTTAGCGATGCTAAACCTTGGACATTGTTTATAGTTGGGTTACTCATTGAAGTGGTGGTTTGGGTAACTATGGGGAAAATAGTGGAGGCAAATGAAATTGAAGTTGTCTCCATTAGAGAGGTTGGCATACCATAGATTGGGTCACCCAAAGAATTATGGGTTTGACTCATAGCAAGGTAATGTTGAAGGGATACCACATTGCGATCAAGAAATTTAATAAAATATTGATCTCCCTCATGCACAATGGGAATTTGGTTGGGGCTGGGAGTATGCTTTGTATCTGAAGTATGCTCCATGATAGAATATAAAGTGAGAGGGGAAGGTGGAAGTGGTTGCTGGCTTACATAATCAGCAAGAATTTTAGCTTGAGCTCATGTCAATACCATGCAAGTGGAAGTATATATAGTCTTACTACCCTATATTAGTGATAGAATAAGGAAAAACTAGGTTTGAGTGTAGGTAAGTGGGTTATTTTAGCTTGTTATTTTAAGCAGATGAAAATTACACAATCATCGACATCAGTCACTTGACTGATATCAATAGGAAAAGTTCATCAATGTTAGTGGAGTAATTGATGTCAACAGGTAAAATTTATCAATGTCGGTCACTGTGATATTTTGAGAGATGAAAAATCCAATGTTTTATAAAACCATAAGTTGGAACTAGGTAAAATAGTGGATGCAAGAGGTCTATGTAAGAAGTAAGAACACTTAAAAAACCTGAGATAATAGGTTATACAAACTGAGTATTAGAAATAGTATTTATTTTGTGAATTAATAGAAAAACATCCTTACCAACTCCAAAATACAGAAGGCATTAGAAAAGCAAAAAAAGAACATACAACCAACAATTATTAAGTCCTAGAGATTAATTTTTAGTCTCATGTTGGTTTATACCTTAATCAGAGAGTGAAAAGAGAATTTGGTTATCAAAGGTACTAAAAAGCAATCTAGAGCTGGTTTCCAATTAGTTTTAGTGCTCAACAGAAAATATGTGTTAGACTAGGTATGTAGCTTGTTATAGGAGCTTGTTCTTTGTACTTCACAGACCTGGAGCCAAGCCAAGCCACTTAACCTGAATATAACTTTTGTCTAGAGTTCATACTTTGCTAGAGAATGGAGTGGGATCTCCCCTTGGTGGTGAAATCCAAGTAGGATAGCCGAGTAGGGTAAGGTGATCCACCAGGTGATGAAATCCAGATGGGCCTTTTCTTAGGTGAGTTTAGATGTTTATTTATATGAATGTGATTTGGTTGTGTAACATAGGTGCACTACAATTTATTCAAAATGTTTGTAATTAACTAGGTGAGTTAATATGCAGCAAGCAAACAATGAAATGTAGTAAGTTTTAAACCCAAATCTGAAATGTTTAGATTCAAATGAAAACAAAGATGAAATAGGAGTAGAGAATAAAATTCCCTCTCCTAATGTGCATGCAATAAGAAGTAAAGAATAGATTCTTTTTAACTTATAAAAAAAATGATAAATTGCTTTTAGAGGCAAAGAGAAAAGGAATAAAATTTTAGTTTAATGCTTTTAAATAGAAAATGAAATGTTGAATTTTTCGTTTTAAGAGAGAAGAGAAGAGGAAAATGCAAGAAATGAAATTTCCACTATAATGCACCTATATGAATGCTTAAAACAAGAAATGAACCCAAGGAAAACTCCAGGATCCCATCGAACGTGCCAGAAATGTTTCACTAAATTTTGTCTATTTCAAGTCTAAAGGAAAATAGAAAAGAATGATAGGGATAAGTGATTAGAATGAACCCATATTGGTTTTTGCACCATATCCAAACATTGTGAGCACTCCTCTTTAGCTGGGGAGGACTACCTGCAAGTAAGAAAGCACTACTACAAGATGTTTGTTAGTAGATAAATAAGTGGGATGCTAAGCTACGCATTCCAGGAAGTGTGAAACTTCCTTAGAGATGATAGTCCACTTTTGAGAGACAAAAGAGTAATAAATAGCTAAAAGAGAGGTAGAGAGAGAGTGAAAAAGAGATAATATTACTATTATTTGTAACTTGAGTACAACAAAGAGTGATAGGGTGCAGGTGACGTATTTTGTTTATATTTTAGAAGTTATTTGGGTAGGTTTTGAAAAGGTTAGGGAATCCACAGTCATCGATGTTGATTGGGGGTGATTGATATCGGTTATACTATTAAGGTCGATAGTGAAAGTTATCGATGTTGGTTAGGTGGTCAAGGTCAGTAGGGGCAATAATTGCCTAGGAGCTTGTAGAAGGCTTTTCTAGGTCTGGGAAATGGTTTTGATCAGGTTTGGGAGTTTGGGGAGAGTTATGAGAGAGAGAGAGAGAGTATGGTTTGGGTAGATCTAGTCAGAGGTTTGGTGTGTTAGATCAAGGGGAAACAAGTAAGGAAGCTTTGTAACTCCCTCATAGGGGTTCGATCAAGAGTGTGTAAAGCAATGCATAGTATATATGAAGTGATAGCAAAGTAAATACTTAAAAGACCTACAGAATAAGTGATGTACATTATTGCAGTGGTCACTAAATGATAAGTCCTAGATTGATGGTCCCTATCAGGTAGTCTGAACTTGAATGCCTAAATAAAGAGAACAAGCAGGTGTTGTTGGTCTTCAAGAGCTTAGATCATGATTGTGATTGACTTACACAAGATGACAGTAAGCAAGGATGTTGAAAGTTGAATGAACAGAGATTGAATGCAAGTAAGAATGATTTTTCTTGATTTATACTGACCTGAACTTTAGGTTGGAGTTTGGTTTATATTACTGATGTCGATGATCCCACTGACGTCAGCCATGGGTTGACCGACGTCGATGGCCCTAGAATAGGTAAAACTTACTATCTTTGGCCTATTTTTTGTTGCTCTTCACGCCAAGTGTGGCACCCATTACAAAATGGTAAAAATAAGACATTAAGAAGGAGGTAGTTGATTAGGAATTTAGTTTTGATGTAAGAATAAGTCTTGGGTAGTTAGAATGAGGGGACCAGGTCTTGAAGTGACTCATCAGGTGAGAATTAGTTATAGGGCGAGGTGGCCAAGTAAGGTGGCAAAAATGGATTTTTAATTAACTTAATAAAGTATTTTAAATTAATTAAATATGTGAGGGGTAAAAGCATGGGTTAGGGAGGTTATTATTTTTATTAAAAAATGGGTTAAAAGGGGTTTGGATAGAGGGAGTTACACACGTGTGTGACATAATTTTGGTGTCTACAACTGTATCCAGAGAATAGGAAAGTTTATCTTAGTGGTTTGTTTATATTCTTGCTTGCTTTGTAAGATTTGTCACCTCTTTTATAAATAAACTTTGGATAGGCTTTTATAGGGAACTATTAGTCATGGGTTAGATGTATTCACACTAGGCTGACATAATGAAGGATAGGAATCAAATGAAAATAACTGTTTGGGCTCAAATTACAAAGGGATAGAAGCACCTAAAATGGGGTACCCTAGGGTTTGGCACTATAGTCCAAGTATGACACTCATGTTCCATAGGCTTGGGACCTAAGGGGATAGGATTGGCCTAAGAAATAGAGTGGCTAAGGTAGAATGACCATTTAGAAGGCTACGAATGACTAGCAATGAGCGAAAAGGTCTGTTGAAGGGTCACTAGAGCATGCAAGAAGGACTAATGAATTGGGTGTCATAAGCCACACTCAAATTATCATTTTGAAATTTTTATATGACTACACTTTGCTTCTACACATTTGGCCTTATACAAAGAAGGGCATGTGTATTTCCCTATGCTAATAGGGAAGTGTATGCCTATTTTGTGTCTGCTTGAAAGAACTTGTGGGTTTCCACTAATTCTCTTACAACTCCATTAAAGCCCACTTGTAACTAACATATCTAGGAAGGGTGTAAGGACACAATAAAACCACAAACTCTGATGTAGGAAAATGTGGGGAAATAGATGAACTATGATCCCCAGTTTGTTGTTTTTGTTGTTGCAGCATCAAAAACCTTGTCCTTCCTATATATTATTCAAACATGTTTATGATGAAGTAGATGAAGGCATCATTAACTCTTTTGAATTATTGTTTACTCCCTTCCAAAGTGAGGTCAGGATAGTGGCTAAAAACTCTGTTAATCTGATATGGCACTATCTTTAATCCCAAGAATGCCCTCCCTTTTGCTAAAGCATAGATGAGGTAAGATGTCATGTAGAATTTGCCTGTAGTTTGACCTTCCATCAACTATTTTTGAATGGAGTCATTGATCAATTGAGATTGATGAATGTACTGCTTGTTTTGTTGGATTACCTAGATATACTGGTACATCTAATCTTGATAATTCTATGCATTTGGGCTTCTTGTAACTCTATGTAAGAGTACAATGATATCCCCTACCTCATCCATGACTTTCATCCCATCCAAGTTCTTAGGCATTCTTGTGGCTAAAGATTTAAGAGTCTTCAACCACTGTTTGTTTAAAATTTGGGCACAGGCTAAGTTATTGCCCTGATAGAATTTTTTGGAGGTGTCAAGAGTAATATCTATATAGCTTTCAAACTCTGGGATTAGAAACACAATATTAATAAAATTTGGATCTAGGATTAGAATTTTTCCCCCTTTATCATTCACTACTTCTCTCTTCTCTGCATCATAATGTTTAGTCATGGTGAACACAAGCTCAGGGTTTTACACCAAGAATGGGAAGGTTGCAGTCAGAGGTAAACCACTATTGTAGACGCTCTGAATCTAGTCATTCTTGAATTTTGCATTGACTCTAGTCTAGAAGTTTGTTAGGTCTATGTGGCTTAGGTCTATTTTATTTATCTCATTGATGTTTAAATCTAGGCTAGTAGGGAGACCAGGTCCCTTTGAATTGAATTTCATTTCTTATCCAAGCATATGCACTCATTAAATGGGTAAGGGAAACCAACTATAAAGTTGGTTGGGCTTTGGGTTCAGTTTTGCAGGTTATTTTACCTCTTTTATCTTAGTGAAGTTTAGTTATGCTTTTACAAGGTATTTCTTGGATGGAAAAATGGTATGTAATAGCAATCGAGGTTTTAATTTATAATTGCACTTGCAAATTTTGACTATATCTCCATCAGGGTTTTAAGGTGTACTTGTCAGTTGAAAACTCTGACCACAAGTTCAATGAGAATATTATTTGTAATTACAAATTAAATCTTCAATGGGAATTTAAGTTGATAAAACCAAAGAGATTTTCATCTAGGTCTGAGTGGGGATTCTTTGGGAATATTATTGATTTTAATAGAATCAATGAAAACCCTATATTTTTGAAAAAACCTAAGGTAATCACAATAGTCTAGATACATTTAATAGGAAGGTTTTAATATATGAATGCAAAACTAAAAATTTAAAGAGCAAATGATGATGATTTTAAAAATTCTAAGAGAAACCCTAAGCTTTACTAAAAAGAACAATGGTGGCAAATAACATAGAATAGACTGAAGGAAAATGTAGGTGACCTAGAAGAATAACGTGGTTGTGTGCATAAAGCTTTGTAAGTTGGCAATATAGGTCATCTTAGAAGTCCGATTCAGGTCATGGCATCCTTGGCTTTGAGCTTTGGTTTGTAATACCACTTGGAAGCAAATGGCTTTGGTCACAATGTTTAATAAACTATGTAAAGCCTAAATCATATACCAAAACTCACAATTAATGCCAAGCATGCTAATCAATGGTGGTAGATGGATAAATAGGTGGGAAAGTGGGTCAGCGGGGTCACCTTACAAGTTTACAAGTTAGTAAATTTTTAATATGTTCTCCATTCTCTACTTTCTACTTGACTCAGTAGTGGTTTTGGAGGCAGGGATTGCTTAGGAAGCAGGAAGCTAGATTCAATTTACACTTTGCAACTTTCAAAAGTTACAAAGTGTAGTGAGAATTTTGATCTCCACTTGGTCTTAATGAAAAGTAGAAAGCGGAGTTTGGATTAGGCTTTGCAACTTTGCAAAGTTTCAAATTGTAATGTGAGTTTTGATTCCCATTAGGGACTTGATAAGTAGGAAAATGGAGATCTAAAGTGCATATTGTAACTTTGTAAAGTTGCAAAGTGCACAAAAATCTCTAGTTTCTGCTTGGGTCTTGGAAAAGAAGACTTGGGCCATTTTTAAGCTTTCCTCAAAAACTTTGAAGTTCTCCTCTAAGGCACAAGGTGTTTTGAGGTTTTTGGCACAAAAATATCGACATAAACTATTTGATATAGAATGGAATAATAGTTGGTTTATTCTTTGTGTGCAAAGCTAAAGCTTTCATGGCTATAGTAATGGTCTCTTGGAGAAATCTTGGATAAATTGTTTTATTAACTCTTTCATGATATCAAAGCCACCCTTAAACAACCATTGCTCAGTTTTAGGTTTCTTTCATTGGAAATACACCATTATTTTGTTGATTGAGCCTTTTTCACAGCTATTTCCATAGCTTTTTGAGCCACTTTTTGTATTCAACTATTTTTTGGTGCATTTTCAGGGCTTCTAACCTATGCCATTGAGTCTGAAATGCTTCAAAATGCTAGGATCACTTGTCAATTTGTCAAAAATAGAGAATTTTGTAAAAACTCATTTTTTGAGGGTTTTTTTATGTTACCCGTGTATAAATATATACAATGCATTTATTCTCTATATTTTCTAAACATGTATGGGGTTTTCTAGGTTTTTAAATATCTTTCTAGGTTTTTCAAAAAAAATTATGGGTTATTTTTAGATCTACATGTTTTGTGTCTATTTGACATATCTGACGAGTTGAGGAGGTGGTGTTGGCATTAGATCTATGTACTTGCTAGCCATACACAATTTTTGCACACGAGTTTTTTTAGCAAAGCTTTGCAGACCATATTTGTTACATTAGAGGGTTTGTTTAATATTTTTGATCAATTTATAGCTCAGGGCATACTATTCAGATAGTTCATGGTAATCATTCAAAGCAGATGGAATCAAAATCTTTTCAAGATAACCATATGACACCTTGTATTCTTTAGAGGAATCCATGATTATAAGAGGTTCCTCATAGTCATCTACAACAAGCACAACAATAACATTGTTATTTTTGGCATTCCATGCCTTCAGTGCAAAATAGCTCCATGACCTGATCTCCCTTCCATGGTTCATGTCTGTCACATGACAACATTTGGCATGCAGTTCAATGCCCATGGTAAAGGAATGATCTCTCGCCATTTGACTTACACAACTTGAATACCAGTAAGTCTTCCACTCTCACCAGATCCTTTGACTCAAAACCACACAAGAAATCAATTCTATTTTTTAAAATCATTCTTCAAATCAACGTCTAAATAAGAAAACTAAATTGTTCTCAAAAGTGTAAAATTTTAAATTGTTTTTGTCAATATCATTGACAATTGTTAAAAACACTTTTGAAAAGCTTTGGTCATTTCATCGGGACATAATAATTTTTGAGGGGTGATTTAAAGGTGGAGGTTTTTTATTTAAGTGGGGGAACATTGGATTTATGAGTGGGGGCTTTAACATTTTAATGGTGGTGAACATATTGAGAGACATTTTTCATGGGGGAACATGTTATTTGTAATTGGCAAGGAATCATAATGGTGGAGATATTTTGATTTTTTTTATAAAAAAAATATCATTGAGGGTTCTTATAGTGCGGTTAATTATTGTAAGGAGAGAATATTGTTTTAATTTCTGATCTCATTTTTTTAAGATCGATGGGTGAGGTTCGCTCTGGCAGGAAGCCAGACCCCCTCACAAGAAAACAAATTCTTTTCCTCCTTTGCTTTTACTCTCTCATTATAATTTTGGATGCAATTTTTACTGTGACCGACATCCTATTTACATGAGATTTATCCCACATTGTATCGCTTATGCTACTATTACACTTTGTAATATCTTTGATGCATTCTCTGTTGACTCTGATGCCCTTTGCTTGTGCTTTGTAGATTGTCATTTTTTAAAGTTGACCATTTTATGTGTATTTTTGCATACACAATGGTTTTTTTCATTTGCCACAATCTTTCGTCAACCCATGACATGTTCTATTATAGTTTGCACATTAGTACTTTGACATACTTGCATTTTGTCTCATGTCTCTATCACAGCCCCTTTCTTAGAGCCTTGCCTTCTTTTATGCAAACACTTTTTTGCTCCCTTATTTTGGAGCATCTATCATGATTTGTGATGGCTTTTTTGACAGGTTGACAATCTCCTTATTTGTAACTATTCTAGTGAATCCCAATGTCTTCTTCAATTTTTATTTGGTGTTTATCAAGATATATTTTACTCACATTATTTTATAAAGTGCCTTGGTGGTTTGTTGTTTCAGACTTGTCTATATTCATGCATTTGTCTGCTCTATTCTATGCAACTTTTCACTTCTTCAGTTACTTGTCTATTCCATCACCATTAGATCCATCCTCTTTGAGAGACCTTATTTGTATTTTTAACACCATTTTTTTTACAGTTGATAGTCTCCCATAGCTTGAAGTGTAGCTATTCAGGTGAATCTTAATCTCATCTTATTTTCTTCAACAGGTTGATAGTCTCTTTTAATGTGATATGGATCTATTCTAGTGCATACAATGTTAGATTCTTTGGTGTTTGAATAGTGGATTCAGACCACTTATGCACACCTTTTTCATCCACTCCACCCATTTAGAATTATGGGGGGCATGTACATACAACTTTTTTGTCATCACTCCACCTAGACAATAGTTTGCAGGGGGAGGGGGGGGTGTGGTGTAGATCATGCTTCTTAGATGTTGAGTGTTTCTTGCAATAACAATACTCTTTTACATTTTTTACACCATTGACAATCTTTTTGATTGAAGTTATTCTGGTGAAGTCCAATGTCAGTTATTTTTTGTGATCAAGTAGTGGATTTAGACCACTCATGCAGATTGAGTTCCTTTGTGACTTACGAGTACTGGGAGTATTAACTACTTCAACATATTTGCGGGGGGGGGGGTGGGGTTGGTTCTAACTCTCTTCTTTTTTCTCTTTTGGGGGGGAGTTTTTCCTACAAGTTTTCTCTTTTTTTTCTCCACTTTATGAGATTTATATGTATATTTTTCTCTTTTTTGAGTGTTTTCCGGATTCCTCCATTATACATGGGTATCTTGTTCATGCACTTTATTTGTCAGAACCCATATGAGGATTTTTTACTTATCTCCATGACCTTATTGGTGATTCTTATAGTAACACCAATGTGGTATCCCCACCAGTGACACTAGTGTGGTAGCTCCACCAATCTTTATGCTCACTTCTCACCATATTATTAGACACTGTTGAAGAAATGCTTCATAAGGTTCATCATTGTACCTAGTATTTTGGAGTGCGGTGTTCATATTTAGTGATCCATGTATTCAACACCATTTTTGCGTTCACTTGGTGTTTATAACAACTCGACATCCATGTACTCTAGCAAGATGGATTGGCATCCATAGGGACACATGGCTTCACACTGCATCCTCTATTGTATCCACCTAAGCTACGCCTATGAGGGGTGTTGGTGTAGGATATTAATTTTCTAATATTTAGCTTACTTAGGTGTTATTTCTTTGGAAATGTTTATCCCACTTTCATGATAATGATGGGTTTATTCCCTACTTCCACCTATATTGGGGAAGTTAGTCCCACATGCATGGGATGGTTAGGATTCTCCTATCTTCTACCTATTTGTACATCTCTATTGTAAACTATTTGATATATAATGGAATAATATTTGGTTTATTCTTTGTGTGAAAATTTGAAGCTTCCATTGATGTAGTAATGGTCTCTTGGAGAAATCTTTGCTAAAGATTTTTATTAACTCTATCAGACTTATCCCTAGTTTTGGGATACTTTGTCTCTCTCTCTCTTTTGTCACTTTCTATTTAAGTAAGCCTAGTTTTGGCATTTGTAAGGATCCTTAATCTAAGTTGTGGCAAAGCCTTTTTGAGAAAAATACTTATACTTGGCTCTTTGAATTGAATAAGTCTGAATTTTAGCCTCCTCAATGCTTGTGATTAGTGTGCGATTTATGGTTTGTAGATAAATGTCAGTGATAGTGAATACTTCCTTACATTTATCCTCTTTTATTTACATATTTGTAGGTGGTTAATCATCCTTGCAGGTTACATAGTGTGATTGAATAGCCTTATATGTGTGGCAAGTGTAATATTTCATTAGTGTCCTTGAGAGACCTATTAATCAACTACCTTAGATCATGCATCAAGTTAATATCCTCTATATGAAACATTTAAGTTTAGAGACTCTTATTTAATTAGTGCAAACATGTTCATGTCATAATTCAACTTCTTAGTGCATATTAGACAAGTGAAGGAGATATTTTGGTGCATCACCTCCTTAGCTAGATTTTCATTCATGTTAACTTCCTCTCTTTTCCCTTGCAAGATAGTATTGTAGTGTAGAGAGTCTAACTGATACATCAAGGGGAGCTAGCCATATAATATAGAGATTTAATCCACCTGTTAGGCCACCCACAACTTAAGATTGTCTACATGTTACTCCAAACTATGAAGGCTTGAGCAACCTTCACAAAGGTACAAGTTTAAGTGATAATAGTTTATGGCACGCCTGGTGGGATAAAGTTCCAAAGTGGTTGCAGGATCCTTGGTGGTATCCTTCAACATATTATCCTTTGGAGGCTTTTCAATGAAAATTAATGATGATTTCAAGTGAATCTTAGTTGGTTTAGGCAACCCAAGTGCCTAGAAATCATAAAATTGGTATGTATCCTTACTCATTTGATCAGAACGCAACTTGTGTACCTTTATATCAGTATTATCAAGCTAATGATATTTATGGATTCTCCTCAAGTATCCCTCCAACAACATATCAAGTGTATGTTGGTTCTTACCAATAACATGTTGATCCCTATCCTTCTAATGAGCCATATCCATCCTACAATGATCCTACTCATTGTCCACATGAATTTAGTTACCCACATGACTAGCCTTGGTATCAACCTCCTTGACAACATTTTCATTCCTTTAATCATCCTTGTCAAAGCTATGTTGCCTGTATTCCATATAGTCACACTACTACATCACTATTAAAGCTCAAACTAGCCATGCTAAAGAATGAAATGATCATGAGAGATATTGATAGTGAAGTGGATCTTAATCAATTTGTCCCTATCCACCTCATTTAGAAGATAAGGGACACGTTACCACTTCCAAGAAGTAAGTGGGTAGATTTTGAGAAAAAAAACTAATATGCCATAACCAATGAGATGGTTGACATAAGAGACTTGATTTAATACATGGATAATAGGTTGGCAAGATAGGAAAGGTTACAAATCCAATATAATCAATTTCAATTACCTTCTCTTACTCCACGTCAATCTTATTGTACTCCTAATTTGATTTAACTCACAACAAGCCATCAAAGAAAGCTTAATCCTATGAGAGCTTCACTCATCCTTCCTCAAGCTCAATTTGCCCTTCTTCAAGAGCATTCCCTCATGCCCATCCAAAATCATAAATTTTATGAGTCTCCAAGGTAACTTGTCAACTTATCGAATCTAATACCCACCCCTCAAGTTACAATGCATCTTCTAGAGGAGGCTCCTAAGTCTAAGTTTCCAAGTTGGAACTAAGTGGTTCAGCCATGGGGAAAGAATAATGAACCATGCCTAGATCAAGTGAAAGAAGTTATTGAGGCCATACCAAAGAAAATCCCAATCTGGAAAGAGACTCTTCATAGACAAGCTCAAGGCCAAGAGGGAGAAAGAGTGTTATAAGTCAATCTAAGGGAGTTCTCAAGCTTCCCAAATCTTTCATCTACTCCTCAAGTCTTAGTTGCCTATGAGTCTCAAAGCACTTTGGAGGTTGATAAGATGATTGTTGAGTGGAAGAAAGAAAATCAAAATTCTCTCCTCCTTCCCAAAGAGCCTCTCCAAGAATTCTTCAATAAACCTAAACTCATAATCCCAAGTTAGAAGAACACTCTTTTAAGTGTCAAGTCAATCAATGAGCTCTCTTGCCCTTCCACCATCTCCTTTTATCAAAAAGAACCTATTGTTTTGAGGGTAAAAGATGAACATCTAGTTGGAAATGAGAGTCTGTTAAGCAAGATAGAGATAGTAGTAGTCCTTGAGAGGCTTGATGAGGTTGTAGTTATAAGAGAGACTGAAGAGACCCCTAAAGAAGATGTTGTGAGTGAATATGATGAAGAACTCATCATTGGCAGTCCTCTCCATGAGAGAAAAGAAAGTGAATTAGACTTGAAGTTTGAAAAGCATGATGAATTATCTCTCTCTTGGACATATAAGCTTTCATTCTTCATCGATGAAGAAGAAGATCCATATAGTCCTTGTGGATTGAGCCTTGATGAAGAGAAAGGTGACTATGATGTGGTTGATCATGTTACAACTAAACATGAGGTAGGTTTTCTTGATGATACATTACCTATTAGTTTTATTGAATCTTATGAGCAAAATATAAAACTTGAAGAAGACAACTTACAGTCTTGTCATGAGTCTATTCAAGCATTTGACTAGCTTGTTACTCCTCAAGAGAATGGAAAGGTTGAATTTGAACTTGACTTGCTTTTAAGTGATAAAGAAGAGGTTGTTTTTTGGGAAGAGCTAGAAAAAAAATTGATCTATTTTAGATAGTAAACCTGCAACTCAAAATGAAGAATCTATTCAAAATGAGTCCAATCAAATAATATCTCAATATTACCTTGATGAGGATTGCAAGTGATATTTGGATCTCCTTGAAGAGATGAAGCAGCTAGTAGCAATAGATAAAAGGAACAGCGCTCTTCAAGAGGGCACTCAAGACCAAGAACCAAGCCTCAAAGAACTATTAGAGGTTAAGAGTACAATTATTCCTATCAACCAAAGTAAGATCAACTTGGGAAACATTACCAAAGGTGGTCAACAACATAAAATATGTTTTGAATCACAAAATGAGTATGTTTACATTAGAGACATGTTTGTTGATGATCCACTTGAGAGCTTTCCAATCAAGTATGTGAGTGAGAAGCATCGTTTATCAAATGCTACAATCAAATGGCAGCTTGCTTTATAATATGTCTCATCTCATGGAGAAAGTGATCTAAGAAACTTTCATTTTGATCCTAGAGGAGGGTTCTTTGTAGTTTATTTCTACATAATAGGTTGCTTGTGTTTTATTTTCCATAAGTGTTTGTAGCATAGTGTGTATATCTTTTGCTTTGTGTCTTATTCTTGTCTTTTTGTGCATGTTGTTAGAGGTCAAGTCAACTATCTTATTAGGAATTTGTAGTCAGGTGTCAAGAACTAATCATGTTTGGTTTAGATAATAAAATATTCCATATCCTAAAAGACTTACAAGGCTACTAGTCCATTAGCATAGTACCATTAGCATAGTAGGCATACTCCCTAGTCGAATTACCAAAATGTTGATAAGTTATACCTTACAGGTCAAATTGTCACCCCTATAGTTTAAAACTTTGCTAGCCATGGTTGTTTACCTTTTTGATAGCTATTTTGGTCTTGTAATATCCTTGGAATGGCCACTTGAAACATTGATTAGCATAGTTTAAGGTAGATTTGATAGGTTTAAAGTTGTGTTCATCATAACTTTGTGCTTATTTAGTCATTTCATGACATGTTTCAAGTTTGGTTTAAGTGAAGGACAAGGCTTCGAGTGTCTTGATAGATCACATGGCATGTTTCAAGGTCATTTCGTACTCTACAAGTGCTCAAATTGGTTGGTGAAACTCGTTGCTAACATCATAACCCATTTGTGATGATTTATTGATCATTTTTTGGCCTTAAAAGAAGATATTGCAAGGTAATGATAGGAAAGTATCATAATATTGTTGGGGAAAATCATAACACATCTGCACAAACATTGTGAGGTCTTATAAATGCCTTGTGCAGCTTTCCAATTAGGTTTCTTAAGTGATTATGGCATATTTAGTGCTTATAAGGGCTCTTTTGGATCATCCAAATAGGTTTTCAAGGTGAAATTAACTTTAAAAAATCTCCAAGACTTCCTTAATTCCCCTCAAGGTTAGATTCATGCTTTGAAGGGAGTTACAAATGCAAAAATGAAGAAAACTTACTCATCTCTTTCATCGGCTTCCTTGGCAGGCCCAATACGGTTAGTGATTTTCACTTGGTGTTCAAAGCAGAGAGAGTTGGATGGAATGAATTTAATGGATGTTAGGGGTCATTATACCCTTCATATTCTTATCATTAGTTCTTATATTGAGGTATCCTCCTCTATGAATAATTGATAATAAGTCAAGGTAGTCAAATGCCTATTCATCCCTCATAGTCAACAGTTTCCAACGGTTTTAGAGCATGAGTGAGATAATTAATGCAATATATGATGGGAGGAGGTATAATAAATCTTAAATATCCCCCTCACAACATTTTCAAACACCTACTTGGTACGTGTGACCCTCGTCAAGAGCAAAACTTCTATTCAAGGTGAGTTACGGGTTTATAGAAGATATTGCAGACATGTGTTGTGTTAGATCGAGGTTGTATTCACTTCAAAAGGTATCTAAAAAATCTCAATCAACCCATATTTCATACTAACAACTTCCTCATATCACCTCCAAGTAATATATGACCCATGAACATGAAGACAGAGAGAATCTTATGCATTTCAACGGTAGTTATAGGTGATACTCTAGGGTAGACCTTCTTGAGGCCATGGAGAGATGAATTAAAGGTTGTAAATGAAGTTATATCATGTTCTCTAACTTCTCATTGCCTTGACTATCCTTCATTCATTTGAATTCACCATCCAAGTTATCTTTATAACCTAACTCACTGTGGTATTTCTTTTAGCTTGGGGCATTATTGCAACTCTGAGGAGAAAGTTTCTCATTGTTTAGTGGTGGAAAGAGATACCATAAGGATACGGTAGATATGATCCTCCATTTGTTGAACCAGTTCACACACCAAATATCAAACCTTTTATAGTCTCCTGGCCATTATCTCAACTTACCTTGAGTTGGATTGTGTAAGCATCAAGGATGACTGTAAGAACTCTAGGTGAATGTTTAACATAGTCTAGACTCAATCATGAAGAGAGGTTTTTTAAATAATGATACATTACTCCACATAACTTCATCATGGTTTAGTTGAGCCTAACAGAGAACCAAACAGGGTAAAATAAGGTTTTGGACCCAAAAGATAACTTACAAACCTGTCTAATAAAAATATGAAGGATGCTTGCCTGTGAAAGGTTAATAAGTCTATTATAAGTAAGAAAGACAAAGAGGTAATCTCCAACATTGGTCCAAAACCATCAAAATACCAAAAGGATAACATAGTAGTATGATATTCATATATATAGTTATGGAGTTGATATGCAAACCTACAGGTCTGCCATAGGCCTAAGTGGGAAAAACACCATTTTCATGATGTTTGATAGATGTTCAAAGGGTGTTATGGGGCATCAATGAGAACACACTTGTGGTGTTAGATAAGACATGAAGTATGTGAAAGCCTTTCTTCAAAAGACACCTACATGCCTAAAACCCTCGATAGTGGCTTCATGTAAAGAGGTCAAGTTTTGATCATAATGATGCAAGTTATATACCTTTTAAACCTAAAATCAATTTCACAGCCTAAAAAACCTAGTTTACTAATCTAAGAGGTCATTATGTTGTTGTTCTAGTGTCTAAATATCATATGAAGACCACTATTAATCCCAATATACCATAAGTGAGTGCAAAACAAGATTCAATCACTCTAACTTAAGTGTATGGGATAATGAGTTCCAAATCAGAAGTTTTGCAAGTCAAGGTTACATAGTTGAGGTGAGACTTTCATATCAAAGGAAAGTGGGCAGACTGGAAGGAGTTTCTCATAAGTGTTAAGTTCTCACAAACTTTTCAACACTCTACATGATACTAAAATTATTACCCAAATCTTGTAAATAAGACAACAAGAAAGTTGCAAACCTCTCTAGAAGCCTTTCTCAGCTAAGGTACATGGGAAGTGGGTTCTCTCTCCATTGTAGGTCTCAAGTTGGAACATATGAGTAAAAAAACACTAATGGGTATTTTCCCAAGTTGTATACAAGATTATAAATCGTGTACATTTCCCTTTAAATCATGCAAAGGACCCAAACATAAATATACACCTACAGTTCCACTCATGACAATCTCAAGGTGGATTGTCCAAGACCTTAAGAAGAGCTCGAGAGAGCATAGGTTTTTCCTTATCTAACTTAGTTTAAATTTTACATGGGATAGATTAATCTTATGTGATGATGGAGGGGTAAGTATACTTGAAATTTGTGGCTCTAGTTTTCAAACAGAGGACCAATATGTTATGAATGTTTATTAAGAGTTTATGTCACTCACACACTACCTAGATCCTGCCTAAGAGTCTCCAAAACTTGTTAACATGCTTGGATATTGCATGAAGATATGCATGGTGGGGAATTATCTTAGTATAATTTAATTACCCATATAACCTTGCAAATCCTGGTGGAGAGAGTTCATGAAATGCCCTAGCCTTTTTGAATAATCATTAAGAAATTAAGCTACTCACAAGGTGTTTAAACCCTTAAAAGAGCTCAATGGGAGAGACAAGGAAAAATATGCCCTAAAATGCATTTTTTTGATCTTGTGATGACCCAAACAACATTATAGACTCATGGGAGGTCCTCACCATGAGATTGTATTGTACTTGAACCTGTACAAATTGCATTAAATGTTGTGTTTGGCAGGGTTTTTGAAGTGAAACTAGGTTTTTTAGCATGTGAACAAATGAAAAATAGTGAGGAGGTTGCCTTGATTTTCCTAATCCATCCTCAGGTCCAAAAAACCATTCATCCATCTCTGGAAGTGTTCATATAAACCTGTGCTTAAAAGGCGGTTTGGAAGCACCAATGAAAAAAGAGCTTGCCAATCACCATTCCTTGGTTCACCTACCTACACAAGGTTTTAGAAGTTCAAATTTTGCATGGATTATGTTCATATGTTGGTGAAAGTGAATAAAACACTTATTAGATGTTTCACATGTGTGGGTGGCCTATAGAGCAAAATCTTGAACTTCTAGGCCTAGAGGCCTAATTGGAGAAGGAAATCAGTGAAGTGTACTTACACCCCATGTTAGCTCATGAAACTTAATGCATATCTATAAGGGGATACTAGGTACTCAAAACCACCCTCAGTTTCCCAAGACAATTTATACCTCATTCCACACAAGGAGGTTTGCATGATTTCAGGGCTACAAGGAATTAGGAGAAAATGCAAGCTTTGTGTGCAAAATCAGATCTTTTGGAGTGTTTGATGGATTCAAGTGACTTATTTTAGGTCTGATATGATATAAAGAGGCCATCCATGGAGGGAGATTATTTTTTTGAAGGTAGAGTTAAGTTTTCAACTTCTACACCATGTTGGAGAAGAAGGAGTTCAAGTAGTCAACTAACACAATCAATGCATGAAACTATTAAACAGAGCTTGTTAGGCCAACCACTTATGTTCATTGCCACTTAGAGAGAAATAAGAATTCAAAAGTTAGTTTTCAATAAGGATTCAAATGGTTTAAGGAGTCTTTAACAACCTTAAGGAGACCTTTCCTCTCTCCTATGTGAAGTCAAGTGGAAAAAGTCAAAGAAGCTTCAAGAGCCTTCTAACAACCCCAACAAAGTGGAGAGATTTCATAAACAAGTGAAAATAAGGATTCAATTGAAGACTTGATTAGGACTTGAAGACCTATTTTCATGGATAAGACTTCTTCATCAAGGAGAACATGCAAACAAGGATATAAGCACACATATGGGTCAAACTCCAAGAAACAAGCCTAAGGCTTCTTCAAGCATTTCAAACAAGCTTATTGTAATATTATTTTAAATAATATTTACTAATTCCTAGGAGTAGTTACACATTTACTTTTGTCTTCTTGTGTGTATCTCAAGAGTCCCGTAGGTAGTTGAATGGACTTCTTGGTAGGTGAAGTGATTAGTCAAATTTTGGCTTTGAATTATATTATTTGCTCCCTTTCAATTTGAATCGTGAAATATAATTTCATTACCATTCTATAAATAAATCTTTCAGCATGTCATTGGTATCAGAGCTTGAGTATTTAAGCTGTTTATGATATCTCCTTTTTCATAGTCGTACGACCTGCATACTATATAGTTTGGGTTATCAGCTTGAACCTAAAATAGTCTATGTTAGAATTCAACTTGCTTTAGACTGCATTGAAATCCCTTGCTGTAGTGACCTATTTGTATTTTGTCATTGGTTGTATATTATCAAGTGGCATTTCTATCAATTGATTTCATCACCTGTTGCATCCAAGCATTTTCATCAACTGCTATGTGGAAGTCTTTTGCTCAACCTGAAGGCGTATTGATGTATTGGCTTAAGGAGCTCTCATTCCTTGAGCGTGGTGTTCTAATTTCTGAGCCGCTCAATTTTTGATTATGTCAGAACACTTCATAATTTTTATTTTATCTTTTATTGGCCTATTATGGACCTACATGGCATTTGGAGACCTACGTGACTATGTTTCATTTCCTACTGGCTATTTCTAGCTACGTCCCATTCCCGTCTACTAAGTCTCTATTGTGGCCACGTCTTTCTATTCTAATTTGGCTGAGTCTCTATTGTGGCCATGTCCTCAACCACATTTTCCACAACCACAATTTTGCATTTCATTCAAACCTGCATTGAGTTATTCTGAGTTTCTATTTGGTTCAGATAAAATATATATATTTTTAATATTTAAGGAGGCCGTAGATTTTCATTCTAATATTGGAATCACAACCATATAAAACAAAATGAGAGAAGGTATAAATTTTTATGATTTTTTAATTTAAAAAGCAAATTCCATTTTTAAATGTTTTTTTTTCAAATAAAAAAAATTGAAAGCATTTAAAACTTTGAGCAATTTTTCATTAAAATTGCCTTGAGACTTCTAATCTACGCAAAATTGGTAAACAATAGCCAATTTTTGCAAATTCAAGGATAAATAAGGGGAGGTACTCATTTTACCCATTCATGTATGTTGAAAAACATAAATCCAAAAATCAAGAAAAACTGAGTATATTGATGTATGAGGTTTTCTTTTTAAGTTGGTGTTAGTGACAAAGTGAATCCTTTTCAATACCTTTGCGTATATATAAAATAGGACCATTTTGGAGTGATAAGGAACCAATTGGGGTTAAACAAAAACTCAAAACCTCTAAAAACCCAAACAAAACTTAAAGCCATGCATTCCATCAGATATATTGTTAGCATTACCTTGACTGGCAAAGATAATTGGCTATAATGGTCTTGACAAGTGGAAAACACACTCGTCTTCAATATTCTATGGTTCAATATTTGTGACGGGGCAAAATAACTAGCTGAACCAATAGGGAATGCAAAGGACACTCAAACATGGAATCAAAAAAACTATGAGGCTTTGGCCTTGATGAGGGCATCAGTGGACAATGATGTGTTTCATCATATACAGGGGTGTAGTACACCATGGGAAGCATACCATAAACTGAAGGACCTATATGACTCCCATTCAAAATCGAAATTCATTCAGTTGCAGTTGAAACTATTCAACATAGAGTTGAAAGATTGTCATGTGATGAGATTAGCTTTAGAGATATGTGTTGGGGGATCAAACCAACAATAGATTACAATTGTGACAGCAATAAACGCGAAAATAAATCAGATAGATAAGTAACTGAAATGATAAATAGCACAGAACAAGATATACAAGAAAACACCCTGAAAACTTGTATTGAAACTCTTTACAATAGGAATACAAATGAAGAAACTTCGTTCTTCCACACCTCTCTCAGATGCACACAAGATCTCTCACTAGATCTCTATTCCTCAAGAGCTCTCTCTCAAGTACAATCAAATCCAACAACCTGGATTGATGCAACTCAGTACTGTCCTTCAAATATTCACAATGTTCTACTATTACTGATACATTCTACCATCTAAGCTAAGAAGATCTATCCTACATATAGAAATAGGAAACTTGAGCATGCTCTTACAACAAACAGTTAAGCCTCTTCAACAAGGGCTCTAAAAATAGTAATGTTAATAATAGAGACGCAAGCTTGAGTCCACAACTCAAACTTATCATGCAAACACTCGCTTCTGTCCACGGAAATAGCTTTTTGGACACGCAGGTAACCGACGTCGGTTCCTGCCTGTTTGCCTATGACCGTCGCCAGCCGACCCTACTGCCGACATCGGCGCCTCTGTAACTGCAACTGTCCGACGTCGGTCGCTCCTGACCGACGTTGGCGTCTGTGTAGACCCAAACCTATTTTAGTATGCTCCTTGGTGAAGCTTTTAGCTCCACACCCTAACAATCTCCCACTTGGAGATAAACCAGCTGCACCAGTACCTGTACAGCAACGTCTTCTAGCTCCTCCATCTTCAACTCAATCATGAAGACCAATAGAAGTTGAATGAAGATTCAACTTCTCCTTCGTAATCGGCTTTGTTAGCATATCAGCAGGATTCTTGTCTGTATGGATCTTCTCCAGCTTCAACTCACCATCTTCCAATACCTGCCGTATGAAGTGGTACCTTGGCTGTATGTGCTTGGTTCTTGAGTGAAAAGCTGAGTTCTTAGCTAAATGGATTGCACTCTGACTGTCACTATACAATCTGCAACTCCCATGCTCCCTTCCAAGCTCTTCCATGAACTGTGTCATCCATATCATCTCCTTGCTAGCTTCTGTGGCTGCAATATACTCTACATCTGTAGTTGACAAGGCAACAACCTTCTACAACTTAGATATCCAACTAACCGCCGTTTCACCTAGAGTAAAAACATAACCTGTGGTGCTCCTCCTGCCATCCAAATCACCTGCCATATCTGAATCTACATAACCATGTAGAGAAGTATCTGAACCTCCATAGCACAAGTGTCTACTGCTGGTTCCTCTCAGATATCTAAGGATCCATTGAACTGCATTCCAATGTTCCTTACCTGGATTAGCCATATACTTACTTACTACTCCCACTGCTTGGGCAATATCTGGTCTAGTACACACCATTGCATACATCAAACTTCCTACTGCGAAAGAATATGGAACCTTACTCATGTACTCTACCTCATCATGTGAATTGGGACATTGTTCTTTACTTAACTTAAAATGTCCAGCCATAGGTGTACTTACCAGTTTTGCATCCTGCATATTAAACCTTTCCAACACCTTGTTCACATAATCTTCTTGAGACAATATCAACCTGTGGTTTTTCCTGTCTCTCTTAATGTTCATGCCAAGGATTTTCTTAGCTGCTTCCAAATCCTTCATAGCAAACGTTTGAGCTAATTTCACCTTAAGCTCAGAGATATCTTGCATGTGAGACCCTGCAACCAACATGTCATCTACATACAACAATAGAATAATATATCTACCGTTATCAAATCTCTTGAAATACACACAATGGTCTGATTGACACCTACTGTAGCCATGCTCAGTCATAAACCTGTCAAATTTTAAGTACCATTGCCTAGGAGCTTGCTTGAGGCCATACAAGCTTTTCTTCAACCTGCACACTAACTTCTCCTTACCCTTGACCTCAAATCCTTCTGGCTGTTCCATGTATATTTCCTCATCCAAATCTCCATGAAGAAATGCTGTCTTAACATCTAGCTGCTCAAGATGCAAATCCTCAAAAGCAATCAAAGACAATACAACCCTTATTGAAGTCATTTTAACAATAGGAGAAAAAATCTCACCAAAGTCAATACCTGGCTTTTGTGCAAATCCTTTCACTACCAATCTGGCCTTATATCGCATCTGACCATCCTCACCTTCCTTCAACCTGTAAGTCCATCTGTTCTTCAGTGTTCTCTTACCAGCTGGCAATTCAACCAAATCCCATGTTTGGTTCTCTCTTAAGGACTCCATCTCCTCAACCATGCCACGCTCCCACTTACTCCTGGACTCCACTTGTAATGCTTCTTCAAAACCCTCTGGTTCTCCACCATCGGTTAGCAATAAATAATATAAGGAGGGAGAATATCTAATTGGAGGCTTACTTACTCTTTCAGACCTCCTGGTGGGTGTCTTGGACTCGTTCTCAGCAATCTGTCCACCCAAATTTTTTGACAGTGACTGACCTCGGCCACCTGTAGACCTGTCACTAGCCGACGTCGGTTCTACCTGACCGACCTCGGTGCCTAGTCTGCCGACATCGGTCTCTGTATGACCGACATCGGTTTTTGTGTTTTCCTGCAAGTGATTATTTCTTTTTCCCACGAGCTCATTTTGGACCATAACTTCGTCCAATTCACTATTGCTCTGCCCAGATTGATCTAGCTTCCTTATCTGATCACCATACATCACTCTTTCGTTGAAAACAACATCACGACTCCTGATTACCTTGTTAGTTCCAAGATTCCAAAATCTGAAACCAAAATCATCTGAGCCATAGCCAATAAACGTGCACCTCATAGACTTAGCATCAAGCTTCTTTCTATTTTCCTTATCTATGTGCACAAAGGCTTCACAACGAAAAACTTTGAGATATGAGAGATCTACCTTTTTACCTGTCCATGCCTCTTCTGGAATTCCACCATCCAGAGCTGTAGAGGGTCCTCTGTTAATCAGGTACACTATGGTGTCAACTGCTTCTGCCCAAAACTCTAAGGGCAACCCTGCATGCAATCTCATACATCTTGCACGCTCCATGATAGTTCTGTTCATCCTTTCAGCAATACCATTCTGCTGAGGTGTCCTTGGAACCATCCTTTGCCTTCGAATTCTGTGAGTGTAACAATACCAGTTAAACTTAAGACTACAGAATTCACCGCCATTATCAGATCTCAAGCACTTTAATCTTCTGCCTGTTTCATTCTCAACCATGGCTTTCCAAATCTTAAAAGTCTCAAAAACATCAAATTTCTTTTTAATACAGTAGATCCATACCTTTCTTGTGGCGTTATCTATGAATGTAACATAGTACCGTGATCCGCCAATAGAGGCTACCTGAGCCGGTCCCAACACGTCTGTGTGAACAAGCTACAACTTTTGCCTTTTCTTAGTAGACCCGATCTTGAGAAAACTAACCCTTTTCTATTTTCCAAATACATAATGCTCACAAAATTCTAGATCCATACTTTTCAAATCTGAAAGCATACCTTTAGACTTAAGAATTGACATTCCCTTCTCACTCATGTGGCCAAGCCTTGAGTGCCACAATTTAGCATCCACATCTGAAGTAGATAAAACTGAAGGAGATTTGTTAGTAACACAATTACATAAATAGAGAGTACCTTCTCTCTTACCTCTGGCCATAACAAGTGCACCCTTGGTCACTTTCCAAGAATCTGTTGTGAGAGTTACTGTACAACCCTCATCACCTAGCTTACCTGCAGAAATCAAATTTCTCTTCAAACTAGGAACATGCATCACATCTCTCAACACCCATGTGTTGCCATTCTGCATCTTCAACTGCACTTTACCTTTGCCAGTAATCTTACAAGGCTCATCATCCCCTAAGTACACTATTCCAAAATCTCCATGGATATAGTCACTGAAATATTCCCTGTTAGGAGTAGCATGGAAAGATGCACCAGAATCTAATACCCAAGATTCTATGTTATTATGCAAAGAGAAAATTAAAGCATCCTGTGCAATACCTGCAATCTTGGCTTCTTCCTTTCCTTCGTGTTGATTGTCCTCCTTAGGCTTTGACCAACAATCTCTGCTTATGTGCCCCATCTTTCCATAATTCCAACATTGTGGCTTCCTGCCATTTCTGGATTTAGATCTGCCTTTCCCCTTAGACTTGGATCTTGCTCTGCCTTTCTTGCTCTTCTCTTTTGGCCTTCCCCTGCTCTCAAAACTTAAAGCGTTCCCGGATGCCTCTTGTGTGCTTTTCCTGTGTATTTCCTCATTCAAGATAACACTAACAACATCCTCTACTTTCAAAATATTTGATGCAGATGCAGTATTAGAAACTGTCATTACTAAGCCATGCCAGCTTTCAGGCAAAGAACATAATATTAAAAGAGCTTTTATCTCATCATCAAACACTATATTTACTGAGCTTAATTGATTCACAATACCATTGAAATCATTTAGATGAGTAGAAATAGATCCACCTTCGTTCATATGCAAATTAAATAACTGCTTCATAAGATATACCTTATTTGAAGCTGAGGGTTTTTCATACATATTTGCTAACGTAGTCATCAACTCTACCATTGTTTTTGCCTGTGACAAATTAGATATCACAGTGGAGGCTAGACTCAGTCTTATAGACCCAAGAGCCTTTCTGTCAAGAACTTCCCATTCTTCATCCTCCATGTCCTTGGGCTTCTTTGCTATCCCACCTAACGGTAAGTAAAGATCCTTCTGATACATATAGTCCTCTATCTGCATTCTCCAATGTTGATAGTTCTTGCCATTAAACTTTTCCATTCTCAACTTACTTTCTTCTGCCATTGCTTCTCCCACTCAAACAGAAATCCCTGCAGAAACCCCTGTGAGCAACCTGTAATCCAAACACACTACACAGATCTGAACCACCTGTTAGTGAACCTGAGCTTTGATACCAAATATCAAGCTCTGAACCTGTAACCAAGGCTCTGATACCACTTGTTGGGGGATCAAACCAACAATAGATTACAATTGTGACAGCAATAAATGCATAAATAAATCAGATAGATAAGTAACTGAAATGATAAATAGCACAGAACAAGATATACAAGAAAACACCCTGAAAACTTGTATTGAAACTCTTTACAATAGGAATACAAATGAAGAAACTTCGTTCTTCCACACCTCTCTCAGATGCACACAAGATCTCTCACTAGATCTCTATTCCTCAAGAGCTCTCTCTCAAGTACAATCAAATCCAACAACCTGGATTGATGCAACTCAGTACTGTCCTTCAAACATTCACAATGTTCTACTATTACTGATACATTCTACCATCTAAGCTAAGAAGATCTATCCTACATATAGAAATAGGAAACTTGAGCATGCTCTTACAACAAACAGTTAAGCCTCTTCAACAAGGGCTCTAAAAATAGTAATGCTAATAATAGAGACGCAAGCTTGAGTCCACAACTCAAACTTATCATGCAAACACTCGCTTCTGTCCACGAAAATAGCTTTCTGGACACGCAGGTAACCGACGTCGGTTCCTGCCTGTTTGCCTGTGACCGTCGCTGGCCGACCCTACTACCGACGTCGGCGCCTCTGTAACTGCAACTGACCGACGTCGGTCGCTCCTGACCGACGCCGGCGTCTATGTAGACCCGAACCTGTTTTAGTATGCTCCTTGGTGAAGCTTTTAGCTCCACACCCTAACAATATGTGTTATCAAACATGATGTTGAAGCAATAGGTGTTAAAATCATTATATACATGACCACATTCATAAATCCCTTCTCTAGAATTATTCACCCTATTTGGAGTCTCTACAAGCAAGCAATCAGTTGAAGACTTTCACATTTGACTAGTTAGTTAAAAAGATGGTAGAAAGAGAAAAGGCATTCGAAAGGAAAATAAAAACCACGACAGGTGAAAGTGTGTGCCATGGCAAAATATTTTTTTTCAAACCATCAAACAAGGCCATGTCTTCCAAAAATGAAGGCTATAACAAGTACAAGGGAAAAGGTGGCAAAAATGAAATTCATGGTGGTCAAAATAAAAAATATAATGATAAATAGAACCTCTGTTGTGAATGGTGTGATAGAAAGGTAGCCATGAGACTCATGAATTTAGGACTCCATGCGAGAAAATTGAAGCATACCATAAAAAGAAAGAGGGAAATTCAAAAAAATAGTCAAAAGAGTTAAACTTAGCCCAATTCACTAGTGAATGTGTGTTTTCCAGTACATATTATGAAGCAAATAGTGTCTCGATTAGTTCCCCATGGTTTGATGTTTGGGTTCTTAATATTGGTTCCACTCAACATATGACTTTTTGAAAAGACTTCTTTAAGAAGTACAATGAAAAAAGTTGTGCTTCAGTATACCTCACAATTAGATCAAGTCTGCAAACATAAGGAAGAGGTACAATTTAACTCAAGTGTCTAGGATTTATAGACTACAAACTTGAGAATGTTCTCTACCTTCCTCAATTGAAATGAAACTTGTTGTCCCCAATGCTTATAAGGCAACAAGGCCATTTCATTCTATTGGATAACGGTGATGTCACAATCAGGATAAAAAGTGACAATGTAGTTGTCTTGACTAGATACGAGGAAGGGAAACTACTCAAACTAAAGGGCGAGCCATCAAATTCAAGGAATTATGCTCATCTTGTGGAAGATGAAATGTCTCCAAACATGTTGTGGCATGCTCGATTTGGGCACACTCACTATAACAATATTCATTTATTTCAAAAGAATGGTGTTGTTGGCATGCCTACATTGCTTGCAAAATCAAATGAGAAGTGTGAAGCTTGCATCTTGGCTAAACATGTAAGAAAACCATTTTCAAAGTCATAGTGGAAAGTAGACAGAAAATTATAGCTTGTTCATTTAGACTTATGGTTTCTTCCAATCCTCTCCATTGGTGGTCATAAGTACTTCATGTTGTTCATTGATCACTATAACATGGTGACATGGATATACTTTCTGAAAAAGAAATCAGAAGCCTTTGATAATTTCAAAAAGTTTTGAACAATGATGGAAAATGAAGCACAAACTCGCATCAAGACACTCAAGATAAATAATGGTAGTGAATTCACATCAAAGAAGTTTGAATCCTATCTTGAGCAAAACAAGATCAAACACCATCTCAAAGTTCCTCACACTCCACAACAAAATGGAATAGTTGTGTTTTATTATTTCTGGGAAATTAGATGTTTAATTCCTAAATAATAAAGGGGTTTAAGTAGACAAAATTAGTAAATAATATGCAAAAATTAAGCCACTAAATTTTTGTGAACAAATAGTATTTTTGCCTTTTCTAAAAATAGTAATAAGTGAGAGAAAATATAACTTAGCTTATTTTAGGCTATTATGGCTAAGAAAGAGTTTGATACTAGAGGAACAAAATTGGAACATGGTCATAAACTAAGATCTAGAGTTTGTTTCTTGGTTGGATAGGACCAAAAAAAATAAGACACCCTACTATCTGGCATTGTAGTCTCGATCTTGCCGTTATTGTCCAAACTACTTACAAAGATATGCTTTTTGGGGGTTTTGTTCATAGTGTCTATGTGAGCTTGTGTACCAAATTTTAGATCCTCATTATAAATGAAACTCCTTGTAGAGTTGATTCTTTATGTGCTTGTGTCTTTTATGCAATTAAATGAAACTTTGGCAAATGAGGAAAAAGGGTTAGTGTGTAAGAGATATGTTGCATGCACTTCACACCCCGTGTGTGGGCACGCTGCTTACATACCAATACTCTAAAGAGGGATCAAGCTATATGCAATTCTCCCATTGAAGTGTTTGGTGTAATAGTGTGATGAAAATGCAAGTAAATGTGAAAATGGGTGTACTTGGAATGACTAGGGACTAGTGTAAAGTTTTGAATAAGATTGAAATACTATTGGATGGTTGTATGCAGATTATAGGGAAGAATGCTTAAGTAGTCTTGCTTGTATTCTTACTTTTCTCTTGTAAATGAGTGTCAACCCTTCTAAATGGACTTTGAATGGTCTTTTATAGGGGATTTAATGATCATGGGTTAAATGAATTCACATTAGGTCAACATGAATTAGGATAAGGATTCGGGAGAAAATGATCGTTAAAACCTATTTTGCACTTGGACAATAGCGCTAAAAACTAGACACCCTAGGTTTTAACACTCCTATCTAACTTAGGTACTATTGTCTAGAGGGAATGAGACTTAGGGGGATGGATATAGGCCTCAGAGAGCTGCCAAGGTTTGTAAGGGTTAAGTCTGGAAGGTTGTGGATGACTGGGAATCAGTGAAAGAAGAGCCTAAAAGGGTTGTGCAAGCAAGTAGGAGGACCTATGGATTGGGTGTCATTAGCCATACTCAAGTAACCAAATTTCATATTTTATATGACTACATTTACCCACCCTTTATTATAGTGATGCAACAAAGTGAAATACTAGGATAAAGGGAAAAAAACTATATATGAACTTACTTGTGAAGGTGAAGCTCACGAAGCTGTGTGATGCTAGATGTGCATAGAGAGAGCATGATGTGAAGTGTGAATCTATAATGAAAAACATAAAATAAATTAGTTCTTACTAGATATACTATATCTAAAATAAGAAAGTACAAAATTTAGGTAAGAGAGAGAGAAAGAGAAAGGAACAAATACACCTCATCGGGTACGTGAACCAATACAAAACCTATTGTGATGTTGGATTGTGTTGGGTGTATGTTATATCATGAACAGAGTTGAGTGCTCAATTCCCCAAAAATGGCTCAAGAATGGAAAGGCAAACCCTTTGGTTCTATCATCACCTACTAAGTGAAGCTAATAAATCATGCATATGCCAATCAATGTTTGGATTATGTGTTCAATCCCTCTGAATAGGTGGCTCAAGAATACAAAGGCTAGCTAGTCCTTTGGCTCCATAGTTGCCCTGTGAAGTGAAGCTATGAAGTGATATTGGTATAGAATATATGTCATATGAGATGGCTCTTGAACCCTATGAATGTACTGTAATATGACAATGTTGGCATGGATACTCGAATATATACTAGAAACTAGGCCACTCTTGGCCATTTAGAAAGATGGAGACTAGGCTTGTATGAAATCCACTCCAAATTTGGTGTAATAGGCTTATATGAAAGCTAACTCAGGAACCTAGGTACTCATGAAGTTAAGCTTGTATGAAAACCAAACTTGAAAAATGATGTCAACCACCTGCAGATGGAGTAAGGCATGCAACTACTGAGAAATGCCTGGAAGATAAATTGAACTCAGAAAAAGGGGAGGACCAAAGTGCCACGCACATTGCCCCCAATAACTGGTGTCTAGAACATGGATTCTGAATTGGAAGTTATATCAACTACCTCATTTGAAATTGGAAATGAGAGCCATCATGTTGTGCATGATGCCCCTTATATCTAGATTTTTTGAGTAAAAACTATATTGAAATATGCTAAATCTAGACTATATTGTACTGACAAACCTGTAACTGAACTCACCTTTCTATCTATTTTTGAAAGAATTGATTTTTTTGTTGTCTAGATAGGAGCACCGAAAATAGGACACCCTGTTGTCTGGTGCTATAGTCCAACTTTGGCACTATTGTCCAAGGCCAAAATTTATGACTGTTCTAGATTCTTTGATGTCTGTCTGATTTGTTCTGCCTGGTCTTATGTGTGGATTTTATTTTGAGTGTTTTAAAAAATACTATTTTGACCACTCAGGAGCTCTGATCTCTATGATAAAACCCCTGTTTATTGCCCCCTCGTTTGAAGGTAGGAATAAGTACCTTGCAATGACTTCCCTTAGAAGAAGAAGCCTTGTAAGTGTGTTAAGCTAGAATATACATGATATAACAATGATAATCAACAAGATATCTTGAGATATATCAATATTTGTATTGAGAGATTGTTAGATCAATAGCAGTATGCCTAAATAGATATAACAATGTAATAACATGTGTAATTTATTTAACTAAAACTAGAAATGTTAGATGTTAGTTATTAGTTGTTAGTTGTTAGTTGTCAAGGAGGGATGGAGCATGATGTCCATCATGGCATCCAAGAAAGCAAGGAAAATGCATGATATGGATCATGGCATTGCAATAATCAAAAAATCAATCAAGCAAACAAGCACATGGAACAAAAAGCATATAAGAGTGGCCAAGGGGCCAGGCAAAGGGCACATGTCACTCAAACTAGAAAACAAGCATACAAGGCATGTTTTAATACCACATACATATACAATAGAAATAAGCAAGATTGGCACAAGGGCCATAGGCACATAAAAGAGTACAAATAAGGGACATTGGCAAATGTCCAAAGGTACACATGCACGAATATAAGCAAAGGACATTGGCAAATGTCCTAATGCACACAGAGAAAACAAATAGGAACTAGAAATGCAATCCAACAAGCTGTGCTAAGCAAGAAGAGAAATCATATAATAACTAGAAAGATAGAATCACATCTAACTAATCAAAGCAAGAGTGAAATCATGCAATACATGTTAGTACAAGACTAAGTATATGCTAAAGAGATATACAAGTGTTAGATACTAGTGAAAGGTTGATATAGTAATTTGTGTAATCTAGTAATTAATGTACAACAACAAAATAACTTGGAGTGTGTAGTGTAGGAATGACATAACCTAGATGGCATAATCATGTAGAAGATGCCCCCAGTGGGTATGTATATTGATGTGTGTCTCAAATGTAGAAGTAATATGCCCCCTCAATGGGTAAAGTGAAGCAATCAAGGATCTGGATGTCACTACACACACTCAAAGAAGATCAAATGAAGCATGGTAATGTAGATTAATCAATAAATAATAGCATGAAACAACAAATGTAAGTCCTAACATAGTAGTAGCAATGTAAAACATGGATGATGTATACAATCAAAATGTTTTTGTGTTTTTGGATATATTTGAATGTTTTTATATTTTGAAATGTTATATTATTTTTGTACTTTTGAAATTTTGAGCTATGTACAGGAAAGACTGAGAAGAAATGATACTAACCGATGAGTCTCAAATGAAACTCCCTATTGTGGTGTCCCATATAGAACAACAATATCGTGCATGATCATGAAGCACAATGGAAAGGTTGAGGCTGTGATTCTGCAAGATGTATGCATTGAAGATGTTTTGAAATTTGTAAAGTAGAAAATTATTGTGGGGTCCCTTTGTAACTCTAAGAAGTGGATATAACTATAGGGCTTTTAGGGACCCATCTATAAGTAAGATAAACTCTCTGAACATGTGCTCTATGTGTAGATATATGAGATATCGATGACAATGCTTTGGGTGTGAATACTATAGCTGAAAGTTGTCTAGATTATCAAAGAAGTGGTGTATGAACCTTTTCTACTGGTGATGGATGCCTTAACTGTGTCTATAGCTATACTGGAAGAAGAACTATAACTAGTGGAGAAGCTGGAACTGGTGATTTCAAAAGAGATAGCTTTGAAGTGGGGAGTGGTAACTCATATGGAACTCCAACTATAATACCCTGATTAACATGAATGAATTTCATGCATCTATGAATTATAGATGGTACTACTCAAATTTTTTGAATCCATGGGTGACCAAGTAACATATCAATAACTCCTACACTGGGAACTATAGTGAAATGTGTGGTCACATGTGTTGGACCAGTCTATAAAGGAAGTGCAATCTCATCTAATGAACTTTGTACGTGTCTATTGAATATGTTGATAACTATATTTGTTGGAGTGATATCCTGCTCTGAATGTCCCAAATGCTATAATAATGTAATGGTGCACATGTTGACACTGGAACCATTATTGATAAGAACACTGTGAATGGGTTGATTATGAATATGTGCTCTAATAAAGAGTGCATTAGAATCTGAATTATCCTCAACAATCTCCTAATCTGAGAAGGATATCAAAGGTCTAGTTGGAACCCTGGACTCACACACACCTATCATACTGCTCAAAAGATGTGATTCAACTTAAGATGCTTGGTATATAACTGGTGGAGGATGTGCATGGTATGTGTGTGAACACCATGTGTCCCCTTTCTCTTACTTAGAATGTTATGGAAATGGATTTGAGAAGATTTTCAAAGCTTTATCCTATGTTGGCTTACCCTGTGGAGGCTCAATTGAAGTGTCAAGATCAAGTAGGTTGTCATCTATCAAATCTTGTATCCTATATCTCAAACCGATGCATCTATTTGTAGTGTGGCCTGGTGCCTTGCGAAAATCACAAAATGCTTGTTGATCATATCCCCATGGAAGAGGCTTTGTTGGGCCAACTTCCTGAATAGGAGTGAAAGTAATGATGCTACATTCCAGTAATTATTATAAAACTCTGGTCGCAGAAACTAGTAGATTGGTAAATGCACATCAAGGAGGTGCTGATAAAACCACATGTTGAGGGGGCTTTGAAGTCGTATTAACTATTGGTTGATTCTAATTCTTGTTATCATTGACTTTGACCTTGTATGGGACTTTGTTATTACTCTTGTTTATTGTGTTTGAAATGCTTGTATACTTGAGTTTGCCCATTTAAATGAGTTTTACTTATCTTTCTTTTAATGTATGACACAATTTAGTGAAGGAAGAGAATCTTTTAAACATAGTAGATTCATGCAATGCTAGTAGAAGGCTTTGTTTGAAGAGATCTTGTAACTCCTGATCTGCCATGGGGCTAGTCATCTTAGCCAAGATGGTCTTATATCGAAGCACATAGTCTGTGAGATGCTCATTTGATTTTTGTTTTTGTTGTGCAATTTGTGCATAAGAAACCTTTTCACCAATGTTGATATTGAAATGTGCTAGGAACATGTTAGCTAAAGGATTAAATGCATTGATTGACTGATTCAATAGATTATAGAACCATTGTAAAGCATAATCCTTTAAACTTCATGGAAATAGCTTGGTAAGTAGCCAGTCATTTGGTACATAATTAAAGCATGCTGCATGAAAAGCTCTCAAATGTGTCTCTAGATCACCCTTGCCATCATAAAGAGTAAGTTTAGGTTGAACAAAACCTTGTGGCAAGGGTGTAGAAGCAATGTGACATGCTAATGGTGTATGCAGAAGAGCAAAAGAATCCAAAGCCTAAGTAGGTCTAGTGGTACCTCGCTCAAGATGTAGCACCTTGGATTGAAGATATCTTATCTCTTGCACAAGGGCTACCACATTAGGAGAGAGGGATATATAAGCTATAATTAGTGGCATAGAGGTAGGTTGGGCTACTATAGGGCATTGTTGAGACATAGTTGCCTATGTAGTGTCATTTTTAATTGGTTGCTTTGTTCAGCCTTTTTGATTTCCATGATAGATTAAAAAATCAGTGTATGATCTTTAGGCTATTCTTTAAGTCTTTCTCTAAAATTTTGGAGGATCAAATCTTTGTTTAGTACAACTTCATTATCAACAATGGGTGGAAGTGGATCAGTAGTCCAATTTGGTGGAGCATGAGCATCGGTGTGTACATCATCAGTGGTATTCTCATATTGGTCATTGTCTGAATCATTTTCATTAAAATTGGTGTAATCTAGATGTGTAGAATATATAGCTAGAGTCTACACTGGTTGTTTATCCATAGTATATAGTCGAGGTAAAGGAATCTAGGTGAATTTAAGTGCATTTCCACTAAGTCTTGCACTTCGTCTCAAAGGAAGAGATGCAAGGAACTTAGGTGGCATAAGGAAAACAACTTGGATAATACTAGAAAAAAATAAACTAATATAATCTAAACAAGGAACTGGAATATACATAAAAAGGATACAAAGTTCCCAAACATGTAAGGTGATACCTAAAGAAGTAAAAGGGAGTTAGTACATGTAATTATGGAGTTTTAAAAAATATTTGTGCAAAATGCTATGAATTTTTTAAATTTGAATTGAATTTCTGAGCTAAGTATGCAAGATAAAATTCAAAAAATTATGGTAAAGTGCTTGATTTAATAGGACCTAGTAGATGCAACTAGGGTTTTTAGAGAAATATTTTTTTTTGAATTTACTGTGAATTTTTGAAATTTGAAGTGATTTTATGATTTATATATGCATTAAAAAATTCAAAAAATGATTGAAAAATTATAGGAAAATTACTAGGTGCTAGTTGATGCAACTGGGGTTTTGAAAAAAAATATTTCTGCAAATAATATTGAAATTGAAATTTTGAATTAATTTTATGATTTATATATGCAAGCAAAAAATCAAGAAATTACTAGATTAATGTTGGAAAATTATTGGGACCTAGTGTATGCAACTAGGGTTTTGGAAAAAAAATTATTTTAAAATTTACTACAAGTTTTAAAAATTTGAGAGGAGTTTCTGATTTTAATATTCAATGAAAAATTCAAAAATTAATTTGAAAAATCAGGTAGGAATTTACCCTAGGGTTTCTAGGATTTTTATGTGAAATTTAAAGTAAGTCGGGTTCACCAAATGTTTTATTATTTTGGGAAATTAGATGTTTAATTCTTAAATAATAAATGGGTCTGAGTAGATAAAACCAGTAAATAATATGCAACAATTAAGCCACTGATTTTATGTAAATAAAAAGTGTTTTTATCTTTTATAAAAATAGTAATAAGTGAGAGAAAATATAACTTAGCTTATTATGGATTGTTACGCTGAGACAGAGTCTGATACTAGAGGAACAGGACTAAGACACAATCACAAACTGAGATTTGGAGTTTGTTTCTTGGTTGGATAGGACCACTGAAAATAGGACACCTTATTATCTAATGTTGTAGTCTTGGCCTTACTATTGTTGTCCAAAATGCTCATAGAGATATGGTTTTTTGGGGTTTTATTCGCAGTGTCTATGTGAGCCTGTGTACCAAATTATAGATCCTCGCTATCAACAGAACTCTTTGTAGAGTTGAATTTTCATGTGCTTGTGTCTTCTATGCAATTAAATGAAATTTTAGCAAATGAGAAAAAAGGGGTTAGTGTGTAAAGGATACGTTGGACACACTTCACACCCCATGTGTGGGCACACTACCTACATACCAATACTCCAATGAGAAATCAAGCTATATGTAGTTCTCCCATTGAAGTACTTGGTGTAATAGTGTGATGAAAATACCAAGTAAATGTGAAACTAGGTGTACTTGAAATGACTAAGGACTGGTGTAAAGGTTTGAATAAGCTTGAAATATTGTTAGATGGTTGTATGTAGAGAATAGAGAAGAGTGTTTGAGTAGTCTTGCTTGTATTCTTACTTCTCTCTTGTAAATGAGTGTCAACCCTTCTAAATGGACTTTGAATGGCATTTTTTAGGGGATTTAATGATCGTGGATTAAATGAATTCACATTAGGCTGACATGAATTAAGATAAATATTCGATAGAAATTGACCATTAGAACTTATTTTACACTTGGACAACAGTGTTGACAAATGACACCCTGGGTTTCAGTGCTCTTGTCTAACTTGGGCACTGTTGTCTAGAGGGAATGAGACTTGGGGGGATGGATTTGAGCCTGAGAGAGCTACCTAGGTCTGTAAATTTTAAGTTTGGAAGGTTGTGGATGACTAGGAATCAATGATAAAAGAGCCTAAAAAGGTTGTGCAAGCAAGTAGGAGGACCTATGGATTGGGTGTCATTAGCCATACTCAAGTAACCAAATTTTGCATTTTATATGACTATAAGTTGAAAGAATGATTAGAACTATGATGAATATGGTTCGTGCAATGTTGTATTTCAAATGGGTAAATATGCACTTTTGGTTCAAAGCAACTAAAACAACAGTATATCTTCACAATAGATCACCATCAACAACTCTTGAATCAAAGACTTCATATGAGATGTGGTGTGGTCACCTCCCTTTAGTGCGACATCTTCAGATTTTTTGATCCACTTGTCACACATTGATTCCAAAGGAGAAGAGAAATAAATTGGACCATAAGAGTAAAAAAATGCATCCATTTGGGATATTCTGATTCCTCTAAGGCATTCAGGTTATATGATGAGAAAGATAAGTTTTTTATTGCAAGAGAAGTTGTCTTTTATGAAACTGCAAAGGACAAAGTGCATATTGATCGACAGTTGAGTTGACTAGACAAAAATGCAAAGTTTGATATCTACAAAGAGAGTGATCTAAATGTTCCAAATAATGAGTGGGCGACACAAAGTTGAGAATCTATTGATTTTCTATTGTCTCCTATACATGAGCTTGAAACTCCTCAAGGAGTGAGTGAAACTTCATCAGATATTGAATAGAGGCCAATAGAATAGAGGGCAAGCAGTGAAGGAACTTCAGAGGATGAACTCGAATCCCCTATAACATATAAAAATATGCCTAAGTGGGATACTCAAACACTAAAAGATGTGAGGCTTGATGAAGTTGGGAAAATAGGAACTTGAAGTGCACATGCAACCTCCTCTCCACTAGATAAGTCTATTGATGAAATTCAAGACATGATTGGAAAACTCACATTAGATGATTCTCAAGAGGAAATCAATGTTGCATTTGATTTAGAACCAACAAATATCAAACACACTGAGAAGCTTGACTCTTGGAGAAAAGCAATGCAAGATGAGTATAATTCACTGGTGAAAAATAGGACTTGGAATCTGGTTGATCCACCATATGGTTGCAAATTGATTAGCTACAAGTGGGTCTATCGCAATAAATACAAGGTAGATAGCTCACTTGATAAACACAAAGCAAGGCTTGTCACAAAGGGGTATGTTAAAAAAGAAGGAATTGACTACAATAAAACCTTTGTATGTACAAAAAAATGGACTACCATTCAGACCATGTTGGCTCTAGTAGCTCACAACGGATAGAAGGTTTACCAAATGGATGTCAAAACTACATTTTTGAATGAAGACCTCAAGGAAATTATGTAAATGACACAACTTGATGATTTTGCAGTAAAGGGACAAGAACACAAAGTGTGCAAACTAAAAAAATCACTATATGGTTTGAAACAAGCCCCTTGAGCATGGTATGAAAAACTAGTTGAGCAACTCATGAACATGAACTTCAAACCTTTTGAGTTTGAAGATGCAACTCTTTTCATCAAAACAATTGATAAAATGGTTGTATTTGTGGTGGTGTATGTTGACAATTTGCTCATCATAGGGAATAGTGAATGGTACACTGCAAAATTTAAATCAGAGCTGATAAAAAGCTTTGAAATGACTGATTTGGGTTATATTCATTACTATTTGGGTATCAAAGTAATTTAGAAACCAAAGTATTTCTTCATCACTCAACAGAAGTACGTTGGTGACATTCTGAGTAAGTTCAAAATGGAAGATTATAAGCCTCTCAACACGTCCATGAAATGAAATCTCAAATTAACATCTGAAGATTCAACAAATTTGGTTGACGCCACTAAATACAAACAACTCATTGGAAGTCTAATTTATGTGACTACCACTTGACCAGATATACCATATGCAATTGGTGTCCTCTCAAGATTCATGCAACAACCTAGGGAGAGTAATTGGGTAGCAACAAAAAGGGTCCTCAAATATTTCAAAGGCACATAACACTTTGGGCTCAAATACTTCAAGGTAGGAGACTTCAAACTGGTTGGGTATTCAGATTCTGACTATGCTGGTGATCATGAAGATGGAAAGTCCACCTTAGATTTTCTAATGAATTTGGGAATAACAATTGTCAGTTGGAAATCCAAGAAACAATCAGTGCCAATAATTTCTTTAGTAGAAGCAAAATATATGGCTGCTTTAGAAGCAACAAGAGAAATCTTGTGGCTCAGAAGGGTTCTTTCAAATTTGCAGGAGCAACAGGGTTTGGAAACACCTTTCATGGTTGACAGCACTTCTGCAATCTAGATGGCAAAGAATCCAATCTTTCATGACCAAACTAAGCACATCAATACCAAATTTCATTTGATTTGACACTATGTGAAAGATAACAGTGTCAAGTTGCAACATTGCCCGACAACAGAGCAACAAGTAGACATCCCAGCAAAGGCACTTGGATGAGAATAAATTGCAAAATTTAGAAGAATGTTTGGTTTGACAACAACCCCTGCGTATTAAGGAGGGATGTAATATTATTGTAGATAATATTTCCTAATTCCTAGGAGTAGTTGCACATTTACTTTTGTCTTCTTGTGTGTAGCTCAAGAGTCCTATAGGTAGCTGAATGGACTGCTTGGTAGGTGAAGTGATTAGTCAAATTTTGGCTTTAAATTGTAATGTTTGCTTCCTTTCAATTTGAATCATGAAATATAATTTTATTTCCATTCCATTAATAAATCTTCCAGTCTATCACTTATCTCCACCTCTATGCCATTTTAGAAAAGAGGAAAAAGAGAAAATCTAGGAAGTACTATGTAGAAGTTGAAGGATGACCAAGTGGATGACTCGTCCTTAGTCTTGGGCTACTTTTTTTCTCTTTTTTCTCACTTTCTCTTTAAGTATGCCTGGTTTTGGTATTTGTAAAGATCATTAACCTGAGTTGTGGTGAAGCCTTGTTGAGAAAAAGACTTGTACTTGCCTCTTTGAATAAGTCTAAATTTTAGCCTCCTCAATGCTTGTGATTAGTGTATGATTTATGGTTTGTAGATGAGTGTCAGTGATAGTGAATGCTTCCTTACATTTATCCTCTTTTATTTACATATTTGTAGGTGGTTAATCATCCTTGTAGGTTACATAGTGTGATTGAATAGCCTTGTATGTGTGGCAAGTGTAATATTTCATTAGTGTCCTTAAGAGACCTATTAATCAACTACCTTAGATCATGCATCAAGTTAATAGCCTCTTTATGAAACATTTAAATTTAAAGACTCTTTATTTGATTAGTGCAAACATGTTCATGTCATAATTCAACTTCTTAGTGCATATAAGATAGGTGAAGGAGATATTTTGGTGTATCACCTCCTTATGTAGATTTTCATTCATGTTATCTTTCTCTCTTTTCCCTTGCAAGCTAATAGTGTAGTGTAGAGAGTCTAACTGATACATCAAGGTGAGCTAGCCCTATAATCTAGAGATTTAATCCACCTATTCGGCCACTCATAGCATAGGATTATCTCCATGTTACTCCAAACTATGAAGGCTTGAGCAACCTTCATAAGGGTGCAAGTTGGAGTGATAACTATAACCAACATCTAGACTTCAACGCTATTTTGCAGCATGCTCCAAAAAATATTTGATCCACCGCTCAAGATGATTATACAAGGAACAACTGGTACAGGTAAATCCTACTTGATTATCCATATTAAACGTAGGCTGAATGAACTTTCAGGGAGATCCAGTTCTCCCCTTCTCCTCACTCCAACCAGTGTCACAATATTTGACATAAATGCTTAAACTATACATTCAAGCCTCTGTATTCCTATCCACGAAATGAAAGAACTTGAAGGACAATCACTAACAATTTTCCAAGAAGAAATGAAACACATTGAATATCTGCTCATTGATGAAATGAGCTTCAAAGGGCCAAAGATGCTTGACCATATAGATAGCTAATTGCATGAGGCATTTCCTCGACATAACAACAAAGCTTTTGGAGGTTGTTCAATTATACTTGTTGGTGATTTGGGACAACTTACGCCCATAAATGACATACTAATGTATGCAGGAAAGTCATTTGGTCACACCCTTTGGCGGGGATTCAACACAGTAGTAACACTACACACAAATTTTCCTCAACAAAGATGTAAAAAAAATAGCTACCGTTCAGAAATTTATTGACCAACATCAGAAATGCAAATCCAACAAAACAAGATTGGAATATGCTCATGTCTAGAACATCATCATTCATACAAGAAAAAGAACAAGAAGAGTTCAAAGTGTCGACACATTTGTATGCAACTAATAGATTGGCAACAATACATAATAAGCAAATGCTAAAATCATTAAACATTTCAATAACAATTTGTAAAGCAAAACAAAGTAGACAATAGAGGACATTGATCCACGACACTCAGCTCGAGCAAACTGTGCTTCTATTCAAAGGACAAAAAATTATGTTGACATCTAACCTTTGGGTGAGAACATGTTTAGTTAATAGAGCCATTAGAGAAATAGTTTACAGTGTCTACCACGCAAATTCAAATCCATCTTCCTTACCCATTTACATAGTTGTTTCCGTAAAAAAATACTCTGGTCCCCCCTGGGATGTTTACAATCCAACACATATTCCAATTCCTTCTATTACATGGGGTGGTCGTAGCCAAATGCCTATCAAAATGGCATGGGCTCTAACAATACATAAAGCACAAGGAATGACTCTTAATAAATCAACAATAAATATTGGCATTACTGATTATCAAGGGTTAACGTTCACTGCCATATCGAGAGTGCGCTGCATGTCCTGTTTATCAACCTTTCATTTTCATTTGACCATTATGCAAAAATGAAGGATAATAAATATGTACATTTAAGAATAACAAGGAAGCAAAAATTAGTGTAATACCTCTTCTATATTATTTATAACAAATTTAAGTTTTCTCGATATATATAAAAAATACTTTTTCACAACTTTTATTTAACTCTTTGGTACTCCTCACTTACTTTCCACGAGTAAGTACTTAAAAACTATAAATACAAATCCCTTCGGACGTTCCTTGCACCATTGAGGGAACTCCCAGTTATTAAGGTCAAAAAGATAAGAGAGCGTGACCAGGAAAGAGAATAGCAAGAGAGAAACCCGCATGCACGATAAATTGCCACTCGCGCCGCCAATCGGACGGTTCTCGTGCTCCATACGCTGTGAAAGCTCGAAGGTCTTAAATCATCACTCTCCGTTTAAAACAAAACCTGCAGATACAATAACGTTGCTGATTGGGGCGCTGGTAAAAATCGCTTCATTTCCAGAGGGAGCTGAGGGGTTTCCTTTTTCAGCATCAAATCAAGCCCAAGAGAGAGAGGGGGTCCAAATTTACAACCTGCGCAAGATTAAAGGGATGTAGTGTAGTTTATTTTGTCTTTGCAATCGGGTCTGTAAGCCAAGGGTTTTAAAAATGGGGGAAAGGAGTGGAAACAGCGCGGATTCGTACATCGGCAGCCTGATAAGCCTGACTTCCAAGAGTGAAATACGCTACGAGGGCATCCTTTACACCATTGACACTGACAACTCCAACATTGCTTTGCAGGATGGTCAGTTTTCCTCTCTTTATTTTCTCTTCCCTCCTTTTTTCTGTTCAACCTAAACTAGGGTTTTATTTGTGAAATTTTAGCCCTGTAATACGTAAAGCAATTTCTTTTCTTACTTTTCAATTTTGACCTGGCGGAGACGAGGGTTCAAAGCTTGGCTGCTGAGAAAATCTCCAGCGAAAGTGATTCCGATTACGCCTAATCGCTAAAGAAAACACCCCACCGCAGCCTTGTGTTTTCATCCTGGAGACACGTTTTAATAGTTACACCCCGTATTCCAAGTGCAGTGAGCTCTCATATGCTCGAGATGCATCCTGGACATTTAAATATACTTTCCTTTCCTTTCCATTTCAACTCTGCATATCCAGCAAGAGGGCTTGCCCGACCCTTGGGTGTTGGTTTAAACACGCATCTAGTGACCCGTACATCCATTGATAGACAGCCAGGCATGAACTCTAGTTAACTACACTATGAACGTCCTTTACTGACGAAAAATTGCTATAAACAAACATAGCGGAAACTATATGTATACTACTTCTTGTCCCATCGATACTGTATATATTGTACAAAAACAGCGAATAGAGCTTCTTATATATCATCAATGCTTTGGAGATCATTGATAATACATATCATCATTCGAGCTGGCTATGTCTCGTTACCCTGGTTGGCTTGCTTCCAAAGGCTGTCAGCATATTCTCCACATTTTGGAGGGGAGAGCTTGACACAGAGATTTAGCAACGATTCTGACTTTTGATTTTGAGCTAGGGAGGCTCAGTGCTCAAACACAATTTTCAGGTTAAAGGCAAAAATGGAAAGAAATTCTCCATGGACTAGGAATTGCAGGAGGAATCATCCCTGCCCTGTGATTGTTAAAGCCGAATAATATCACTGCTGCAAACTCTCGAGTCACCCCTGTAAAGGTGGCTCCACACATTGTCATGTAGAGCAATGTAGTTTCTTTCAGGATGCATATTTCGAGATTGTTTAAAAATTAAGAGTTAAAGAGTTAAAGAGTTAAAGAGTGAAAGGCAAGAATTTCAGATGTCAACACCTTATCAACTTTCTGAACATTCCTGTTTCCATGCTCACAGCATCAGGCATTGTGACATTGAATTTATCTCCAGTGCTCTTGTGGTAGAAAACATTTGCTCTAGTACCTAGCTTCACCAAATTAATTGGTCCCATCACCCAAGCATGCACATGAGGATCATTAATCCTCTTCAGGGATTCTTGGAAATATTCCTCCAAAACCTCCAGAGTCTGTGTTACTGCATCGTGATTCTACCGATGCAATTTTAACTTGTAATCACATTTCGACCATTCACTGATGCCATTTGTGGTCTTCTGGTGGCTGCCCTTAGTTCAGTTTGTAATTTGACAAAATCTTTTGTGGTGGTTCACTTCAGAGAAACCAGATTAAAATTATTGCCATTTCTGGTGTAGTTTAGAGGAGTAGATAACACATTATTGTAGCTTTCTCATTTAGTACAATTTTTTTTTAAAAAATTTGAAGAAGAAAGATGCCTTATTAAATAAAAAGAGATTATTGTATACTTTATTGGTGCAAGAATTCTATGAGTAGGTTGATAGGCCAGAGTTTCTCTGTAAGGTAGGTGAGCCATTGTTTTCAAGTATGAACAGTGTTCATAATTTCGTAATCATAAGTTTCTCTATAAGAATGTTTCCCATCTGAGTTATGTATGTGATTCACATGATGCCACAATAATTCTTTCTTGAAACTAGGCCTTTTTCCTTTCAAATTATTATATGTTCTTAATGTATTCTTAGCATATTTTGTTATTAGGTTGGTATTGGTCAATTATTTATGCTAAGTTCCTTTGGAAACAAAAGTAGAATTAAAATGGCTGGCATTGCTCAGTTAAATATGCAGTTATTTTTTCTTTAGGAATTAGATAAGTCCAAACATTGCCATTTTTTCTCATATTTGACATATATGCTAGGGCATTGGATCATTTTTTTTTTAGTAATTTTTTCCAATAGGTATAACTACACTCACAAGGATGATTGTGTGGGAGGGTTTCAATTGCCAATACCAAAATTATAAGAAATAATAAACAATAAAATGTTAAATAAGTTTGCAATAAGTCATAACACATGTCAAAGTGTGGACCAAAAGGCTCAAAGAAGGGAAACCAAAGGAAGTTGTGCCTATTGGCAAGCATGTTTATTTGTTTATGTGCTTTTTACCCTCATTTCTCAGCTAGATCTTGCGTGCACTTTTAATGACATGAGATTGTTTTCTGTTTAATGCTGACAATGTGCCAGTGCAGCCAAAAACATGTACATTGAATAATGCCTGTGGAAGAGTGGTTGATTTTTATTTATTTTTCTCTCACTTTTGCTATTGCAGTGCGATCTTTTGGTACTGAAGGACGAAAAAAAGATGGTCCGCAAATTCCTCCTAGTGACAAAGTATATGATTATATCATTTTTCGTGGCAGTGATATAAAGGTATATGATCTTTAAGTGGTTTTTAGTACGATTTGTAGAAATTTGTGTTGCCATCTTTATGAACTTAATTGCCTTCTTTATTTGGGTTAATTTAAGTAAGATAATCTACTTTATGGAAGACCATTAGTCTGTACCCTCATTTGCTTGTCACTTATTAAGGACTTATAAGCTATGTTGAATTACAGATTTTTAAGAACCCTTCGTTTGGATGTATCATGGAAACGCCCGTACAATATATATATATATATAAACAATGCAAAACTCAGCCTTCTTGGATGCCAACTTGTTTTGTTTGGTTGAGTGGATAAAGGCATACGTATTTCAATTTCACTTTGCTGAAGAATTACTAGCCACCTGTTACAAAAAAAGGTTGCTGGAAATTTCAAATTAGTAACAATGTACAAAAATGTATGTTAATAACTTATAAATTTTTCTTCTTGAAGCTGCTCCTTGTTGTATCCCTACAACATAGTTTATAAGTAGTATGTGGCTTCCAAAGACACATTTCTATGTCACTATTTTTTTCTCATTTATTTGTCCTCTTTAAAAAATCTTCCTCCTAATAACTCCAATTTACAAATGCAATAACTAATACTCACATCTCACATAGGCAACATGGCCCTCTTACATCTCATTTAAGTATTCTCTAACCAATACATTAATAAGGTACTGGGCTGCTCCCTAAGTCCTCAAACATCCCTAAAATCTCTCTTCTATTCAACCACAAAGTCAAAGGACTTAGATTTTACCACTAAAAAGTCTTAACTTGTACTCTACGCCTCTTTTAATGGGGGTATTTTCTTCCATTCGGATTTTGCAATTTGGGGATCATTAAATGACTTACCACTCCCACTTGGACTTCTAGAAACTTGTAGTGCTTCTATGGGTGAGGTTAAATGGGGTTAGAATTGGGGTAATGGCCTAAAATAGGAAAATTTCTGACACTGACCACTAGATATTAAACTAGACAAAACACTAGGTGATGAAGATTATATCAAAAAACCTACCAGCAATGGTAATTTATGATCAACGTAGTTCAAGGTCCCTCGTTTGGCCATGCTTGTCACCTACACACTCAATGCACACATCAAAATGTAAAATACCTGGTATAGATGAAGCAAAGTCAAAGGACTTAGATTTTACCACTAAAAAGTCTTAACTTGTACTCTACGCCTCTTTTAATGGGGGTATTTTCTTCCATTCGGATTTTGCAATTTGGGGATCATTAAATGACTTACCACTCCCACTTGGACTTCTAGAAACTTGTAGTGCTTCTATGGGTGAGGTTAAATGGGGTTAGAATTGGGGTAATGGCCTAAAATAGGAAAATTTCTGACACTGACCACTAGATATTAAACTAGACAAAACACTAGGTGATGAAGATTATATCAAAAAACCTACCAGCAATGGTAATTTATGATCAGCGTAGTTCAAGGTCCCTCGTTTGGCCATGCTTGTCACCTACACGCTCAATGCACACATCAAAATGTAAAATACCTGGTATAGATGAAGCAATTAAAAGCCATAGTAATATAAGCAAGTAATACAAAACACACCCAATGAATATATAATTGCACTCAAAGAGAACTCAATCCTCATAAGTTTGTCATATGAAATAAACAAATATATTGCCAAATAACAAAGCATGCATGGTACCCATATACCAAAACAAACTGCCAAAACCCTGCTAGCTTAAGTAGCCAGGTTCACCACAATGTCCGTATACGTAATCACAATGATGTAAACATGCTAGCTCATCCAGCCACACATCACATATGTAAACCAAATTGTCCATGAGCTAATTACAGTAACGGCACCCTGTGCCTCTAAATTAGTGAATGTTAAGTCCATCTTCCAGCACAAGAATAATGTATACGGGAAAATACAAGCAAGGCGAAAATTGGGCATTACAACATATTTGTCAGAATTACTGTAGGAGCCTGCATGATAGACATGAGATAAAAAAGGATTGGCTGGGAGAACTGCTTGGAGGAGTTGGATGCAACTAGCCATAGAGCCATCTGCCACACTGAGTCATTTGCTCTGCAAATTCCTGATATCAAAGGTCAGTATCCTGGCCAATTCCTCGTTTCCTTGGGGAAGAATTGAGAAAGTAGGCCTTGGACTTGCTAGCATTTATTGACTGACTTTAACCCTTGAGCTTCTCTGATCTGAGCTGTACCATAAAAGGATTGTATCTGCCACAAATTTTCCATCCCGTGATCAAGTCTCAATGCCAATTTGTATAAAGCCTCCAACATAGAGAAATTTTCAATCCCTGGATCGCTCTGTGAATATGGCTGCTGAATTGTCGTTCTATTATTCCAACAAAGATCACAAATAGGTAGAATGTAGGGGGATATTGGATCCCCCGTGCTGAAGGCCCCTCAATGCAGAGAAGAAACAAGCAGGGCTGCGATTCAAAAGGATATAATATTTTGAGGGGAGATGGAATTGGAAATCCAGTTGCACGAATCTTGAAAAAAACCGAAATTTTTTCAGTACTTTAATCAGAAAAATCCAGTCAAAGTCTAGGGCTTGTTCCCAATTTTGCTAATACTGACTTAAGCTTAATTGGCTTTGGAAGAGGTCTGGAGAGATTAACCTTGACATAGATACACATCTATGTTGAGAGGCTCTTCTGTTCAATTGTATTTAAGAGACAACTGGTCTCTCCAATCTCCAATGCCCTTTCAAAATATGGTTTTACTAGAATTCTGCAGGCAGTCGGTAGAGCTATAGCTAAATCATGACTGCAGAAAAGAGTTTTTTTGGTTGGTCAAAATGAGGCATAAAGATAAAATTAGGTAGCCCCTGCAAAGATCTGACCGCTTTTCTCATTTGATTAAAAATTTGCTAGGAAAAAATAATTTGTCAGGGAACTGCATCCTCATTTTGTCTCTGGACCCGGATTTTGAGCTTATGCATTGTTGAATTAAGTCGATAGACGGTCAAATGCCTATGAATTTACATAAGGCACAACTCTACAGGCTCCTTGGTGCGAAGATTCTCCTACAACTTCATTTTAGAAAAATGGTAGTTAGGTTCCTCCCTGGTGCAAAGATTCTCCGAGCCATGCTCTTTATTATGAAATTCTTTGAAACCTTTGCCAGTCATCCTTTTTCATAGTGTTTCTCAAATGCATTTGCTGTTTGTGATCTGTATTCCTTCTCTGCCTCCCTCACTTTCCTTGCTTTGCATTCTTCTTGCCTCTCCATTTTTTCAATGGTGTTTTTGTCTATCTTTAAGCACAAATGCTACGATTTTTTGGATATTAGGCAAATGCTATGAGACCCTGGTTTCATTTTCTGGAAATTCCTTTGGGTCAAACTCCCCATTTAAAGTAAGGGCTGTACTTCTGTCAGGTTTGAACCTGGCTCTTACGTATGGCATTATTCTCATCTCAACCACTGGACCACAGCCTGATGAACTGCACAAATGATATGTTATAGACATTCATCTCTTTGAATTTATGTTTACGTATTTGAACTTAATGCTATACTAATGTTTAATGATTGTTTGATAATATGTACATATTATAATAATTTTTTATTTATCGAGTTTGGTTTCAAATTTATCTATGTTTTATGACATTTCAATTTTTTTTTGCAATTTTTTTTCCTCGAATTTGAATCCATTTCAAACCAGGCAACTTAGTCTTTGGAACAGATCAATGTTTGCAGAGATAAAACTGTCCATGTTTTTGTTCTCGCTTCTGATTTATTATTTCAGCTATCTTCACTCTACCATGATTTTCAAGGGTTTGACTACTTGGTGCGTAGTTTGCTTGGTTCATTGCGCTTACAAGCTTGCTGGCTCTGCCATTTGGCAAAGAGTTTGATTAACACTGATTGCTTATTAGTAATGATCATTCTTCATGCTTTCTTATCATTGCCAGTAAACAAATATAATTGTGGAGAATCTATGTATCAGATGAAAAAAGAGCAGCACATTTTAAAATTTGTTAACTGCTGAGCATAATGTAATGCACGAAGAATACTTTTATTTCGAGTGTTTAGATAGTGTATGTTTTTTAAGACCATTGGATGCAGATATCTTTGTTATCATTTTCTACTCATTTTACAGAGGTTTTGTGATAAAGCCCTTTTTCAGTTTTCTGGAAAAATACAGAACCCGCTTTTTGGTGATTTGAGCTTTCCTTTAGGATCTCAAATTCTATGAACGACACATCTTCTGTGGATTTTTTTCTTGAATCGAAGTCAAATTATAATGATGCCCTTCTAATAGTCAATTAATATCCTTACCATAGAGTATGTGTTCTTACCAATTTAAATTAAGACTTGAGTTGCTTGCAAATGTAAATTTAAAAATATTTTTTCATTTCAGGATTTGCAAGTGAAGTCTTCACCTCCAGTTCAGACAGCTTCTCAATTACATAGTGACCCAGCAATTATCTCCCTTCAGGTATGTTTGATGTCTAAAAAATATCATCTCAAAGAGTTGATTGTTAAAATTTCAATCCATTTTGGATTATCTTATTGACCTATCTGTGCTACTTTGCTTCCTAGTCACAATATTCTCGGCCAGCTTCAGTATCTACACAATTTGGGCCATCTGGAGGCGGGTCTTTATCAGATATGAGTTCTCAGGATCCATATTCAGGTGTGGTTCCATCACCATTTCCAGGCGGCATGCCTCCAATGTATCCAGCTGGTGCAAATTTAGGATCGTGGGGCCATCCACCTTCACCGCCAGGGGCAAATGGAATGGGTTTGGGAATGCCGATGTATTGGCAGGGATATTATAGGCCTCCGGCTGGACTCCCTCATTTACCGCAGCAACCTGTGCCTTTCCACCCACACCCAGGTGTGCCATCTTCACTAACACAGCAAGTGCAACAGGCTATTGTAACTTCATCTTCACCCGTGACGACTGCTTCATTGACATTGGCTTTCACTAGTCCTTTACAGCAACCTCTTAACATTTTGTCCGATTCCCCCCTCTCTTCAGTTTCTTTATCACCTATGCCTGTGGATAGCACTACGTCAAGTACATTAGCAATTGATGCTGGGTCTTTACTATCTTCAGTGCCAGTGAGTACAGCATCATCATCAAGTATCACAACAGTCTCTTCAAAACAAGAAGTTAGTGTTGTTTTGACCCCAGCCTCGAGTAAACCTCGTGTAATTTCTGGATCCACATTGGGCTCCCAATCCATGTCTCAGTCTGCTTCTGTACATGGCGGTCAAACCTCTTTCAATCCTCCAACTTCAGAAGTACCTACTTTAGTTACTCCAGGACAACTATTGCAGCCAGTGCCCATTACATCATCATCTATAAGTCAATTGCCAGCTGAGTCGTCGAAAGTATCTCAACCTTTGATCTCAAGGCCACACATCTCACAGCCTCAGACAGCACAAATTCCACCATTGTTGCCTTTGCCGACATCTGCAAGTCAACAGAGAGTGTCTCAACAGGTTTGTGGACTGATTTCAGTTCTTTCTTGTTTGTACCTTTAGTTTGTTTTTTGCCAGTGATGGATGTATGTGTGGTCTGTTGAATGATTCTAATGATAACATTATAAGAATAATGTAGTCAATGCGGTTAAAACTGGTTAATAGAAAGTAAATTTATATATCAATATGAGCCAGTGGGCAAAACGCTCAGAGGGATTTGTGTGCACATGCACCTTTATGATTCCTATAAGTCATCTCCAACCAGTCTACAGGTGATTGGGGGACGGTTGAAACATCTCCTGCCAGTCCCAAATGTGCTGGGGATGCAGTGGGGCCATCTTTGATCATGGTGGCCCTTCTGAAACATCTCAGAAAACACTCCATATGTTGTTGGGACTGATGTTCCCAGAATAATTGAGTGCCCCTGTTCAGTCAACATTGTTTCAACCTTTTTTCCACCCCAAAACAACATGAAAAAAAAAACAGATTGAGGGTCCACAAGGGTCCACCATCCTCATTTTGCTCCCCCAATCTATAATCTACTTGATTTGGGTAGATTGAGCAGTTTGGGCAGCCAAGTGGAATAAGAGCTTGGGGCTGGAGTTTTTTTCACTACAGACTGAGCAATTTTCTCTTATGGGATAGGTTTTTCAGTGTTTTAATTGCGTAGACCTTGCTGGGAGTGAGTTAGAGTTAATTTTTAATTTCCCTTCAACTTTTACCCTTTTTTGAGTTTTCATTGCCTTTCATGAAATACATTGTTGGAAGCAAAACCCAAAAAAGAATTGAGCAGCAACAGTGAAATTTCTGAATATTGATCTGAAACCCTACATACCAAATGGTAGAAACAGGGAGTGAAATGGGAGGACAATTGCAACTCAAACCCATACACATGCCTCTGTGAAATTATGAGGTTTTATGTAAAGGGACTTTCAAAGTCGATAGACCCTTGCTTCAATATGTTACAATATTAGACTATGACAAGCCATAAATTAATGTGGTCTCACACCATATTCTATGCCATATGTTTTAAAGAAAGGTACAACAAGGTAAGTGATCACCATTTACATGCGCCTGCAAAATTACGAGGATTTATGTAAAGGGGCCTTTCAAAACTGATAGACCTTTGCTTCAATTTGTTGCAACATTAGACATTGGCAAGCCAGAATTTAATGTGGTCTCGAACCATTTTCTATGCCATATGTTTTAAAGGAAGGTACACCAAGGTAAGAGATCACCTCACACAAAAAAATGGAGGTGGAGTGAGAAACTGTAACTCTTTAATTCTGAATATCTTTGGTTGCTAGTAGAGGCACAAGCTAAAATGAAAGCAGTAGCTGCTTATAGTGGGGATTGTTTTTGACCGCTCCTCGCTCAATTGCTAATATGTAACAAAGTGTTAATTTAGAGAGAGGAGAGGTGTCTTCCAAATATAAATGGAGAGCTGCAGGTACTATTATAGAGATATATAAGAGGCCAGTGCACTGAGATGTGGATATTGTAATGGGCAGATTTTCCTTTGTCGGTTGGATTTCATTCAATGAATGATGTTCAAGAGGGAAGCACATTTAGGCCCCTTGGATAAATTAATTTTGGAACAGATGTGCTTGAAACACTAGAAGGTTAAATTGATGACAGAGGGGTCGAGGTCAACATGGATGAGTAGAGGGTGTTCCATTTTTATGAATGGGTAGATAAATATTAGAGATGTTGAGCTGGAGTGATAAACGACACCTAGACTGAAAGCAGTAGCTGCTTATAGTGGGGAATGTTTTTACTTGCTCCTCACTTAATCGCTAATATGTAGCAAAAGGTTAATTTAGATAGAGGAGAGGTTGCATCCAAATATAAAAGAAGGGTTGCAGGTATTGTTGTAGAGGTATATAGCATGCAAATGTGCAGACATGAGGATGTTGTAATTGGCAGATTTTCCTTTGCCAAAGGTATTTCGTTCCATGTTGTCCATTCATCATATTATGTGATGTTCAAGAGCACGTGTAGACCCCTGGAGAAATTAAACTTGGAAAGACTAGAAAGTAAAATTGATGATACAGGGGTACAGGACAACTTGGGTGTGTAGAGGGTGCTCCATTTTCATGGATGGATGGATAGAAATTAGAGATGGTGATTGTTTTGGAAAACCCAAGGACGTAGATTTACAATTTGAATCTTTTAGAGAGGACGTCAAGTTATGGTAGATGCAGCCCATTGTGGCAAATCCAGTGGTTTGGCGACTTAGGGCAGGTACTTGAATATTTATTGGACAAAGTTGTGGATGCAGTGAACTACATGCTGAAGAACATTGGCAAGATTTATTGAGTGAGGAATGTAGTGATGCAAACCATCTACAGACACCACACTTTGTTGCCATTTTATGGTTCTTTTGCATTGAAGATATACCTCAAAACTTGTAGTTACAAGACATGCTAGCTATTTTATTTTGCTAGAGGATGATAAAAGTGCAGGAGGCCCTACATTCTATAGTCATATTTGAGTGTTCGATGAGGGGAGAGACCAAGACAAATGTGATGGGAATAGTGTGAAGTAGAGAGTGTTGGATGATTATTGTTAAGTAGAGATTTACGAAACATTTGATTAGTATGCTTAGCCAAGTGAGAGCTACTATTCGAGATACATGGGCATTCTAGACTGAGCAGATTTAACCCATTGTGCAATGCAGGTGAGACATGGTGAATGGTCCTTTGCATACTATAACATATACAATTAAATCCAAATGGTTTGTTGATGATCTTGAGGTAAAGGAGGGTTTTCTAGCTGCCTTTGCAAAGGTATTAAGTCCATGCAAGTCTAAAATATTGCAACGACAATTTATTTCATTTGCAGAGCTTATTGGCCCCTTTAGTTCATGAATGGCTTGAGGGCATGGACTCACTATTGCACTAGAGAACATGATAGGGTAGTGCAAGATGCAAGTGGATGGAGCTCCAAAGCTTCAGATGCTTATTGTTCACATCCACTTTTTGAAGAGAAACATGTGTTTCTCTGGAAGAGTGGAGAAACTATATTTATTGTGTAGTGCCTTGCGCCTTCAACATTGAAGGATGCCAAACTATTTGTAGGCATCTGCAACACAAGATGTTGATCCAGATGATGCAATAGAGCTAGACGGCGAGAAATGTGTTGATTTGCACTAAGCATATGTAAAGAACCAACGATGAAGGTACATAAGTCAGTTCTAAGTATTATAGGATCTGTTTTGAGGGGACACCACTCATTGTAAATCAAGTTAAGAGTTTTGTACATAAGATTTCTGTTTAAGTTTTTATTCTGTAGGTTGTTTTTTGTTCATAGAAAGTAGGATTTCAGGTCAATATAATAATCCCAGGTTACCGGGGCACTGGTATGTGGGTTCACCTAAATTCGGTATGGCTTGGGGATGTCCAAACAAAAAATAATAAATATACAAACAAAATAAACAAAAATAACCATATTATTAATGCTTTATGCATAATATAAACAAAAAATAATAAAACACTACTGATAATTGATGATGTAGAATATCAATCGAATTGATGATGTTTTATATTATCTGTTCACAATAGGAAATTAGTCAATGGCCATAGTCATCATGTTGCTCTTCATTGAGAGCATCCAAATTAGCAATTGACACATTACAGCCATATGCGCTAGAACTAGTGATATTGCCACTCCCACTAGTGCTGTTATGCAGCTTTTGCATAGAAGTTTAGGTTTAGTTAATTGTTTATTTTATTTCTTATTTTTTATTTTATTTATGTTTTTATTATGACTACCATTTGACAGTTGGGTATGCCCCGGTTACCCTGGATTCTAACCAGATCCATTCCTGGGATGTACCCTGGAAGGATCTTGGGGGTACTGGTATCAGAATAGTACGTGTACAGGTATGGGGGTGTCTACTCCAGCACGTGTTAACGTAGTAATGTTCTATCATTTTATTTAAAAGGATCTATTTGGTGAATGATCGTATGGTGTTCTTTTTGAAGACAGATCTAAATGTTTTAATTTTTTATCTCATGATTCATGGATCATTAACATGAATATAAAATTGTATTGAATTTTGTTTTGTTACTAGTATTAAGGAACGCACTAATTTATCTATTTCAAATTAGTTCTTTGAAAGTGTAATTGATAGATAACTATGTGATTTTTTTATGGTTTTGCATATTCCTTCTATATTTTCCCTGTTGTCCTTTGCTTGTCCTCTTTCCTTTGTTATTGTTGAACGTATCATTCAACCTAGTTTAAGGGTAATTTGGAAGTGTTATTGTAGTTTTTCTGATTTTATTTGTAGATTATCTGCTAATATTTATTCAGTTGATGCCTGAACTATGATTCATCTGAAATTAAAGTTTTTTAAATTAAGTTGATGAATGATATACTGCTAAAGAAAAGTATAGAGATGATATGGTACCTACTGGTAGATTGGCATTTTATCTCTTCAAAACCAATTCACACCGTGGCTTTACCTATGAACTTCCTAGGTCCATGCCATTTGTTAAAACTCATTCCTCACTATGGCTTCACCTTTTAAAGATGTTTTGCAACAATACTTAAAATTTGTAATGTCTGCCTGCATGTTGACAGCTTTAGAAATTTGAAATCTGCACGAATGACAACTAAGGACACAACATGGCCGAAATACTATAAAATAAAAATAAAAATGTTATGCCGATGACACATGGCTGCCCTCAGATACAACGTGCACTTGTTCAAAAACTCATGGTGGACAAATGGAAGGCTTAAAGGGTATATGTTACACAAAGTGGAACATGGAATACCACTTTGAGCATGAATGGTCCATGCCAACCTTTAAAAAATGCAAGGTGAAGGAAAAGTTAGTTTTTAATGTCATGGCATAGTGAGACCTATTTGGTGTATGAGACCCCCTTTATGGAAAATCAACATGGGGATCGCTCTTCTGTTTACCTTATTTATTGTTCATATCAGGTGCACATACAGTAACCCCCTCCATTTTTTAGCCTGTGCTTCCTCTATGGAGGACACATGCCTTTACCATTAGGCCCACTCGGGCAGGAATGATTAGACAATTGTATCGAGAAAAATAGGAGCCTGCATGTGACTTGGTGAACTTGGTGATTGGTGATGAACCATCCAACTTCAGATTAGGTTTTGATAGTGAAGATTAACAAGTATAGAAGGGGTTTGGATGGAGCTATATCAGAGGATGGAGAATTCCAGTTACTCAAATTTTATGAAGATGAGATCTCTTGATAAAGATTTGCTAAGAGGCTATGGACTGTTCTCACTTCTCAGCATTATATAAGGTGTAAAAGGAGCTGAGAGAAGACCAACACGTAATTAAGGCAATTTCACATACAATAAATAAATAAATACCAGGTCCCCATACAGGAAGACATTAACTGAGATGTCAACTATGCAGGCAAACAAAGAGGATGTAATGTAGGACATGTAACTGAAAAGTAGCTATGGGGAGTGAAGCAAATGAAGACATCCAGTGAAAAATATGAACTTCCTTCTACTTTTTGTGGGAGGTATTGAATACTTTTTGTTATATATCTGATATATATGTAATAAAATTCCCAAAATAAGAATCCAATATAGGCACATGACACAAACCACACATGATTTGTGTAGTGAGTTCCTATCCTAATAAGAGATGCCATTTGAATATTTAAGGAATGTAGAAATTGTTTTCTGTGGATATATAAGAATATGAAAGGATATATGCAGGATGTTATAATTTGAATGTTGTGCCCAGTAAAGATACTTTTCCTATTCTGCATTCCTTCATGGATAAATTTTTACTGTATTACTAGATTAACATTGCTGAAGAAGATTTTTTTTTTTTTGATTGTATGCCTGAAGGCATTACATGGAATCACTGAATTACATAGAATGTCGGCATCTCTGCCTGTATTTGGAAAATAAATATATAGTGGATTTACAATGGTGAGTAAGCATACATCTAAATCAGTGAGTTCCTTTCGCTACGCAGCCACGAGTAAGGGGCATCCATGCTATCAAAATCATCCAAGGCACGATCCTGGCCTTAACCGCTTGACTCTCCATGTCGGGTATCTAGAGAGATTAGTACCTTGGTGGATGGATATAAGCAACCATCATCCTCTAAAAACAACAGTTGTGGTGGAAAATATTATCTATGCGTATCCCAAAATTGTTTATGAATTTCTTAAAATGCACCCCGCCATATTCCAAAGATTCCTTATGCATATATATAAAACTGACAATGGAAATGTCCTTGTGGATAATTCATCCATTTATGAGGAGACTTGTTTACACGCGTTACAAGAATGCATACAAATATATAGATAAGCTCACCTATCACTGAACATAATGGAGTCTTTAATTGTGGTGCCATACAACAAAATAATGGTTCATAGTGTTTGTGGTGAAGGACTTAAAACATTATGTTTGATATAATAGAAGATCCATTAAAGGGTTTGCAGCCATTGCATATCCCTTGTGGAAGTTTACTAAAAAAGGAGTCTCTTTTTGATGGGGGCAAAAACACCAAGAAAAAAGCCTTTGAATAGTTGAAATTGAAACTAATGCTCTTGAATGGTTGAAATTGAAATAAAACTAAAGCCTTTTAGCGGTCTAAGTTGAAACTAAATCCTTGTCATAAAAGGATGCTAAAGTGAATTTTCAAATTAGTTGAATTTGAAAGAGATTGGGTCAGCCAACCCCACTAAATCGTTAGTTCAGATTCACAAATGCTAGAGATTGAAGAATAAAGACCAAGGAGCACTTCTAGGAGGATATAGGATCCACTCAACTAGGAAAAAAAGGCAATTTTTTATAGAAACAAGGTGTCGTCCTAGGGTACAAACAAGCAATTCAGCAACAAGCCTGATTGGGGTGAAGAATGGGTTTAGAAAAGAAGGGAAGCATGCTATTGCTCAACCATCTCGATACACTCTGGAGTGAAAATGTGTGTAAACTTTGACTAGTGACAGGGTTGGGACTTGTATAAAGTTGATGTGTCAAAGATAGATCCCTAAGTTGGTTGTTATGGTGAAAGCCAGTAGGGTTATGCTTTTTGTTAAGGGTAAACACTTGTCATCGGAGCTATGAACTGTCATTACAATCAGCCACTATTGGCTGCATATCCATTTAATATGATCTTTGTGTGAATTTTACCTCGGGTGGGGATTGAAACAACCCACCCATTCAATCAATAAACCTACATCTCATCGACGAAGCCAATAGCGTTATGTATTAATATAGAGTGTTGACAATTTAAGATGTAATTGAAATGGTTATAGGTGTAAAATTTATCATGGTATCATGCAGGATGGGCCTTACCTTGTGGCGTGAAGAATTTTGAGTTTGAAAACAAGAAAAATGTAGTTTGCAAGTTGAAGCATGGAAGATCATTTTGTTTTTATTTTTGGTGAGGGAAACTAGGAACTCATTGGACCTAGACCGGTTCTAGGAGGAACAAGCCACACTACATGCACGCATGCTCTCCAAGTTATGGGGCACCTTGCTGCGGTGTGATGATTTGAACTTGTGTCATTCTCTTTACGAACACACCTTTTTACTATTACACCACAACCAATTTGGACATGGGAGTTTGTTTTATAATTGGTAAATTGGGGGTTGCAACCATGTTCCCACCCATAAAAGATCGCATGAATAAATGCGAAAGCATCAAAAAGTTGAAGGATTAAATTTTAAAGCTATAGTGTCCTACCCATACCCAATCAAAGCATCTCTTCTCTATGACCTATCTAAATGGAGCATCTCTCTTCTTCATGTCCTACCTAATCAGAGTAGGAGAATCAATGACCCCCCTTCTCTACAAGGGAAAAAAAATCAAATGATCATCCACACCTATGATAAAGTGATTCATCCCTCTAGAGTAGGAGTATATCTCCCTGATTCATCCCTCCAACGGCTTACCTGACCAGTCCCACGATTCATCCCTCCAATGGCTTACACGACCCACCCGACGATTCATCCCTATCTCCCAGTGTGGTAGCAAGTCTGTTCATTTCACTATGCAGATTTCAACTGCACCAATTATATATATTACTAAACTACAAAATATATATCTAGACATGGCAGCTCACAAAAATGTAGTTGACGTTGGCATGCCTTTCCAAACATGTGAGAATTGTATGAATGGAGATTTTGATTGTTCTTTGTTGAGCTTCACTTCAGAGGGAGGGAGGGGCGATTAAGCATTCCAGTTATGAGAGATACTATTTTGATTACACCTTGTTCCCATCAACCTTTGTAAATACAGAATTTTAGCTACCTTCAAAGGTGAAAACCAACCATAGCCTATATATATTAGACAAAAACTGCCCCTAGTGACACAAAAACATTAACTAACCACAACCATGCAGATATTACATTACCCAGAGTCCAACCTATTTTTTCATATATATTCCAAACCAGGGGGATCCCCCCAATAGAAGAGACAACCATAGAAACATACAAAACAGGAAAATAAAACATGCAGTCATGAGACACAAAACAAAGACCCCACCAACAGACAACAATTTTTGCCCATCACACATCCACTTTACCAGATTATAATCAAATAGAAGACAAACACCCATCATAGAAGAACAAACAAATTAGAGATAAGGCCTAGGGCATACAATACCCAGCCTAAATGTTTTTGATACTTAACCGGTTCGGATGATGACCTTGGGTTGGTGAAGCGCTGCTTTCACCCCCACTTTCTGCCATGTCGAGGTATCTGGGAACTTCAGAATCCAAGAGAGGAGAGTGAGACATTGGGGGAGGTTTAGGGGTGTTCTTAACGGCTACAACTGATTACCTAAGGCCATCATTGATAGCTCTAGATGCACTCTTGGCTTGTGGGCGAACTGTGTTTTCGGGGGCTGGTATGTTCTCATCTGGTACGTTATCTTCAAGTGCTGCAGAAGTGGAAAGGTGGTGGAACTTGAAACAACCAGGAGGCTGTTCCTATGGACTACCTTCGTATCCTTCACATATTGCACCTGATCCACACAATAACATTTCACGGCATTGAATTTATTGGAGACCTCCTGAATTTCCTTCCTAGTGTAGTGATTTTGTCTCTGATTGATGGTTCTGCACCTTCATTCTTTTTTTATGTCTTCTCTTGATAGCATTGATTCCCCTTGGTGCATCTGTCAAGGGACATGGCACTTCCCTTTCAAAATTCTTCTTAGCTTCCAATAACACAACTTTCATTTTTCACAGAAGAGGCAAGTTTGTATTGAAAGTCTTCTTCTATGGAAGCTCTTGAACACCTTGTTCCTGCGTTTCCAATGCCATCCTTTCCCAACACACTTTTCACCATAGCCACAATATTTGGATGATAGCTTTGAAAATCCCTTTAAGGTTTTTGTTTTATACCACACTGCCATGGGAACGGTCCCTAATGTTGTTTGCATCCATCCCTTTTGATAGAAAATCAGAAAACAACAATGTCTTCAACTTTTAGAAGAGAGCATGCTCTGGTCTCATCAATTTATCATTCCCTCACACAAGTTGCAGGGTCGAGCAGAGCAAATGAATGATAAACCTCAAAATCGAGGGGTGGATTTGAGGTGGGGCAGAATCATTGCATTAATATGTCAGGATTAAAGATAGGCGCAATGACTTACCTGTACAACTGATGTTGTGATTGTGCTTTTCACACTTGGCATCCACCACCCTTCTTACTAAATTCATCCACCTTCCCAATTTTTTCCAATTATAACATTACCTTTGGAATCAGCCCTGACTGGATATTTAAATTGAATACAACCCGTTTGGATTAATTTCTTATTTAGGTTCCTTTCCAGAGATTGCCAGGCAATCTTGGATTAGGAGCTGTATGATAAGGTTCGCCGAGTTATAATGATGAAGTGAGAAAATCGAGGAACTCCACAAGACCACAAAAAAATTGCTGAATTTTGATGCAACACGGATGGGCTAGGGCAGAGTGCAAGTGTTTGGGCTGTGCCGCATATATGGACGAGGGCAGAGGGAAGGTCTACAGCAGCGGCGCCTCTGCGTATCTGCAGAGGCATCTCTGTTCTGCTTTTTTGTGTCTGCATTCTGCTGTTTCGTATCGCCATTCTGCTGTTTCGCATCTCTAATCTGCCATTACGTTCTAGCATATTCCTTCTGCTGCGTTGAATTGACTGTGTTGGTGCTGGTGGTGGGAGTGCAGAGCTGTTAATCATGGAGCTGCAGATGGAGTGCTGAGGTGTGGTGTGGATAACTTAATAAAATTTCATTTAGGTTTTAAGCTTTTACATTTGCTTTATTTTTTATTTATTTTACGTTTATTTAGGTTTCAATTTCTTTAACCTTTTTATTATCTAATAAAATTATTGATACAATTTGTTTATGTTTTATTTATATTTTTAATTTTATCTTTAAGTCATATTTAATCTTTTTAAATTTATTTATATATTATTATATTTAATTTATATATTTTATATCTATTATAATCTATATTTTAATTTTTTTTTGATCTTATTTTCATATTATTTTTGGTATGTTTTAAATTAATTTTGAGCCGTTTATCAAAGTTAATATTTTTTTTAATCTTATTTTCATATTATTTTTGGTATGTTTTAAATTAATTTTGAGCCGTTTATCAAAGTTCATATATTATTAAGGACCGTATGATGCTTTGACATGCTTTTGCATAATTTTGAAAGCTATTTAAAAAAAAATTATTGTACAAATTTTATGGTGATTTTTTTTTGAACTTTATCTGTTGGCGAATTTGAATTGAGTTTTATCCTTGTCGAACTTGAACTCGAACCTTGTGAATTAGATTAGGAGTGAGAGGAAGCCCTGCCATTCATGTGCTGCCCAGTTATTGAGGCTGTTATAGGATCCTGATCAATGCTCACATTAGATAGAAGGTTTGCATGACGGTTAGAATATTGGAAGCTGATTAATTGAGATACTGTCAAATTGTTGGATGAGGTTTCTAGCTTCAGCAAGGATGCAATATTCCACACCCTTATTCATTGCATTGATGATTATCATCGAGTCCCCCTCCATGATGAGGTTTCTGGTTCCCTTGTTTCTGTCAGCTTCAGACCTTCCAGTAGAAAAATTGCCTCTGCTTCATTATTGGTTGCTCTAGGGATAAAAAAGGACCCTCCCTCTTGGAAATCCTGTTCTGATCTCTTAGCAAGAAACCCCTGCTCCTACTTGGCCAGGGTTTTCCCCTAAGGCGCCATCAAAATCCAACCTGAGGAAGCCTGCGGGTGGGGAGGACCAACTATCTTCTAATATTTTCTCCATTTTGTCATGAGCCCCTTAATTGTGGAATCCAATATCTTGGGCCATTGTGCATGCATTTCTAATCTAGTGAGATACTGCGGCTGAGACTTCAGTTCTGCAGATGTAATGGTTGAGATTATTTCCTCTGCTTTGAAACAACATCATTTCCAAGGAGTTTCTTTGTTCTGGAAAGGCCTGTTGTTTCTTTCTACCCAGATTCTCCAAAGGATGCATCCTGGTGCAGACTGTCAGAAGGGAGCTAGGTATTTGATGCGTAGGGGCCATGACAACATGGTCTTTTTGACAGATTTTGGGAAAACTAGGGAGGTTCATGTTGACAATTTTGCCCCATAGGCCAAATTGTCACCCCTACTATTCGGAACTCTGCATATGGTGCTAGTTTGTCTTGTAAATCTGTTTTGGGTCCTGAATAATGAAAAGAAAAGGGTTTTGTGAAGTTCAGTGAGTCTGGGGGTCTTTAAATGCATACCTACAGCCACCCAAGGAGCCATCTACAGCCAGGTATAAGCCAAGGAAAGACAACTACAGCAAGTTCAAAGGACATATCTCCTGTTCAAAATGTCACATATGGTCTTAAAGCTCCAGGCCTGTAGAAGGAACGACTTTGTGAGGTGTATAAGAGCCAATGAAGAATTAATAGCTACAGTCATCCTTGAAGTTAACCTACAGGCCTGTGGGTTCATTTACAGATAAAAGCAAGGCTTGATCATAAGCGTGAGCACAGTCTGATATAGTTTTTGTGAGCAAATTTCTTCGTGATGATAATATTCTTGCAAAGGACATTTTTTGTTGTAACAAGCTCCGAGTGGTAAGCTGATAAAACTATTGCCTACTGATGTATTTAAGAGGTGGTAGCAACTGTAGCATTTGGCATGGGTCTTGACAAGAGTGATGTGGACACTATTATTCACTATAATTTGCCTGGAAGCTTGGAACAGTATGTTCAGGAGACAGGCTGTGCAGGTCGTGATGGCAGGTTGGCTTATTGCCATCTCTTTTTGGAAGACACCACTTATTTCAAGATCTGGAGTCTTGCTTACTGTGATGATGCAGATGAATATGCAATAAACAAGTTCGTGTGTGAAATATTTACTTACAAGGATAGGCACTCACAAGTTTGCTCCTTAAACATTGCAACTGCATCAAGGCATTTTGATCTTAAAGAAGAGGTTATGGACACAATATTATCATACTTAGAGATTGAAGAGGTGCAATATTTGCGCGTGCTTCCCCGTCTAAATGCAACCTGCTCTATGTCTTTTCACAGGAGTTCTCCAGCTTTACTAGCAAAGAAAAGTATGTTGATAGATGGACTTCTCAAGAGGATTTAGTCAAAGCAAGGTCACTATGTCTTTGACATACCTACTTTAGCTAATGATATGGGATTGGAGGTTAATCATGTGTTGAAGGAACGAAAAATTGCAGTTCTTAGGAGAGATCTACTATGAGATGAAGGATCCTGCATTCTGTTATATCCCTTTGAAAGTACCAGAAAATATCTGCTCTCTTACAGAAACTATCACATCACGATTGGCGGAGGTCGAAGTTTTTAAGGTTCACAAGATAGATGCAATGTACACTGCAACAATGAATGATGTAAAAATTTCAAAACAGTATGATAGCTGTGGGATTTCTCTTCAGCAATCTTGTTTGCAAAGGATAACAAAAAACTATTTTAACTCTGAAAATTATCTTGATGAAACTTTGTCAAATACGATTCAAGTCAGCAGGAAGATTGTTAAATGATAGAATAAAACAAAGGCAAAGAAAGAAAAAAAAGGGATATCCTTCGGACAAAAAGTCCGAAGGAATTCCTTCGGACTTTTTGTCCAAAGGATTCCTTCAGAAAAGTTGGCAGACAAAAGTCCGCAGGGTAAAAGGCAGAAATCCGAAGGAAATCAAAGAAATAAACCAAAAGAGAAGTAAACGGAAAAAAGTCTGAGGGAAAAGGAAATTAAAAGGAGATAGCCAATAAATTGAAAGAAATAGGAACAAAACAAAGGGTCAACAAAAATTCCGAAGGAAATAATAAACCAATGGAGAAGTCAACGCAAAAAAGCTGTAGGAAAGAAAATCAAAGGTAAGACCAAGGGACAAAGCATAAAGTCCGAGGAAATGAAGAAAATCAAAAAGTTCGAGGAAATGGACCAAAACAAAGTTGTCGCGGAAATTTGAAATAACAAAAAAAAAACACCCGATAGAATAATACAAAGCAAAGGAAAATCCAAAGATGGGAGATGACATAAAATCCTCAGAACAAGAAGTCGGAGGAAATCAAGATGAAGCCAAGACAGAAACCCGAGGAAAATAAAAGCCAAGAAAATATAAAGCTTCGGAAAAATAGTCAACAAAAAAGTCTGAGGGAATGGAATGAAAGGAAGGGTCAACAGGAAATAAGAAGACCAAGGAAAACTTAGCCAAGAGAATTCCGAAAGAATTGTGCAAAGGGGACAGAAAATAGATAATCCGTGGGAAGTTAGAACAAGATAATCCCGAGACTAAATATAGATAAGATTATCCAAAAATACAATCCTACCAAAAATAGACACGAACAGGCAGACCAAAATAAGAGAAAAAGATATGCGAATAGGGGCTATTTTTGGCAGATTGCTAAGTTTCAGTTGATCCATAGTTTGACTAGTCAAAGTCACGCTTCTCCAAACGTTCCAGTAGTTCGAGTGGAGCTCATCTATTGACTCTTAACGTGGAACTCCATGCACAAGCAAAGTCAAACGTATGATTCCACCGTCCAATTCTAGCGCCAAGGACATTTCATGCAAAGTGGAAGAAGACAAAATAGACTTTTTGTAAATGCTGAGTTGGACGGATTTAGCCTTCTATTTTCAGTGCCAACTCTTGGCTTTTTTGTAATTTTCTATATTAATGGCTTTTCAGCGTTGTAAAAAAAGATCCCTCTTTTGGCAAGCAATCTTCTGTCAAAGTTTGTGCTATAACTTTTTTTTTCAGAATCAATAAGAAGACTGTGTTTTTTCAATTTTCAGCCGCTGGTATAGTGTACTATTGTTATAGATTTGCTTAAGTGATAGATTTTCTTTCTTCCTTGTCAAATTTGGATTCGTACTTAGTTACTAGTTGGTCATTTATGTAGGTCATGTTTTGTGTTTGAATGTCTTTTGCTGAGTTTACAGTGGATATTAGTGGCTGTTTAGTGTCTTTTGTCAGGGCTATTTCTACTTTTCTTTCAAGCTTAGATCATTAGACAAAACCTTTTCGTGAAATATTTGTGTATTGACGAATTGGAGTTGAAGTTCTGCCTCTTCCTTGTCTGAATCAGTGTTCTTAGAAGCTCGATTTGAGTGGATCAAGCAAATTAGGTGTATCACCATTTTAGCTAGGATTTTCTTTCAAGTTCTTTCTCCCCTTTTCTCCAAGCAGTTTGTAGCATAGAAGTTGAGATCCTCATTGATACATCTTACAGGAACTGGCCTTCTCTAGAGGTTCTTCTCACCATTGAGGCACCCACCCTCGTGAGAAGATCCCATTGTTTCAACTGGAGCGAGGATTAACCATTTCAGCATGTCTTCGATCAGGGTGCAACTCCAAGTTGACAACAATTGAGTTTGGAGAGGAGCTGGTTCCATAGCTTTTGTGCAAATTGGCATGGGAGTAGAAGATGATCAAGTGTTTCCCTTTTGATTTGCATAATATTCATTTGGTGCCCCCCTGAATACCCATTCTTTGTTAACCGTCTTGAGTTAGAATCTTGTTGAGGCAAGCTGGAAATGGAAGATTGTTTTGTTGATCAATGGTGTTTGAAATGTTTGTTTAAGTACACGGATCCCTATTTTTATTTTATATTTTGTAAATGGGCTAGATATATATATATATATATTTTTAATTTCCTTGCCTAAATTGGCTCCAAAGTTCACAAAACTTTATATCCTCATCACTCTGTCTGATGTATGTTTTGAGTTTTGGTCCTTATTTGTTCGTTCATTTCTTGTCGTCTTTGTCCTCACTCCCTTTCTCTTCTAGTTTGTTGCCAAAATAATGTCACATGATTAGCTATCAATCATGGCTTCTACTAAGCTTACTGGTCACAATTAGATCTTCAGCGGAAACAAATGGAGGAAGAATTTTGCCTACCTTGGTTTGGAGGGTTTTATCAAAGTGATGAGAAGGAACTTGTTAATTCAAGTGAGAAAGATATGGCCGGCTCTTGGGCATATCTTATTGAGAACATCGACTCACCTAAGATTTCGTGTGCGATCTGTAATCTACTCGAGCAATGCCTGATATGAGTCTTTACAATAAACCTTAAATTTCATACATTGTTGACGCAATATAAGATATACTGAAATTCAACATGCATAGGCTGAAACAATGAAGATTGATGTGTGCTACGGGTGTAAATTGTTATCTGCATCCTCTATGTTGATTCCGACTGGTTCATGCCTCAAATATATGCTACACTATTCAGAATCAGAGGCACACATAATCGTACCCTGATGCACATGTTACAACTGAAATCAATTATTTACATTGAATATATGTAGCTATGCTGAAACAATACCCCATGCCACTATTGACAACAATTACTCATCCTCTTGCAATATTAGAATCCCCAATCACCTATTACATTAGAGAACACAAGGGTTTATCTTGGAGAGACCCAATGCTGGGAAGAAAAACTCGAGCAAAAGATATGCTTTATTCACCAATGACAAAACAAAGAAGAATCTCTCTTGGATAATTGAAATTATCTGCAACTCCTTAACTACGGAAAGCGCTGGAACCTCTCTACTATACTCCCTTTCTGTAATGGATGTGTTTTCTCTTCTGTGTTGCTTGGTTTGTTTGGGCTTCCAACCCTTAATTTTTAAAAGTTTCTTTTGTTTCCAGAAATAAGAGCTGGCCTGGACACATTTTTGACATTTTGGAATATCGAAATGACTAATTATGACCTGATTTTCAGTGGACACACGAAAATGTGTTCACGTGCTCCAGTTGTAATTTCAAGTTATTTGGAACTCATTTTCCAAAGTTATATCTACAATAGACTCTCTCCCTTTTGAGGGTTCAAGCTGATGAGTTTTTTATCTGAATTTTTATGAGCATATGAGTATGTGTCAGCATTCTATATTTAAAAATTGAAGTCATTCAACTTCATGGGACCAAGTTATGGGCAAATTCCAATCGAGTTATTACTCATGTTGTTTGAGGTCAAACAGTGGATTTCGACTTGAAACTTAGCAAGCCCAAGGATTTTATGGCGACGTTCCTGTCAAATTTTATGCCAATATGATTTCAGATGAATATTTTAAGGATATTCATATGTCATGACTCCAATCCCTTTCGGATTAGTGGGAGACATTTGAGAAGCTCTTAAATAAATGAAATGAGGTCAACCCTTTTGAGGCTTCAATTTGATGTGTTTAACTCTAATTTTTTGTCAGCATGTGAAGATGTTTCAGCATTCTATATTTAAAAATTCAAGTCATTTGACTTAATAAGACCAAGTTATGGCCAAACTCCAATTGATTAGTTCCTCATGTGTTTGAGGTCAAATAGTGGATTTTGACATGAAATTTAGTGAGCGCAAGGATTTTATGAGGATGTCCCTTTCAAATTTTATGCCAATATGACTTCAGATAAAGATTTTAAGGATTTTCAGTTTTTTTTTTCATGACTTCAGCGCTTTTCGGACTAGTGGGAGACATTTGAGAAGCTCTTCAATAAGTCAAATGAGGTCATTCAACCCAAAGAATCACGAGTTTGTGTCATTGCATGAGGGCATTGCTGATCTTTTCAAAAGGCCACTTTACTTTAAATACAATTGGTTGAGAAGGATAAGGATATCCTAAAATTGAAACTCTTTAATCGATCCCCTTTGAAGGAAATTGATGAACTAAGGAAATCTCACGTTGATATGGAAAATTGCATTGATGAAAATTCCAACAATGCTATGCTCATTGTGAAAAGTATGATGAGCATATTGATGTTATGACTCATGAGTAGCACTATTACTTGTTTTTCAGAATGTCAAGAATATAGAGGGAAAGAAGCAGAGCTTGGGTAATTTCAGGAGGGTCATTTATTCATCACAGAATGGAACTGACATTTCCAATGAAAATAATGTAGGGGGATCTAGTTCTTCTTCCAATGATGATCTTTCTTTGAATTCTTTTGACGATGGTGCTTTTTCTAGTGTCTCTCTTTATAATTAAGCTTTAGTTCTCACCAACGATTAGTCTTCTCTTCGCATTGGTGAACTAAGAAACATATAGAAGGCATTGGTTCCAAATTGCTTTAGTAGATTGGATATATAGTTGGACCTGGCAAGCATGGACATGATATTGTCACTCCCACTGAGTTAGAGATTAGACTAGAGACATCAGGTTGTAGCCAAGACCACATTGGCAGATGATGATCAACTTGACTCTTCTCTCATTGATCATCAAATGATAGTTTCTGAATGACACGTTCACTTCTCACATCAGAAGGAACTACATAGTGAACCGTTAATGGATTCTTCTTTTTATCAGCAAAAATTAGAAATTGCAACATCTGTAGTAAGCTAGATTCATCATCCTCATTTTGGAGATAGGGCATTCTTGCATGCAACTTAGGCATTGACATTCCTGTCCCTTGGATATTGAAATGATTGCAGCTATGCTCATTATTTAGCTATGAGCAAGCGTAGATGGAAAATTCTTTGGCTTGTACCCAATTTCATGATTGATTGTGGATGGATTGAGGATTGGCCACGGCGAAACTTGAGCTCTTCTTTGACGACATCATATTGTTTATTTTCTTCGGCAATACAACCACATGGTTCTTATGGCAGACAAATCATCATTGCATTGCATGGTTGTGTACTAGATTTTTCTGGATGGTGTTGATGACTGGTGGGATTTGTTCATGGGTGCTTTACTTTTTTTGGGATATAGTTATTGTCTAAGATGCAAGTAATGTTGGGAAGGCCATAGTTGGATCATGCTTGGCTATGACCAATATTTGGATCTGTTTTGTCATTCATCATAGTTGGTTCATATTGCCCTTGACATATTTCAATTGTCATCATTCTTTTGGAGATATGTAGTTAGTGGGAAAGTTGTCATTAAGGTGGGATTTTATCTAATGACCCTTTACATTTTGTGCCCCCCAAGTGGGATAGTGTATGGTGATATGTGATGTCACTTTTAATTTAGTGTCAACATGTTAAATTTAATGTGGGATGTTAGTTTGATCTCATGTTAGTGTGTAACTTCCCCTTTCATTTTGTACACAAAGTTAGTAAGGGAGGGATGCTAGTGTGTTCTTTTCATTTTGTGACCCCTAGTCAAGTTTAAGGGGTGATGTTAGTGTGTGTAAATTTTGACTAGTGGTCCTATATGCTAGCTTGTGACGTCCTTGGGATGTTTGTATAATCAAAATGTGTTTAAAATATAATATCCATAAGTTGGATATAACTGTGAAAGCCTTTAGGGTTATGCATCATATTGTATTCAAAAGGATGGTAAATATCACAAATAATCATTGAGAAATGCCATAATGTGGATGAGAATTTAGTGTGATTGAAATGGACATAGGTGTAAAATTTATCATGGAAAGCAATGAATGGACATCAACCATCTTGTTAGAGACAACTGACTGCATTTGTTGGTGGTTTTTCATTGAGAATTGAGCTCAGGAATTCACATCCTAGTTAATCCAATCCAACAAAGAGGTCAGCAATTATATGGATACCCCAATGGGACAATCTGGGATTTTCTAGATATCATGAAGGGACTATCTAACAAAACATGGATATGTCGAAGGGATGGTGCAATATTTCATGTGTACTCCAAGGGTTAGGTCCAAACATGGATATCCTAAAGGGCCAATCCAAGTCAATCATGGATGCTTGCAATGGCTGATCCAAGTCAATCATGGATGTTCCAAAGGGGTGATCCAATTCAATCATAGGTACCCTGAAGGGCAGATAAAAATCAATCATGGAGACCCAAAAGGCGTAGTCCAGTTAATTATGTATATGGACAGATCCAAATCACCCCAAAAATAATATTAACCTCAACAGCGTTTGTGATTGTGATGTTCAGTAATAAATAGAAAAGCACAGGTGTTTATTGGATCAATAATTGATCTTTAATTGGATTACTCTCTGATATGACCGAGAGTGGGTACCTGTTAACTGCATAAGATAGAAGTTATTGTTCTCAAAAAGCTACACGCAGCTAAGAAGCATTCTAAAAAATTAAGATCTCGGCTCAATGTTGAAAGAAAGAGCATGGTGAAGATTTTAAGTACATGTTGGAGTGCATATTTGTCACCCAGGACAGTGGTCATTGCTTTTTTTTATAAGCTGCAAGTTTTCTTTGGACTTTCTGACAAATAAATATTGGAAATCCCGTGCTAAGAGGCTTTTTGCTTTAGTGCATGGGAACTTCCTGTTATGAATTATGACAGCAGGGGATTTTCTACTGCAAATTTCGGCGGTAGGGAAATTTCTGTTATGAAATTCTCAGACTCAAAATTGATATCATTCTATTGTTTATATGAAAATGTTATTTACACCATTCTACCATTCTTTAAGGTCTTACCTACGTTTGATTTGTGAGAAGATAGTAAGACCATGGATTGTTATTTCCTGTAAGGTATTTTCTGGCTCGATTTGTGGACAGGGCTATAGTCCATGCAGTCCATATTTTACTCCAATGCAGCATTCTTGTAAGTGATAAAAAACAGGTACCATCGTCCTGAGGTTTAAAGGTCGGAAACTTTTTTTGCCTTGTTAGATGAAGTGCTTTTCCTTTTCTTTTATAGATGCAATCGTTGTTTACCATAGTGCTGGCAAGCGGGAGTTTTTTGTTCTGTTACTATGGTACAATTTTGTTTTCTTGTCCCTGTGACACATGGCAAAATAGATGTGAATTTAAAACAAATATGTGCAATACACATTCATTTATAATGTTGTTCTAAAACAAATTTCACCAACAAGAAAAGTGGAAATGAAGAGGAGAGATGAGGTTGAACATATGGAATTGCTCGGACATTACGATGCGGTAAAAAATATTTTCATTGCCAAACCTGTCAAGGACAAGCATCCTTCGACATTAATCGTTGGCATCCTGTTGGAAATTGGGGTCACTAATTCATTGCTCCGAACAACTGCCATGCATGAGTGAGAATCTAATCCAACAAGAGGTCATTGATTATGCATTCATAGAAAGGTTGATTCAAGTCAATCATGGATGCCCCTAAAGGGCTGATCAAAATTTATAATGGAAACCCCAAAGGGCCTATATAATAAATCATGGAAAACTACTAAGGGCCAATCCAATAAATCATGGATAATTGCAAAGGCCGTTTAAATAAGTCATGGATACCAGGACCATGAAGGGTCAATTGAAATAAGTCATCTATACCCTTAATAGTCAGCCCAAATCAACCATGAATACGTCAGATGGCTAATACATTCAATACTTGATACTGTAAAAGCCAATTTTAAAGGGCCGAATCAATAAATCAAGGATACCAAAAAGGGCTGAATCATATCAACGCATAACTTTTGAAAACCTTAACAAGAAGAACATTACAAGCATAACTTGCACACATGAAGGAGACACATAACTAAGCAAATAAAATAACGAATAGAAGAGGGTCATGCACCTGATCATAAGATGGTGCATGATTTCTTTTTCCAATATAGGTGTTATACTTGCTCTGCTTCCATCATCCTGCTAAGAAGGGCATTTTCTTCCTTCCTTGGAGACTAAAGATGTATTATGAATGAGAGGGAAAATATTTATTAATATTAGTAAGTTTTGCGTGCTTGAATGGGCCCTTTTTCCTAAGGGGTCTCCTGTTTTAGCCAAAAACTATATATCATGATGAAGTCTGCTTCCATGTATAGTCCTTAAAGTTTATGGTGTACTCGTGCCCTTTGTTGTCAATCGTATCCTTTGTTGTCAATGTTCTTGGGCTGTAAGACCCACCAATGCAGTACAGATTGATAAATGAATGCATTGAGTAGGACACTCAACATAAAATGGGTATATGTATGCAGCACTTGTAATTGAATTGTTATGTTTCGATGTTATTGTTGGCCCCTCATAATTTCAATAATTACATATAGTGTGAGCCGCCTTTTATCAGGTCATTCTCTTATTGCAGTACTTGTTAGGAAGGGAATAATTACATACAGTGTGAGCTGCCTTTGATTAATTCATTCTCTTATTGCAGCACTTGTTAGGAAGGGAAAATTTACTTTTGCTAGCTGGGCATGTTTGTGGAATTGGTTCAACTTGGCTATGAACCCATTGCTACGTATTGTACAGTCATCTCTTTGGATGGGCATATTTGCCTTCCATTGCTAAGTCACTGCATTTGAATTCGTGGAGGATTAAATTTGCTGCTAAAAAAATCAGCTATAAAATTTGTCATTAAATTTGATTAAAAGAAATATATACATCTAATATATATATATTTGATTGATATTCACTTTTGACTGGAGCTACAAACCGGTTTTGGGGCACAAACTGGGGGCTCAGTCTCCGAGAACTATTAAACCAATATAAACGGCTACCACTTGATCACTTGAAACCACTGACTAAACTCAAACGGCCACATCCGGCCTATAAACGCTCTGTGAGATTCGAACTTGGGTGGGGTTGGGCACAACCAACCGACTTTACCAACCCGTTTACATCTCATTGGCACATCTAATATATTTTAAATTTATATAATTAAAAAATATATATTTAAAAAAATCTATATATAATAAATTTAAAACTATTATATATATAATTTTTTTTTCTAAACTATAAAATATAACTATAACTTATAATTTATAAATATAGAGATTTTTTCCCTAGAAAAAAACGTTAACTTTCATTCATAGAGAAAAAAGTTACAATCAGAAAGGGCAGCAAAGCACTCAGAGAACAGTCAATAGGGGAAACCAAAAAAACTGGGCAACTAATGCACAAGTCCCAAAGATAGCCTGCAGAGCACCTAAACAGTTCCAAGCACCAGCCAAGAACAAGCAATAAAAAATCCCAGAAGATCAATGATTCGATCCAACAAAAAAGCTAAAACAAATAGCCCAAACAGGAGAACCGACTGATTACTGTCAAAAAAGTAGATTAACAGAATTTAGAAGGGACCAGAGAAATATGTAGATGCAGTCCCCTCCAAAATCTCTGTGATCTCCCAAGAACCGGAAAACATTACCAGAGCTTGTTTTGACAGTTGATCAGCTTCCATGTTCAATTCTCTAAAAACATGTTTGTGAGTGAGAAATCAGAGAAGACTCCAGCAGCTTTACCTGATCAAAAAGGGATTTTAGGAAGATGTTCTGCATGCCGTGCTGTCCTAAAACCCAGTCAATCACCAAGTTTGAGTCACCAAAAACATGCAAGATAGAAATTCCAAGGCCTGCAGCCAATTTCAAAAGGAGGGCCAGAGACTTCCATTCGGCAAAGGTTATTTATGCCACCCCCCAATCCCGCTTTAAAGGCAAATTTATGGGTGTCTGACAAGTATATGAGCCGCCCTCCACGACAAAGGCTAGGAGATCCCTGGCAGGCCCCATCAAAAAAAGCCCAAGCCTTGACTTGTCAATATCCAGAGAGCCAATCTGTCTACCCTGCTTCTTTGTGGGCGTTTTTTTCAAGTGATCAAATAGAGCTTTAGCTTGAGCAAAGGACTGATAAGGTGGGATGTTTTTTCCTTGAAACAAAACAAGATTCCTAGCCAACCAAATGGCTTAGCTGGTGATGGATGGGAACGGGCCTGAACTGTTTGAATCCTCTGTTTTCAAGCAGGCTTCCAAAGTGTCCTCCCGTCATGTGCCTTTCCCATTTGTCAGGGACAGAACGGAAGACCAAACCTCTTTTTTCCCATTTGTCAGGGACAGAACGGAAGACCAAACCTCTTTTGTAAGGGGAAAATGTACAAGGAGGTGGTTTACAGACTCCTCATTGTTCCTGCACTACGTTGCAAAGAAACGGAAACAGGTCCGAAATGCAGAAACGTGAATTTTCAAAAACCCTTGGTTTGGAAACATCATGGAAACGTCCGTACAATATATTATAAAAAATATAAATATGTATAAAAACAATACTTAATAATCTTTTTTAGTCCATAAAACATAAAACACTTAAAAAATATATTATTAATGAAAGTTCAAAACATTCAACATGCTTAAAATTTGACATGTTCATGAATCATGTGTTATAGCCAAAGTTCAAACTTCAAACATAAAATGTACGTTCAAACGATTATAATCTAGAATAAATCATGTATTTTTCTCCTTGAAGCTGCTCCTTGCTTCTAAATTCCTCTTGAAACTCAAAATGCTATATTGTGAGTTCTGAGTCCACCTTTCTTTGGCTTTGTGGTCACTAGCTCTATAGGCTTTACATTTCTCTTGTGGATAGAATCCCATCTGATGCAAACAACCTGTTCTTTACAGCTTTTACCCTTTATTATTATTTTTATTTCCATAATTCGTTTTGTTGGATAATGATCTCTAGTTTGGTCTATCTCAAGGTAGTCTACCTCATTTTTCATCCATGCAAACATAAGTTTTTAATTCGCACTCTCCTTCTCCATCAATGATCCACAAATTTAGTGAAGCACTTTTGGCTGGGAATTTCAGGGATCCATGTAATAGTGAATCCCAACAACATGGAAGGCAAAATCAGCATATCTACCAATAGAGATTAGAAATAAACAGTCAATCAAGCAGGATTAACACTCCCTGGCGACAGTTCAAATCAAAATACATGTCTGCAGAAGAAATTGAAAGCATATATTGCATGAGACTAGCTGCCACTCATAGCAATTATCCATATTTAGATGATTATTATCATTAGGGTGTGCAAGCCAAGAAAGCCTCTAATTTAACATAGTGTATTTTAGAAGACGAGTTTTTTTTTTAATGTTTTAGTTTTTTTTGCAAGCCAATAAAGCCTCTAATTCAACACAGTGTATTTTAGAAGACGAGTATTTTTTTTTAAGGTTTTGGTTTTTTTTTTCTTCTGACTCAGTCAATAACTTTTCCTCCAGAAATGCCCTGGAAAGTGCTTGAAAATGCTCAGAAGTTACCTAGAAGCTTTCTAGACGTTTCTGAAACAGAAAAGGGGGACCTGGGACATTTCCCTGCAATGTGGCTCCTGCACATGCTACAGATACCAGGGCCGGACCAGGATTGTCTCTGTAAGACATCCCAGGTTAGGATCTTATTTGCCAAAGCCAACCAAAGATATATTCTAGTTTTGACAGGTGGTTTTATTTTCCACACTTTGTCTCACCACCATATAGCTTCTAAAATCATTCTGATCAAACAGAGCTTTATAACCTTCTTTTGCTGAGTAATGACCACAAGCTGAGCTCCTATACCATGCTAAACAATCCTTTTCTTGATTAGCCTTACAAAACAGTGAGACAAGTTATTAGTGTAGGCTTTTCCTCCTCTCTATTCAAGCCTACGGAGTTAGCACTATTCCAACCTTGTCACCAAGTATCAGTATGGGGGGATCAGTGGTATCAGCCAAAACAACCCTTGCATAATTAATATTGTTTATAATATCTTGAGGAAGCAGAAATTTGCCCTTGCAGCCAGACCAAGGGTCCTTCCCTACATTGTTTGGATACGGGTACGGGTATGATTTGGGTACGCGGGTACGTCATTTTTCAAAAACCTTGATTTATATATTTTATATATATATAAATGCATATTACTCAATCTTTATGTAAAACACTTGAAAATAGTAAATAGATAGTGTTTGTTCATTCATTGCTTCAAATTTCAAAATGTTCAAAGTATACATTGCAAATACATTCAATTTTCAAAATGCAAATGTAGAATAAATCATAGATTCATAATTCATCTAGATTGTCCTCATATTCATAATTAATAATTATGAATGTTACTCCCACTAGCTCCACTTGGACAACTCCCACTAGCTCCACTCCCCACCCCTCGGGTTGAATTCTCTTCATTGTCATCAACATCATCCACACCAAGTAATGAAACTTGGGCAAATGTAGATGTGGAGGCATCCAAGTCTATATTCTCTGGAAGGATATCCCAAAGTTTGTTAGGCCCTCGCATATAGTCCTCAGACTTGTGTGAAAGGAGGCGCAAATTGGAATGTACAAATACCAAATCCTCAGCTTTCTTGGATGCAACTTGTTTCTTTTAGCAGAATGGATAAATTCATATGTACTCCAATTCCGCTCTGTTGAAGAATTACTAGCCACCTATCATAAAAAAGGGTTGTTAATTGTTAGAGTTTTTGAATTAAAAATTTGTAACAATGTAAAAAGAATATGTCAATAACTTAATAATTTTTTTTTATTTAATTCAAATTGAATACCTGTGACAGAATCTTGATTGCAATAGGTCGTAGGTACTTGGCATCATGGCCATGTACATACCACCACTTGATTGGAGACAAACTAGATTTGTCAAAAAGAGCCTCAATTTCTCCTATGCTGCCCTCTGAAGCTACAAACTTGGCCATTTCGTTGCGGATCGCACTAGCTACAGATGGATTAGGAAAAAGCCTTCTGAATGCTTGCCTAGTTCCATTTGCAACCTCTACATCATCATATGGTGGTTGCTTATTGGGTAGCCTAAGTATTTCATTGCTATAATACTTCGGATTGAGAGCATAAGCAAGGAGATGTAATGAGGTGGTCAATTTATTCCACCTCTTCATGACCAACGTCTTGATTTCATTATAAAACATTTCTTCTGGATCTTGCTCTTTCTTTTGTATGATCTCTTTCATACTTTCAAACATGGAATCAATCCCATCATAAACCTCTCCTATGCAAGCTGCATCTGTATCCGTAAATCGGATCATAGATAGAATAGGCTCTGTAAAACTGAGCACATATTCAATTTTGGTCTACTAGGTATCATCAAGGATCAATGCTTTGATCTTATTGGCTTTTTCAATACCAGTAGTGCTTGCTTGCCTCCACACACCCCAAACATTGCTTATCACCATACTGCTTAGTGCCTCTTTCACCTTCACAAGTCGTCTCAAGACGAGCGTGTGAGAGGCAAATCTAGTTTCAACAATCTACAAAAAAAATAAAATAAGACCAAGTTTAATTGTTCAAACTGTAAACGTTGATAAACAACTAGAATTAAATTATTAATTATTAAAAAGTTATAACTTCAAAATTAAGAATTTCAAAAGTAAGACTAAGAATTTGTTCTCGAATTTCTTACCTTCAACAACTCCAACTTTGAGAATTTCCTGAAGATGGCTTGAGACATGTGATTTGTGACAAATGTTTGAATGTCACTGGCCTCTGCATAAATTTGCTTTATCCATTGAATTTTACCAATCTTTTGCAGCACCAAGTTGAGGGAGTGGACAACACAAGGTGTCCAAAATATGTGCCCATATCTGCCCTTTATAATCAACCTAGCTGCTCTGCAATTTTTTGCGTTGTTTGTGATGATTTGGACAACATGTTGGGGGCCCACAGACTCAATAACTTCTATCAAAATGTTTGCAATGAATTGAGCATCTTTCACTTTGCCTTTACAATCCACTGCCTTCAAGAACATTGCCCTTTTAGGTCATACTGCAATAATATTGATCAAAGGCTTATTTCAAGCATCTTTCCATCCATCTGAGATAATGGACACTCCTGAATCCTTCCACGAATCTCTAATTGGCTGCAAAAAAGTGTGAATATGTTCTACTTATTTGGCCAAGAGTGTGGTGTGAACTTTCTCATAGTTAGGGCCTTTGTAACCTTGTGGAGCTTCATTGACCGCTTTCAATATTTGTTGCCAATAAGGGGATCTCAAAACATTGAAGGGCAGCCTACATGCATAAATGCATCTAGTAATCAACTCATTAGCAATGTCCCTCTGTGCAACATTGAAAGCTTTTTCTAATAGTCCTTTTGGTTTTTTCTGTGAAGTGGCATCTGCATCATCATCAGCTTCTGGTATTGCAACTGAATGAGCTCGAGTTTGACTTTCAATGAAAGGATGACTCGCCGCTGTAGGTGTTATGGGTGGTGTCCCTGATCTACCTCTTTGGAGAGGTATTGTTTTAGAACGGTTTTTTGAAGCAAGTGCTGCATCAACATCTTCTTGCTCTTTCATGAATTCAATTATTTTTGGCTTGGGAATTTTATCACATTTTCTGATATTCGATGGCCCATACCCAGTTAAATGAGTTTTGACTTGAGTATACGAGGATTTGAATGTGGAATGACAATCATTGCATACCCACACACGAGTCCCACCTCCAGCATTGATCTCAAGTATCGTCACATGTTTCCAAAGAGGGGAGGCAGGGTCATATTTCACTTGAAGTGAGGTTTCAGCGTGGTTTGCTTCATCATGCCCTCCCCCTGACATTGAACTGGATGCCATAGATATCTTAATTATGAATTATCAAATTAGATTCTAGAACCAAGCAAAAATATACAAAATTAAAATTAATAACTAACTTTGTTTCTGATTCTCACGATCACAATTATGCGCGAGAGAAGAGCATACGCAGAAATTAGGGTTAGAAACATAAAAAATATACATTTGATTTTTTTAAATATTTAAATTTGAAAAAATAAAAAATAAATGTAATGCAACTAACTCTGTTTCTGATTCTCAAGATCGCAATTACACGCTTGAGAAAAGCATACGCAGAAGTTAGGGTTAGAACTTAGAAACTTATATTTTTTAAAAATATACATTTGATAATGATTTTTTTAAATAATTAATATTTATGGAAAGTGGAACAAGAACAATAAAAATAAATAAATTTTAATACGATTACAACTTTTAATTTTAATTTTTAAACAAAGAAAATAAACATTTGAATTTTTTTAATAATTACTAATTTACTAATTAGTATTATTTACGAACAAAATTAATAGTTAATTTTAATATTATTTAATATTTACAAAAAATGAGAAAATTAAAATAATGAAGATTTTACTTTTTACTCAAGTTTTTAGTGTTAAAATAAATTAAAAATAAAATATATATATATATATATATATATATTTTTAAATTTACAGAAAATGAAAATATAATAAATAAATAAACTTCATAAATTTTAACATTGTAGAAAATTAAAATTAAAATAAATAAATAAACTTAAATTTAAAAGAATTTTAAAATTAAAAATATTAAAAATAAAATTTAAATACTATATAGGATATAGTAAATTTAAAATAAAATATAAATTATAATATTAAAAATGTAAAAATTAAATAATATTTAGTTTAAATTTTTAATATTGTATTTTATTTTAATAGTTATATTAAATGAAAAATTTAAAACTAATTTATTAAATACTTAGAAAATACAACTGAAAAGTTTAAAAAATTAAAACTAAATACTAAATGAAAAAATAAAAATTTAACATAACTGCAAATTGCAAACTCCTCTCCGTCGGTGCGGCTTCACTCCACACTGCCACAGTCCACTCTTTTCCTGGCAAATTTGTTATCTGAATCTCTTCTCTTGGCGAATTTTTGTTCTCTTCACCGTCTTCAAGCTTCAGCAAACCCTGCCGCTGCACTTTCAAACTGTCAAAGGCAAAAAATGGTCGTGATCTGCTTTGTGTGTTTTGAAGAAGAGGGATGCGCTGCTTTTATAGGCGTTTAGGGTGTTTTCTGCGTTTAGGGTTTACTTTAAATTTTTAGGGTTTTTTTTTAATGCATTTTCAGAGTTTTTTAAAATTGTTTTTCGGCATTTTCGCCGGAAAGTTTCGAGTACGCGCCGGAAATGTCCCGGGTACTCTTGGAGGCGTCCGTCGGCGTGCCGAACGTATCCAGCACGCTGACGGGCGCCTCCGGGAGTACCCGGGACGTCCCTGTGCCGGAGGCGTCTCCAAACAGGGGGCGTCGGGCCGGGGGACGTATCCCTGCAACACAGGGCCTTCCCAATCCGAATTCATCTACCATCTCCAACTTCCCAAACAAGCCAGTTCCCAACCAAGGGAAAGGCTTTCATTGAAGCTTGAGATAGCCAATAAACAGGGACAGCCTCGAGAACTGACTTGACCAAGGCTAATCTGCCTCCCAGATAAATCCATCTATTGCACCAACAAGTAATTCTTTTTTCCACTTTGGAGTAAAGCCAAACCCAGTCGTTATAACCATTATCATTAGGCTTTAACATAAAACCAAGATATTTAAATCCTCTGAAAATCTAAGACTTCAAAACCAAATAGATTTGCAATTGCAACAATATGCCCTTAAGGAATTTTGTTATTTGCTAGAGCACACTTATGAGCATTCACCAACATCCTTGTTGCCTTGCAGATAAGTCCAGCAACCTCTTAAATTTGAGACCACCTCTCCAAATATCATTTCCAAAAAGCAGTACATCATAAACAAAAAGATGATGGGTGACTGACAAATTTCTGCTCACTTTCAAACCTTAGATTTTTTACGAGCTGGTGTTTTCCTTGATCAATCTGCTTAGACCTTCAGTGGTCAGAAAGCAGAGAAGAGGCAAGAGAGGACATCCTTGATGAAGTCCTCTAGAAGACTTAAAGAGATCCGAAGCAGCGCCATTGACTAAGACAGAGAAGGAGACAGTTTAAGCAACCCATGATCCATCTAACAAAATGAGCACAGCCAATGTGTAGGAGCATCAATCTCAAATAGAGCCAGCTGACTCTATCAAAAGCTTTAGAAAGATCCAATTCAACCACCGTGGCCTGCAGATTCTTCATTTTGACAGTATGAAGGGTTTCTTGGGGAACACTGACTGCATCATGGATTAGATGATTGTTAAAAAACCCAAACTGTTATTTGGATATAGTCTTAGGAAAAACCTTTTAAAGTCTTCTGGCAATAAATTTAGTGATAATATTATAGAGGGAGTTACAAAGGGAAATAGGCCTGAAGTCCTCAAAAGATTCAGGTTTAGCCGCCTTAGGGATGAGTGCAATGAAGGTGGAGTCTGGAGAATCTTGAACCTGCCCTGATTTCCTTGATTCTTCAACAACTTTCAGCAAGTCCTCTTCTAAAAAATCATAAAAACCACAATAAAAATCAATATGCCAACCATCAGGGGTTCTTTCCTTTTTGAAAAGAGGCAACCAGTAACTTCAGTTCATCCTTAGTCACTTCAGCCAGGAGATCATCCTTATCCCCTTCCAATATCATTATGGGGAAAGACGAAGAAATATGTAAAATTTATGCAATATTGGCCCTGTTAGGCTCCTGGTACAGACTGCTGAAGTAAGAAACTACTAACTCAGCCAAGTCATTAAAACTTCTGGCTATAGATCCATTCTCTTCAATTCCCAAATAGTATTGATATGTTTCCTCTGATTGGCAAAGCTATGAAAGAATTTGGTATTTTCATCACCTTGATCTAGCCACAAGGCCCTGCTCTTCATTCACCACTTTGCATCCTCCCAATCCAAAAGGTCATGTTTTTTCCTCTCCAGAGAATTGACCTGATTTTTTGCCTCTGAAAATACTCCAGAAGGATTTTGCATATAAAGTTTGGACAAGGAGACTTATGTGTTGACCAACTGTTCTTTAGAGTTCCAAAACTTGTTCTTAGCTTAACTTAATGGTTGCTTCCTTAACCCTCCTGAGACTCCTCTGTTCCATTTTAGAATCTGGAAATTCCGAATTAACATGTTTCCATTCTCTTTTGACTAGCTCGACAATTTTTTTATCTTGCAGCCACATGGGATTGAAATTGAAAGGTTCAGTTTGCTTCTAGTTAACCTTTTCAAATTGTAAGAAAATGGGGGAGTGATCAGAGCAGCCTCCTTGCTCAACTTAAGTCCGAAGTCTTTCAGAATCAGCAACAATCTTTTCTGAAACTAAAAACCTGTCCAAACTCCATCTCTATCAGTTCTTTGGTTTCTTCAAGTAGTTGACAGATTCATCGGCTCCACATCCACCAATTTTGCAATCATCAAAATGATGAAGTAGATGAAGTAATTAATCAGACAAGGGGTCCACGCAGCCAAACTCCCGCCAAATTCTGCCCCGCTTAGTGACCAAATTCATGTCATCACCGATGATAACATTTTTACTTAGAAGGAAGTCCTGTGCAAAGAAGGGATCCCAAAAATCCTTCCTATCACCATAAGGGCCATAAATATTGATCACACGGAAGACTTGCCCTGTTTCCAATGAAAGTAGACTTGTGACAACACCTGCAAAAATTAAGGAGTGGTCAAGAAGTTGGATGGAGAGGTTCCAACCAGACACTACCCACTTGTATTGAGAGACAAGAGGAGCATTAAGAACCCTTTTGTTGAGTCTTACCTGCTTTAAAGGACCCCACAATGGACTGTTGTTTTCCACTGAGCACCTCTTACTTAACTTTCTCCAGAGCAACATGGATAAAAGAAATCCGGCCAAGACCCCTTTTGCTGAGTCTTACCTGCTTTAAAGGACCCCACAATGGACCGTTGTTTTCCACTGAGCACCTCTTACTTAACTTTCTCCAGAGCAACATGGATAAAAGAAATCCGGCCAAGACCATTCCCAAAAGGAGTGCCTTCCACTTTTCTCAAACCACTGGAAACTTTCTCAAATGTTGCTTTCTCCTTGGAGCATTTGGTAGATCTTAAATCATATCGATTAGGCTTAGTTCCTTTCACAGAGAGGGAGTTAATGGAGTAGGTAGGTTCTTCATTTCTAGAAAAAGAGGGAAACCAACAGATAAAATGGTGACATGAAGAGGAGACCCAATTTCCTCTAAAGTAGCAAAAGGCCAAGGTTGCATACTATTCTATTTGGAAAATGGTGGGTTTGAAGGTAAATTACCCCAAGGTAAATTACCCCAGAAGGTTTTGTTGGGGAGGATGGGAGACAAAGATCCTTCTAAAGGGGGGACAACATTCTCAATAATAGAGTGAGGAGATCGTGTGTGCAAACCATGGGCCACAAATGGCTGACCATTAATCTTAATATCATCATTCACATTTAAAGGAGCAGACTCATGGTCTATCTTTTCAACACAAGCTGAATCTAATTCTTGAGTGCATAAAATAACTATGTAGGGGGGAATTTTTATCAACAAACTTGAAGGTTGAGGTCTCAGTACGAATAAGGGTTTTAGTTTCTTCAGCCACACTAGATTCGGGAGTCAGGGCCTTCCCCATTGAGATCCATCGCCATGAGCAACTAGACCAGCAACGGAAGACCAAATCTTGCATAGAAACCTTTGGCAATTCAATCGGTTCACAAATTTCCTTTTCTTGAGAATTTGAGAGATTTTCCCATTCCACTTTCAAGTGCCCCACCTTAGGACATCATTTGCATCTAAAGTGAAGATCAACATAATCTAGAACTCGACAGAATCTCCAATTACATATTTCGATTTCTAGAGACTCAGATTAACCCATACTAATATCAACCTCCACAAGAATTTTAACAATTGTCTTGCTCACTGAGTTAAAATTTGCTTCATCATAGCTCAAGAATCTCCTAGACCATTTTTGATCTCTTTCAACATAAAACGAATCCAGTTACAGTGTTACCCATTGGGAGAGAAGGCAACATAACCCACACTACTTGCGTGGAAATTTTCTTCGTCTGCACATCAAAGCCAAGGGACCAGGCTTGCAAATAAATCTTGGCCATCCCCCAAAATCAGTTTCCATTTAATATCCTCTGACTATCCTTCTTGTTGTGAAGTGAAGAACAACCAACTTTGGGGCAGTGTTTGAAAGATTGAGAGATATCCCAAACAAGTTAGCCAGTTGGAGAGCAACCACTCTTTTAATGTTCAAGGTTTTATATATTGCCCGCATAATTTACCCACCAACACCGTGTCTCACATTTTGGGGATTTGTGGAAGCAATAAGTCTTCGCCCACTATCATCTTAGTCTTCTCCCTTTTTGATTCAATATCGTGCTTTTTACGACTCTTTTTCATCACTCTAAGATCCTTCTTGTTGGTTGCGGCTTCAAAATAGGCTTTGAGCACTATCAAGTCACCCACAACACTGTTCTTCTAAAAGCCTCCAAAGAGTGCTCTTTCTCAGCTCCAAAAGCATAAAAAAAGGATGAATTTGTTAGGTACTAAAGCTTTTGGGTTCTTCGATGAACTTCCCATTGCCTCAATTGCAACAGTAGTGAGAACATTAGGAAACTTATGCCTCAACCCTAATTTAAGATTAAGCCTAGAAGAAACAAGGGCTTGTTTTGTTTGCATTGTCGAAAAAGGACCATGAACAGGGTCTGAAGCCTCACAAATCTCCCCTGGAACATCTGCCGTGGGTGTTGAAGAGTAGTTGTAGTGGTTTGTGGTTTTTTGCTCCATGGGGATGGGGCTCAAAACTCTGTTATTGGAGTTGTCAATCCCTGTCTTTGAAAGAGAGAAACCATCGAGATTTACCCCCTCAACAACATGCTATAGCTTCGAAATAATTAGGCAGGGCTTGGACCAATGAGGGTCCCATGTTGTCCTTATGCCAAACATCCTTAAGTTCATCCAACAATTTGAGGATAGAGTGGCCCCACTCCTGTGGATCTTCCTTGAAGTCAACTTGCTTGCCAGTTTTCAAACCATTTACTCCTTCTGCCAAAGTGGAAGGGATTGGTGTAGACAATGAGGGATTGGGGATGGTGAGGTGTGGATCACAATGTGGGGTCCCAAGTAAGTTGGTTTGGTTGCCTGTAGCAAGCACACCTGTAAAATGGCTAGAGAACTGCAAGGATGAGACAAACTCTAAACGAAGCCACAAGGGTTTTGATACTCTACTATGTCAGCTCGATTGAGGCTTGTAGGTTAAAGGAAAAACTGATCCGGTGGAGAAGGGGTGGTGAGTTGTTTTGCTTGAGACCACTAGGTTGGCGAGGTGTCCACAACTATTTGTTTGTGCTGATCAACGCGACCAAGAGAAGTGCATTTTCCCCTGATAGATGGCCTCAACTAGACCTAGTTCAAGCTTTCATGGTAAACCCTAGTGCCTCTATTGTTTTCTCCTACGCAATCCATGGTCCCGATTTATAAACATATTATATATCTATAATTGTACCGGATTATATAACTATACTATAAGATATTATATAACTATACTAATTCCCATTAATTCATTCTTTGTGGATATTGAATGTGTATCCCTGAAAAATCTTAATAAATCTCGAAATATTTATCCCAGACAAGACATGCCTGCATTATTGAATGCGTTAAAATGAGGAAGGTAATAAATCTTTGAATTTAATGCTGATCACACCAGAGCATTTACTGGTGGCATCGATTTGAGTGGCAAGTGTGACCGGCAGACAAAGGCGGTTTCTTGGACATCTTTTAAATGACCGACAAGTTTTGCAGTTAGAAACTTCCTTCAACTTGATACAACCACAACCGCCACACATGATGTAAGAATAAAGAGCTTCGGAGTCTAGGGCACTTTTATTAATTACACACATTTCATCTTCGAGGCCATTACAATTTACAATTTATGGGTTATGATTAAATATTACCAGCATTGGGCAACTTTGATATGATGTCGCAGATCAAAACCCAAAAAGCGGTGGTGGGCCTTGGGGAAACCGATTAAGACAGTGACCGCATAGCCGAGAAAGGAATAGTTGGCTTGTTAAGCGCAAACGTGTTAAAGGAAGCACCAGCGGTTAAGTTGTTCAAGACCTCATAAATATTACACAGCTGTTAGGAAAGGCCTCTGTATAAGCAGTGACCAATTAAATTGCGAATATTAACGATGTCGATTGTTTTTGGGCTGTTTTTTTGTTTGGCGAATTCTGGAAATCATCAAATGTGGTGACTTAGATGTATTGAACTGTCATCTCTTTCGATATTTTTTTCAACCCTTGTCCACACACATTGAAATTTATGTCCACATTTTATAGTTTGGATGGAATGAAATAATTCCATTACATTATCTTTTTTCATTCAGTAATAATTTAGTAATTCCGCGTGGTGCATTGTATTTGTGGTAGTTCTAAGTCACATAGCGGTTCATATTGATTAATTTCTTCTTTATTCCGTTGGTTTTGGCAATTGATATGGGTTTGATGGGAGGTTGATTGGGTATGTTGTATGATTTTTAACATAATTGGTCCTCTCAACCGAGAACAATGTGTAGTAGATTTTGCCTTCTCTTGAGGGTGGCAACTATTTTTGTACTCTTAATAAAACTGAAATTCAAGGTACTCAAACGTTGGATCAAACATGGAATTGTCGTGTTCTGCGCTACCAAGTCTTTGGTAGCATGTGCCTTGAGCATGTAAAGATTCAATATACTGGCTAAACAATGTGGGTCTTGACAGGTAATTTTGCTGTATTCCAGTGATGCTATGCTTTCAATGATTTATGTTATGCCTCTTTGATTTTATTCTAAATGTCATAAATAAGTCAAAATTTTCCACTGTCCATTCTAATCATGGTTACCGAGTTCGGAAATCCGAATCCCTACGAGAGGGGGAAAAAATGCGGAATCTGGAATTTCTGAAAAAGTTCAGAAAAATCCATTATTTTATATATACATATATATATACATATTAATTTCACAAGTAATAATTTATGCTGATTATTCGGCAGATGGAAATATTTTTGCATGTTGTAGGTTATATATATAACGTACAACATGTAAAAATATTTCCATCTACCAAACAATCAACGTAAATTTGAACTTGCGAAATTGAGAAATGCATGAGTTTGAAATTTGAATTACATTAAAATTCAGCAAAATATCCATTGTGTAGACTCTAGAGCCTAAACTTGAAATTAAAATGCTTAAAAGTTTAAAATTTTGCGACATTTCTTAATTTAACTAAATAATAAATATAAAATAAAACCATTAAAGTATAAAAAATAATAAAAATACCTAAAAATAAGTCATAATATTATTAATTTTAATTCTATTATATATTACACATAATTTACTTGCAATATATATTAAAATTTAACTATTAAAATAAAATAAAATTATACACAATAAATTTACTATAAGATATCTATTACAAATCAAATATTATAACCTAAATAGAATTAACAATCTATATAAAATTAAAAATATTAATTTTATTACCTTTAATTTGTTTTTAATATATAATAAAATTATAAAAACTAAAAAAAAATTATAAACTAACTAATTTTAATATAAAATAAATATTTCAAACTAAAGTAAATAATAAAATATTATAACTTAAATAACTTAATATCAAAACATCAATATTATATACGTAAACTATAAAATAAACTTATATTTATCATTAGCTTAAATCTTAAACGAAACTCCTAGAAAATTAAATCCATCTCCCTTATGCGCTACCTTTGTCGGTTGTGGGTCTGGGGTTTGCCATTTGGAATCGTGCCAATTGACCACACAGGTTGCTGTCAATGGCCGCCATCAATCTTGTTGCAGTTACCTAGGCCACTGTTAATCTGTGCAGGTGATGTTTATGCACATGATAAATAGTAAACTGTGACTTGCAAGTTGTGAATGTGGATTCAACCTGTGTAGAGGTGCAGGTGTGCAGGTTGGAACTTGCAAAGATGGAAAGGAAATGACTGCACATCACACCTTTTACACTAAACATTGCCTTCACTACTCTTCGCAGCTCTTTGTTATGCTTCTCTGCATTCATATCATACAAGATTTTTTAAGCGTCTGCTTTAATTCTGAAAGGCTTTTTATATCTACGTTACCGGATACGCTCCTATGCCCCACTTGGTATGGGTATGCAATGTTTTGATACGGGTACAGGGGGCGGTATGCCAGCGCTATGCCTAGGGTATGCCCCAACCCCTGCGGGTACGGTCGGGTACGTCCTCATATTTGACTTTGACCATCAAAATAAGGAGGAAAAAATTTAAAAAGGTGCTTTTTCTGGGGTGGTACGCCAGCCCTACGCGTAGGGTACGCCCCAACACCCGCAAGTACGGCCAGGTCTGTTTGAGGATGTACTCGACCGTACTCGCAGGGGCTGGGGCATACCTTGGGCGTAGGGTTGGCGTACTGCCCCCAAAAAAAGCGCCTTTTTAAATTTTTTCCTCCTTATTTCGCTGGTCAAAGTCAAATGAGGACATACCCGGCCATACCCGGAGGGACTGGGGTGTACCTTGGGCATAGGGCTGGTGTACCGCCCCCAAAAAAAGCGCCTTTTTAAATTTTATCCTCCTTATTTTGCTGGTCAAAGTCAAATATGGACCTCAAAAAACATTTAAAATCATTTTAAAGTGTATTTGCAACCCTAAAAGTATGAATCACACTCATTTTATCAAAAGATAACAACACATTTACCTTTCATTGCATTTTTACCTCCCATTGCATATTTGTTCACTCTTGTTTCAATGGCTGGCTATGTTTTCAAAATGTGAGCCTCAGTTGATTCATCTGTATCTTCTTTGTTAGGGCTGTATATAACAGCTACGAAGGTTGCCAGAGCAAGTCAGCAAGTCTTCCAGTTGTTTGATTGTGTTTCAGCCTTGCCAAAATAAAGGGAATAAATGTCTGTAACATGATCAAGATGAGGGAGAGGTTGAAATCAATAATGTCTTTTTTTGCTTATCATCTTTGTCCCAAAAATATGGTTCTCGAGGACTCTTTTTGTGTAGTACATACAGTAAGATCATTTGCACAGGTATAATACAAAAGCTCAACTAGTGAATAAGCTCAAAGAAGAGAACAGGCTATGGTCTTAAGTTGATTTAACACCAGGTCATCTCATTGTAATCTTCACCAAACTGCAGGGATTGCATTTTATTTTGTCCTTATTTTTGTCCATACATTTTAACATTTGCACTATGTACTTATAATAAGACTAATCTAAGTTTGACAATTGAATATTATGATATTTGGCATCGTATTATTAGTATTTTTTGTGGTTTTTTAACTTATTATGTTTCCTCTATGCATATTATGTGGTTAATTTTGCTTATATGGCTATATTTTTATATTTTTAATTTTTTATATATATTTTTGTACGGCCGTACCCAAACCCCCCAAAAAAATCCCCAATATCCACATACCCGATACTTGTACTGGTATTCATACCCATATCAGCTACTTAGGCTTTTTTAGTGTTTTTTCGTATCTTTTAATTTTCTATTTTAAAAAAGCCCCAAACCGGATTGGATAAATCCGGAAGACACGAAAAATTTGTATCGAACCGGATTTGGCCCAGATCTGGCCAAACTTGGTAACTATGATTCTGATGGCACTCCAACTACTCCATTGTTTTCCTATATTTTCTTTGTTGGACTGTTGAAAAACTTTCTTAAAATTTGTGGGAACACCAATATCACATATTGTTTGTCTCATACTTACACCGTATGGTTATATAATGAACTTCTGTTGAATGCTATGGTCACTTTGTCGGAACCTGTATTTTTTTCATCCTATCCAGCCTGTTTGCCTAATCATTTTTTCTTTTAATCAACACTAGATGCACTTTTCCCAAGTGAGTCATGATATCAGTTTTCTAAACGTTATTACTCAAAATAGTGGGGAATTTACCAACTAATAATAAAATAAAGATAAGTCCTCGTAGCAGTAATCTGTAGAATTATTTATAAATGAGGGTAACAGAATTATGCCATTAGATGTATCGTAGAGCTATCTCAAAAGATTAAAAGCCGTAGATACATTTGAAGTAATACTGTTAGTGATCCTTGTTTACATAAAATAACTATTTTGTAACCATTACAAAATAGAAATAGATATTATTACGGAAAGACATGGCAGCTGACACTTGGCTAGTATTATTTACTTTTCTATTTGTAATGAGATGTATGATCCATCTCTTGGCAATTGTATTCAATCTTACTCCTGTTTTGTTGAATACAAACTTTGGGTCCCACAAGTCTATAGAAGTTAAACCTATGGGGAAATGGGATGGATGGACTTGGTCACATCACAAAGCCTATAAATGATTGCATTTTATAATTATTTGCAGGACCAATTTGTGAAGTTAATTGGTAAAGCTTTTTTCATCGGAATATTACATGCTTTCGTTGAAGGCAATGGGACCACCTTGTAGATGAAATTATATGGAATGAAAATGTTGGAAACTGCATAAAAAGAAAGTGTCCTGACCTTTATTTTTTAATTTTGGAAGATTGGTTAGAATGAATCTGCGTTTTAATTAGTAGTTTCTGTTGAGTTGCTTAGTGCCCAACACTGTATATATATGGGAAAAGCAGCTTCATTTGTGTCTAAAGTTACCATTACAAATATATTGGGGTAACTGTCATATATTCCAAAAGATATGATTTTCGTTGTGCCTATGATGGTTCTACTTCACGCATCCATCTGGCGTGTATGGCCTTAAAGAGCCAAGAACCTGGTAGATATGTGTAATGTTGACGATGCTTGATAATTTAAATAGATTTTGAAGCCAAGTAGTGTCACGAGGCATGATATACTAAGGTTATGCGCACATTGTTGGAGCTGTAATGTTATCTCAGATGGATTTTTCTACTGCTATTGGCTTTTTGTATAGTGTATGAGAAGGCATTTTTTTTGGCAAGGATGCGGAATGTGGGCAAGACATTTTATGTAGTATGAAGATGAATGCAAAATGTTTATTATAAGGTCTGTGTATCTAATTGCTTAATTTTTTAAGTATATGTGAAAGATGCCTTCTCAGCTTTCCTCTCTTCAGATTTTATATGGAACGTAGCTATTAAGTACTACAATTTCACTTGCATTTTACCCATGGAAGGGAATGAAAATTAACATCAATTTTGCATGCAGTATCGTAATAAGTAAGGTTTAGCATAGAGACAGTTAGGAAATCCAAAGGTTTAGGAGAAATGAAGTCTACTAAACCTTCTGCCTATATTAGTTTTTTTGATTTTGTTAAATGTGGTGTGCTTTGTTGTTCAGATGAGCAGTTCAGGCGGGAATTCTGGAGTTAACCGGAGAGGTCGTGGCAGAGCCAGGGGTGGCGGGGTAAAGTTCAATTTCATGATACAACTTATCATCTCATTTGGGCATGTGCTTCAAACATATTCTGCATGTGCATTATTAACTATAGTTTCTATATCACAAGTTTTATACTTCAAACTGTATTCCTCTCTTGATGATATACCAGCCTGATGTTAGCATCAAGCATATGATGAAGTTTAACATAATAAAAGCTCTCTTTCGACACAATTTTTGGGAGAGGATTACCAAGGATTACAACATATATACCTGAATGACCCCAAGAGAAGTTCTTGATCATGGCAGATAAATTTTGAAAATTCATGTCTGTACTTGGGCTAGTGTGATGTTAGATCCTTCATAATTAGAGAGCAAAGAGTTTTTGTGGTGTATTCACAAATCAAAATTACAAACTTTTAAGTTATATCAGGAGGTGATGTGTGCACAGCTTTTACGTGGGTTTGCACATTTCTCAACTTGACTACGGATACTCCGTGTGTGCGACATCTTGTGGTTTGCACACAAGGTCAGGGTCCCTCCATGACTTAATGCAAGACTTTGTTCCTTGTCGTGCGCACACGTCTGAACTCCATGTGCAACATATCAACATGCGGCACATGCGCATTAATTGTTCTTACGGTACCTTCATGAGTTGCCGTGGCACCAAGTCACATGCCATGCTAGTATTTGTGTTGCCACACATTCATGCACATACTCAACATCCACATGTGAGGTTCCTCATGCCGTGCAACATTCCAACTGTCATCCTCCACGTTTGTGCATGTCAGGAAATTTGTTAGTGGAACCAAACCATCAGAAGTCCAACCATGCACTGGCAAGAAGTCCAACAATCACTCAGCTAAAAGATGAATTGCCACCCTTATGTGACTGTCATCAATCATAACCTCTTGTTGTAATGATTGCATATATTGTAATCATTTGCCCCATAAGGGCACAAAGCTGAGAGAACATAGACAAAGAGACCAGAAAGGAGTTTTTAAGCATGCTTTTGGTATCTAACATTCAAACACATTTGTAGCTTTGCATTCTTTCATTCAGTCTAGACAAATTAGCAAGGAAACATTCTCTTTCTGATCACATTAGCAAGGAAACATTCTCTTTTGGATCACAGGAACTAGCATTTTTAGTCTTATTGAATCTTTGTACGCATCTGCACTTTTCCCTATTAGGCTTATTGAATAGAAGTTGCACATTTTGCATATCAAGACTTCCTCATATGTTTGTTGGTTTGGTTTTCTATTTGTTTGGAATATCTTTTGCGCACTCTTACAATCTGTAGTATGTCTCCAAGCACAACATTGTCCACCACACCAGTCCTGGGCCTTGTGGTGCAAATCGGTATAAGAGGTAGGGCTCTCATATGCTTGTAACATGTGAGCGCAACGTAAAAGAGGATTACTACTCGCTTCTGTTTCAGAGTATTTGGAGGAACTTTCTAGCAAGAGCAAGACAGCTGACACTCAGAGAAACACTGAGGCGTCCTCAGACGTTCAGAACCTCGTTCATAACGCCCAAGAGGAACAACACAACAAACTCTTTGGCAAATTTTGGGAACTCATGATGCAGCCTGCCACTGTTTTTGCAACAAACCCCCTTCAAAGTGCAATTCAACCTTGACATCCTAGTGTTTGAAGGCAAAATCAATGCCATAGGCATTAGATGGTTGGATTTAACAACTTGAGGTATACTTTTTAGTCAATCGATTCACTGATGCTGAGAAGATCACCTTCATTGTGTTGAAGATGTCCATTTTGGTGTCTCATTGGTGGAAACTCTTTGCGCACAAGACCGCATACCAATTGAGTCTTGGAAGACTTTTGTTGACGCCTTGAAGGATGATTATTGCTCCCTCGAGCACTTTGAGGGCGAATATCAAGTTTCGGCAGTTGTGCTAGCATAAGCAATAGTTGCTGGAAGACCGCAACAATGAGTTTCATGACTACACTTTGCAGTGGCACGAGGATTTGACAGGGCAACGTAAAGTGCTGAAGTACATCAACGGACTCTCACCTTACATTTGCACAAAGTTGTTCTTGACTTCAGACACATTGGGGTAAGCATACTGCAATGTTGCCAAGATCGGAGCCAAGGCAAATATGAAGCAAAAGTAATCTTCTTCATCCAGAGCCGCATGCAAGACTCAACCCGTGCACAACTCATCTTCAACCCTTACTGCACATAAACAAAACATGCTGCACAAGGGTGAGTAGCCTTAGAAGGCCGCACAACAAAAAAATATTGTCAAGTCTTTTGCGTCAAACAAAGGCAAGAAGAACCAGGGTGACATATGGTGCCATCGCCACCACACAAGCTCACACAAAGGGTGAGTAGCTTGAGAAGGGCACACAACAACAAAATAGTGCCAAGTCTTCTACATCAGACAAAGGCAAGAACTATGGTAACAAATGGTGCCATTGCCACCACACAAGTTCACACAACGATTCTAAATGTTCGCGCAACAACAAAATAATGCTAAGTCTTCTACGTCAGACAAAGGCAAGAACTATGGTGACAAATGGTGCCATCACCACCACACAAGTTCGCACAACAATACTTGTACAATCAACATTAAGTCTTGTGCCAATGCATGACACTGATCCAAATGTCACTTGTCTGAGCATGAGAGTCATTGTGATTGCCATTTTTGAAGAATGGGAGTGTTTCTCACTTCAAGTTCTTGGTGAAGGGTCAGCGTCTCCATGTCATCATTGACAATGGAAGCTAGAAAAACATCATTGCACAAGGTATAGTCCAATGCCTTGGCCTTACCACTGCCGCACATCGAAAACCATACTCTTTGGGTTGGTTGTAATAGGGAAAATATAAACAAGTTCGGCATCAATGCACTTTCTAGTACAAAATCAAACCCATGGAGGACAATGTCACTTGTGAGATTATGCGACTTGAGGTTTGTGATATTTTACTCGGAAGGTCGTATTTGTATGACTGTGAAGCCACATATCAATCCAAGCTGCATAGGTGGACTGTACATGTCAAAGATCGCTTCTTCAACCTTTTGGAGTTAGGTCCAACGACCAAAATCACTTTGGTCTTTGCCAAACAATGCCGCAAGCTCGTCTCACACATGCAAAAGTTCATGCTACTCATGGTCCGTTGAGAAGCACTTGCGCAGGACAACAAATGTGCATTGGCTACGCACCATGCTACACACACACTGCTGAAACAACTCCTCAATAAGCTATTGCAACAATACAACTTCTTTGAAGAACCGAAGGGTTTACCAACACATTTGCTTGGTAAAGCATTCCATCAATTTGGTTCTTGGATCCCCGCTTCCAAACTGTTCATTGTACTGCAGGTCCATTTAGGAGAATGATGAAGTCTAGGGCCAAATCCATGAGTTTCTTGATCAAGGCAAGATCAAGCCTAACTCTTTTCCTTTTGGAAACCTGACAGTCCTCATGTCAAAGAAATACGACACTTAGCATCTTCCCATTGACTACCACATGCTAAACAAGTTAACTGCAAAGAATCAATACCCAATTTTGCACATTGATGATCTCTTGGACCAGCTCCGAGCTGCACAATGCTTCACCAAGATCGACCTGAAGTTAGATTATCGTCAGGTAGTAGTCCATCCTGAGGATGTTCAGAAGACAGCACTCAAGGCCAGGGAGGGATTGTATGAATGCTTGCTTATGCCTTTTGGCTTGACCAATGTGCCAACAACATTCATATGCTTAATGGACGATCTACTCAAGGCTTCCTCAACTCCTTTGTCATCGTCTACTTGGATGACATCCTCATCTTCAACAAGACTTGGGAGGAGCATGTGGAGTATTCTCATGCATTGTTGGCAAAGTGTACGTTCAAAGCTGCATGAATTCAATCCCTGGTCTACATCATTGAATGTCAGGGCATCCATGTAAATCCAAAGAAGATCAAGGTAATCCAAAATTGGCCAACTCCGCACAATGTCATTGAATCGAGGAGTTTTCTTGGACTTGATAGCTTTTACTGTAGGTTTATTCTTGGTTTCTCACACTATATTTTCTCTTAGCTAGATTATGTGTGCCAAGGCAACATTCCAATGGACCCTTGCACAACAACGTGCTTTTGAAGAGCTCAAGAGGTGCCTCAACGCAACACCTGTGCTAGCAATGCTCGACATTGTCCATTCTTTTGAGATTCACATTGATGCATTTGACAATGCACTCTGCATTGTGCTCATACAACATGGACCTCCAATGCATATTACCCTGAAACATTTAGTGACACGGTTCAATGGTACCCCACCTACGGGAAAGAGTTGTACACTATTGTGCAAGCAGTAAAACAATGGTGGCACTACATCTTGGGGAAGGAGATATTCATTCTAATCATAAGCCACTCCAGTTTTCTATAGATGCAAAGCAAGCTGGAGAATGTGTGCCACATGAATTGGATGACTTACATGTAGAAATTCCATCTAGTGATCAAGCACAAAAAGGGGAAGGATAATAAGGCAATGATTTTTTTCAATTGACTGTTGGTTCACATGCTCATCATAGTGTTGGACATGCACGACCACACCTTCACTAACAAGGTATCTCTCTACTTAGTAGACGAGGACTTCACAGATGCCTATATTGCCCTTGTGCAGGGTGAACATGTTCTGGTGTTCTGCATGTCTGACAAGATTCTCTACAAGCTTGGACATCTTTATGTTTTTGATGGTGGACCTTACCAGAGACTCATTTGTAAGGCACACTACACTTAGACAATAGGACACTTTGGCGTGACCAAAACATTGGCAACAACACTGCTATTGGTCGCACATGTGCACAGATGTTGAGCGCCACATAAAGTCTTGTCCTTGTTGCATCACCAAACACACAAACAAGAAGCTAGGACTTTACACACCTCCATGATTGGATTGCATATGACAAAACACTAGAATGACTATTTTTTTGTAGTGAATAGGTTCTCTAAGATGGCCATCATGGTTGCCTGCAAGAACATTAATGTGCTTGAAACCACAAACTCTTTCTTCAACCATGTTTGGATTCATTTTGGATTGCGAACAACTATTGTGTTTGAGCATGACTCATCGTTTGTTAGCGACTTCTGGCAAGCTGTGGGACATGGTGGATACACAATTGAATCGGTTGACTGCATTTCATCACTAGACAGATAGACAAACAACAGTTTTCAATCGTACATTTGTTCATCTTATGTGCATGTACACACTTGTTCATCTTCTACATATGTATAATATGCGCATCCATGTAGTTGGGATGATAACTTGCTATACATTCCAGATGCTTATAACAAAGCTTTGCACAACTCTACCGAGCATAGTCCTTTCCAGACATGTCTCGAGTTTCAATCAACGACACCCTTGGACATATCTTACTAGGCACCATTCGACAGAGTCGTGTGTACGAGAACGGGAAACAAGATGTTGAGCACCACATCAAGTCTAGCATTCCTTTTTTGCATTGCCAACCCCACGAATAAGAAGCTAGGGTTTTACACACCTTTACCAGTTCCATCCAGGCCATGGGAATTCATCAATGTGGATTTCATGACTGGACCGCCTATGACAAAACACCATGACTTATGTTTATTGTATTAGATAGGTTCTCTAAGATGGCCATCATGGTTCCCTGCAACAAGACCATCAACATGTTGGAACCTACATGCTCTTGCTTCATCATGTTTGGGTTCATTTTTGATTGCTAACATCTATCGTGTATGATTGTGAGTTGCGGTTTTTTAGCCATTTATGACAAACTTTGTGGGGCATGATGATACCTAGTTGAACTGGTTGACTGCATTTCATCCCCAGATAGATGGACAAACAAAAGTTGTCAGTTGCACACTTGTTCATTTTTTGCGCATGTACAAAAGTGTGCATCCACACACTTGGGATGATAACTTGCTATACATTTAGCATGCCTATAACAAAGCTTTGTAGAACTTTACGGGGCATAGTTCTTTCTAGACATGTCTTGGGTTTCAACTAGTGACACCCTTGGACATATCCTACTGTGCACCATCCGACATGGAATCGTGCACATACAAACGAGAGACGGACAAGGCACAAAAGTTTCTGCAACACATCCATAACATTCATCAATAGGTTTGATAGATACTCTCGCACCAACAACTGAAGTATAAAGAGTGCCAATGTGCACATCACACACTTCATGGGCTCAAGGTGGTCAATAAGGTTGGTTGCATCTATAGAAGGAACACTTCAAGTGTCCACACCACAAGATCAAGCCTTTGTGGTAAGGTCCATACACCATCTTGCACGTAGATAGAGAGAATGGTTTTGTTCTTGACTTGCTGTAGTGTTTGGGTTTGGATCCAATTTTCAACGTGGAACTCCTGAAGCCATGCTTTCCCTCCTTTGCTTGAGCCAACAATTGCACAACTTCCTTCAGATTTGGATCTTGAACATGCCACTCCAATGCTAAAGAAATGAAAGAAAATAAATTATATTAATGCCCACATATGACCAAAAGTAGGTTAATGGGACTCGAGGATGCATTAGTTAACAATCTAAAGATCTAGGAAGAGAGAATCTCAGTTAAATGATGAGATTATCGAGGTGACCACCACACACACCTGTTGAGACACACATTAGTTGTTTCGAGTGGTTAAGGCATGGCAATACGATGATCTAAGTGGTAAAACCTTCAACAACTTTAGGCTCAATTTACATGGTTGATCGAAGGCACATTGAGGACCATTGCTTCTCAAGAAAGGGTGAATTATCCATGTGCAATTTTTATGCGGGTTCGCGCATTTAACTTTGGATCCTTCTCCTCCGTGGCATCTCTCGGTTTATGCACAAGGTCGAGGTATGTTCTTGAGTTTCCACAACACTTTGTTTCTTGTCGCGTAGAGGTCTACTTCTACCAATACAGATCTGAACTCCACACACAACATATCAACTTGTTGCATGCGCACATCACTTTACTTGTGGATGGCCCCTTTCCTGCTTGTCAATTTATTTTAAATGAAAAAGCTTTTATTTAAAGCTTGGCTTGCTCCAATAAAACAAAATATTTTAACTAATTCCATATAATACTTGTATCTTTCCCTTATAGTTTCTTTTTAATATGAAAGCTTTATTTAAATTAGTGGGATGAACCCACTAATTAAATAAAGACACGAGCTTTAGATAATTATTTAATACTTTAGCTCAAAGGACCATTTTTAGCAAATAAAATTAATCTGAGAAACAATTTATCTTGGTGCGGAATTCTATCAAAATTTTGGAGGCTCTCAAGGAAAGTTTTTTTTGGTAAGCATTGAACCCAAAAATGTCTACATTCATTGGGTGTAGAAGTCACAACATGCGCCTTTTGTTTGCACGGTTCACCCCACCATTCATTGTTCGTGTTTAGAATTTCGAAGCAGGGGTTTGGGGTGGTATCCCCAAGCAGGATTTAGGGGTGGATCCCTCACAGGGTCAAGGGGTAGAGCTCCTAGTGTGCTCCAAGTGACAGTACACGACAGGGTTGAGGGAAAGGAGCCCCTCAATCTAAGACCAAATTGGGCTTTATTTGGTCATCAGACTGCCATGGAAAAAATAATTATTCGCTGATTTGTCACCACTCACTCACTCGGGCTCACGAAAAAATTTAATTTTGAACATTACCAATGCCATTTGTAGATAAAATGTCTATTTTTAGCTCATGCTCTGTAATTACTTGTATTCTTTTTGTCACAAAAATCAAAATCAATGTCATTTCCAAGCTGGAATATGATTGTGCGTTCATTATTGAGTGTGGGCTCTGTTTTTTTAATGGTTGGTGGGAAGGGCTTCTTAGAAGGTAGATACAAGGATGGGGTTCTAAGATGTGACATGAGTTTAACCTCCCCAAAATAACCCCTAATGTCAAATCTCAAATAGAGGAACAAGAGGAGAGATCTCTAAGATCTGATTTTTAAGGCGCCTTTTCAAGTCCCAAAACAAAAGAAGTTTTGTTCTTTATGAGATCATTCGTTTTGTTGCATCCCAACAAGAAATTCAATCCACACGATTAACATTGTTCTTTTTGAAAGGAAGGTGCGATCTTTGTTGCAAGGTTGTTTTAAGTATTTTAAAAAATTCAACCTTCTTTTTATGCTACATCTTCAAAATCACAATTGAAATCTTCTTCTTGATACTAACTCTTTTCTTTATGCATTTAATGGTTAACATTGTTGCCATTTTGTTTTTTTAGGTCTTGACATTTCCTTGCCCCTTGTTTGTTAATTCTTTATGTATTGTTATGAATTCAATTTGACGAGTTTTTGGTTTTATCAATTTGAATTTTGGAGGTTGCTACGTCATCCTCTTTTTTTCATAAAATATTTTTTGTTGTTAATTAATGATGTTTATTCTTTAGCATGAACAAATTGTATAAGCATGGATAAATTATTCCTTTGATAACAAATGGTATGTGCATTTATTAGGAATTTGATTGTCTATTAAATGACATGAAGAATTGTTGAGAACTTTTGTAAAAGAGACATTGAATGCTTGTTTTATGTGTGAAAAGTGATGATTTTTCTACCAATCTTGAGACAAATGTTTGATTTTATGTGCATATAGACTTTTTAATCCTCATTGCCTCGATCAATGGACAATTAGACTTGTTCATTTGAAAGAAAACATTTGGTAAAATATTGATTTAAGAAGTTTGAGTGTCAACCTTGTTGCAACCATATATCTTATTAGAACTCCCAAACATAATATATGTTTTGATATTATGTTTGGAAGAATGTTGTTAAAGTTTTGAACCCTCTTTTCATTAGTGTATCACATTTATTTTTCTTTTTGTAAAGCTTACGTTTAATTTATAAAGTACGACTTTTCCTCTAAGGCTTAGCCAACATTGAATCCCTTTATAACTATCAATTTTAAAATATAAAAGCTCCAAAGAAAACAAATAAACCACATGATTTTCCTATACTTCCTATCACAATTCACTTTAATGAAAGGTGCATATGACATTTTTGCCCCACTTCAATTAGTCTAGAATGTAGTGGTGGTTGGATGAGATGTGGCCAACGATTGGAATAGGGAAAGTAACATATCTATTTATGTTAATATGCAATGAAACTAAATCTGTAAATTGTCCCTGCCATATCTATTTAAATTTTCATGTGCATTATAGATTAACATATTTTTATTTATGTATATTTGAATAATAATTTTAGTAAACTACAATTTTGATTTGGTTTATTTTTGTAAATGTTGTATCGATTTAGTCGTTTTATGCAGGTTTTTTACCTTTTTGTGGTTAAACAATTGCTTTAATTGTTAACAACTACTATTATATCATATTACATACTTCCTCTTTGAAACGAAGCCGATTGATTGTTGATTTTCTTTATGTTTGCTATTAATTTACACACTTAACTAGTTCCTTACCAATTTTATTCTTGAGAATAGTTGAGAGTTTAAGAAAGGAGCATCACTAATATTACTAAAATTGTTTGTGTTCATGTGAATGTTATTTCTTATGATATTGTAGCATGCTTGGAGCTTAGTTTTGTATAGGGTGGATGTCTTTTTGTTTACTTTGAATGTGTGTGCACGAGAAGAACGGATTGGATGTCTATATTTTGAGAAATGACAAATAGGATCCCTATAAATATGAATCGAAACCGTAAAAGTCAACTTGGAATTGGTTGACGTTTGGTGCAAAAATATTCAGCAGAGACTACATCATTTACTCAACTAATGACGTCTGTTCATGGGCGGCACAGCAAGACGTCATTGGCATAACTAGACACACTCAAAGGGAAAATGAAAGACATAATAGAGAGCAGGAACCTCAACGGATAAACGACATTGATTTCATGGCGGAACAAAGATGGTAGTAGGAACAAATAAGCATCACAAAATCTCTCAAAAGTGCCATGAGCCAACCCATCCCAATCTCGGTGTGCTCCTTAGGACATGCACACAATGAGATTAATGTGTCGACGGGTCCTACAAGAGAAAAGCCTCAATAAGTGAAAATAAGGTGTATACATATGCCCCATGCAAAGCTCATCACACATCATAATAGTGTAACGTACGATGGCACTTGGGAAAAAAAAATACCACAAAGAAAATAAGCACGTGCTGTAATAAATGATGGGTAAATCTCAAATACATAAAAGTAATATAAATGAACATACATAACTTCAGTCGTAAGAAGTATGGTGGTGTAAGGTGCCAAAACTAGGATTTTAGCATTATAAGTGATTTGGAAGTACATGTGAATGTGCATCAAATCTAATAATAAGTATATGAGTAAATGTGATATGGATATGCATGGACTTCCTAGCTCTTATTTAACGGGGAAAATGACGTGACCAACTTTCGAGCTGCAAGCAGAGTTGGCAGTACCTTACCAGGATGAAAAAATTTAAATTTGGAAAAAAAAGGGCTGACCTAGACAGAACTTATCTGGGCTGCCAAAAATTCCAGATCCTTCCAGATTTTTTACTAGATCTGAAATATATTGCTGGTTGATCCTGGGATGTACAATATCGATTCAACTTCCCCATAGTGTATCTCTTCTGTGATGAAATGCTGATGGAAACTGTATCTATTTTGTGCATGCATTATAAACTGGATTTTATGTGAGTTTAATCACCTTGATTATCACAAAAGATTGGTGTTTATAATACTGTGCTAAATTGTTTCACCTTGATTTTATGCAGATCACCGAGGACTCTCCTGAGACAAATTGTTTCACAAATTGCATTTGTAGCTGCCCTGTACTCTGCTTCTGTCAATTAGAGTGCATCAATGGTTGGTTGATTCTTGCCGATCTATGAAAACAGGCCCTTTACCTTTACCTATCTGTTGTTCCATAACAATCTGAATCTGTGCATCTTGTCAGCCTAAATTCATCTACAAAGCAGTACCCCATTCCATAATACATCGTAAACCCTTCCCATCACGTAGACTGCCCTCTGTTTTATTCCAATCAACATTCTTAGGAGTATTCATCAACCTTGACCTAATACTAACCACATATCAAAGATCTGGACTGTTATTATTAAAGTATGTCATGCCACCAACAAATCACTGATACAATTGAATTTTCATTAACACTTTTTAAAATCATATGGAATGGATAATTTCAACCCTGCCTCCATTGGCATTTTTGAAGACGACTTCCAATTTTCCATTTGAAAGTTCCTCAACAATCCTGAACACGTTTTGTCTGCAAGACAAAAATGAGGTATGCCAGAACTTGACATACATCCAAAAGTATCAAACTATTTTAAATGACTCACTTGTATCCTCCTTTACCCTATCAATTAGCCACCCACAGATATTTGTAATTCAGAAAAACACAATCAAAATGTCTTCCACACACTCGATGTAGAGGTTAGGATCAGAAGTTGTGGGAAATTGAACCCATTGATGCCATAATCAAAGTCAGAATACTACTTCATCTTCACTCCATCTCAGCATGGCAATTCATCAAACTTTGCACTCTCTATAAGCTGCGATGATACAATTTGCTTTCTATTCTCACTTCTCTACCATCCACCGTAGCAATACTTTTGAAGTTCCTTTTTGCCAACTATTATCGAAATCCAAGAACCATGTCTCTCCTACTGACCTATCAAGATATGCAAAATTCAAGTGGTCAAATCTACAATGCCTCAAGTGTCTGTGACCTATGAACCACCGCCATAGCCTTCTGTTCAATTGAATTTCATCAAGTCTATACAATTTTTTTGGATCCTGTAGCAAATTAAAATGCTGTTGTTATTCTTGGCTCTAACCAGTCAACTTTCCTTCTGAAACTGTAAATGCAAGTCTTGCTTTGCCATCATTCTGAGAGACAAAAGTAATGTGGATCATTTTAGGAACATACCCAGCATTCCAAATGATTTGCATTTAAGCATATTTGTATCTGAGCAGTTCATTTACGAATTCTTCAACCTGCCACAGTTTGTCATCTCCTTAGAGCAACTTATTTACACTCTCTTTGTCAAGCTCCTTGAACCACTCCATTTATATTTTGTATGCTTTGCAAGTCTAGAATCAATGTACTATATATTGGATGGTACAAGATTGTGTGTCTGACTCTCCATACCAATACTAAAACTCGTCGATACAATATGTTCCATTTGATTTCTTGCTTTTTTTTTTGGATTTTTTTTTTTGTTTTTGATTTGTCAACCCTTTTGAAGGGAGCTACGGATATGCACACATACACATACACATACACAACATAGAAGGCTCCTATGTATAATGTCTTGTTTGACACTATAACTCAAAAGAAAAAAAGACAAGCAATTTGAGTCCAACATGCTAAGTGTATTCACAGTTCAGTACACAATTTAGTGCTTTTTGGTGCTCAAACGAGTAGGGCTAGCCTTCTACCCGGGAACACAAAGTTGAGCCTATTTGGAGTTTACTCTTTGCTGGATTGGGTGATTCTTAGCTGTGACCCTTGTGCGGTTATTACTACATGGGAGTTTACTATTTGTAATTTACTATTTGCTGGATGGGGTGATTCACCCCATAATTGGGTTTCAATGTGTTGGTAGGATTGTTACCACATGGTAACTGGTCCATTTCTGCCAAGCTACCACATGGTAACTGGTCCATTTCTTCCAAGCTGAGCTTCAAACACTGGCACCTAATATGTGTTGGGTAACATTTGAGCCCCGAGCCTTACCATCTCAATAGCAAAATAATATGAATTGCATACTAACTATGATAGTGTATGACCATTATTAGAAATGATAATGCTACAGTTACTTTGTATTGTTGGACTTTCTAAATTTGGATGGAATATATTGAGAGTAATGTAAACTTGAGGTATACTTAGCAGACAAAATGATGGAATTCATTTAGAACTTATGCAGCCATAGATTCACTCCTGCACACCATTACCACAACACCAATAATGCAAACATTGTACACAGAGGCAAGTCTGCACAATAAAGTCTTTGAAAATATATACACATCATCCATGTGGGTCTCCACAACCGACCAAGTCAAAACACATGGGAGTGCTTATTAAATAAGCAGGATAGGTTGTTCCGTGCAACAAAATATTGTTTTGCATGAATAACCTATAAAATAGGAGTGTCTATTATTATTGTGCACTCAACAAGTACATGCATAAAATAGAATAGCATCTCTAACAATAAAACAAATAACTCCCGAATCAAGTTTATACGCTTTACTTCAACACTCTCCCTTAAGTGCATAATAGGGATTAAGAAAAGAGAGAGCAAAGAGATTGAATGTGTCCTGACAACTAGGTCTGATTAGGTACCCATGTACAAATCACAGTGAAATACAAAGTGTCCCTATGGTAACCAATCCATCTTACCAGAATAGATAGATGTTGAGTCGCTGTAACCTCCAAGTCAAATAGGAATTGGTACTTTGTACAAGGCTAACTTTATAAAAAACACTGATCTCAAAAAATTGGGGAAAAAGAGTTACCAAAGATGAAATCTATCACCGCAAGGTACCCAAAAACCAATAAAAAACAGCTAAAGTTGAGAGAGCAAAACATATGCTACAAGGCATACCAAGAAAGCAAACGACTCAATAAACATAATGCTGAAAAGATGCATTGGATGGAATGAAGGCCATCAAATACAAATGCACTCAGTGGACTCAAAGGTCACAAAGGAACTCAATCTGCACGAGTGGTCTGGATCCACTGCTCGATCACAAAAAACAACTAGCATTGGAATTCACTAGAATAGCTCTTATGAGAAGAGATTGTCAGAGGTGTCGATAGTGCAAAAAAATTCACCAATTGAATTCAATCTATTGTGAGAAGATGCAATTGCGCCAAGGGTTAGCAAGGAACACGACAACAAAAGAAGCAGGATCTGCACCATACCCCCCATATTGCTGATTGGATGGAGTGATGCAAAAAAGTCTATATGAGAGGACAAAATCTACTACGTGAACACTAACACGTTGACAATGTATTCACCAGAATAGCTACTCTTCAGAAGGAGATCAATGCTCCACAACAAATCGAAAAGAGATTGTCAACTGTCAAAAAAGTGTCGAAAATATAAAATAACTATCTCTCAAGAAGATGGCCCTAGTGGTGATGGGAAAGTGAAGCAACTGAAAGAGTGAAAAAAATGTCTAGAATAGAGCACACATGCATGAAGGTACACATGGCACTTTATAACTCGGTGTGAGTACAAAATATCCCATACACAAACACCAGATGCAAGAAATTTCAGAATGCTTTCAATCTGTAGAAGAAGCCATCAAGAACAAGAGAGTTGCTCCTAAAACAAGGGAGTAGTGCGCGGACAAGGAAGTTGAACAATGGAGGAACCATACTAGTAAAATCTTCGCAAAGAATGTTGATGCCACCACAAGTGATCTAAAATCCATTCCAAATGAATACGGATGGGGAAAGATGATGCCTGCATGTGAGTAGGTGCAAAGTGCACAATAGGAGCATGCAAAAAAGTATCTGAACGTATGTCAGGGTGATCACGTCTGACAACTATAATCTCAGTTTGCTCAAGCCTGAATTGAAGGTGCAACAAGTGGCACAAAAAATGTACTCAAGAATGTAGGACGTCGAGCTCTGTCGGAAATACGTCTGTGAGTACAAAAAGTGGAACAAAAATACAATGCACACTCAAAATGGGATGTCGGTCTTTGTCGATAATGCGTCCATGAGTGCAAAGTGCAATAGTGGCATAGGTAGTACAATGCGGGCCAAGAAAGAGCGATATGGGCCAAAGCTCATGCAAATAGGATGTCGGTCACAACAAAAAAAAGGTTCAAAAATTGCGATGAGTAAAATTAAAGAGAGAAAAAAGAGTTTTGTTATGCATGTGAGGGGGTTTGGCCTCCTGCCAAACTGGACCTTACCCATTGATCTTCGACAAATGAGATGGAATAAATGTGACAAAACGATAATCAATTAACTCCCCTCACAATATATTTGCCCCCATTACAATGAGATTGTTTTTTAATATTAAAAAACAATAAAAAACTATGGCCCCAAATAAAATCTCACAATAAATTTTAGCCCCAATTAACAAAAATAAGGCCCCCGCCTAAATAAAGGTCACCAAACAAAATGATCTCTCCACATACAAAGCATTCTCACTCAAAGAAAATCTCCCACTCATAAAATGCTTCCCACTAATAAAAGTTTTAATCAAAAATAAGGAACGTCAATAAATCCCGCACTCAAACAATCTTCCCAACCCTTTTTTTGGTTTAAATTTGAAAACCACGAATTATATAGAAAGGCGGTTTTCTTGGAGAAAAAAAAGCTAGCTAGGAGGATAGTGGTGCAGGTTAAGGAATGGCGAGCCAGGAGGTGAACGGCGAAGGGAGGACAGCTTCAATGGAGAAGGCCGTGCTTAGATCAGGCATGTTTTCATGGTGATCGGACAGCTAGTAGATCCGTGTGAAGAGAAGACTGCGTGGATGACAGCTAGTAGTTCCACAAAGAGTGGCAATAGTGTGCGCTGCAAACCAATAGTTGGGACATTTGAACCAGATAGAATTCAATGTAAATTATCAACACTTTGATTATAATCATCTGATGCAAATCTAGTGCTATTTTCATGCAAATCTTGACATGCCGAGTTGTGTGGAGTCAGGTACGACGTTGAAGGTGCTTGCTAATAAAATGCAATGCCTTAATTAGAATCATACCCTGCCAATGTTAAATTCATGGACCGTGTGGAGCGGCTCGCCTGTATGCGCAGAACAAACCCAAAATCAAGGGTCTGTCAAACAGATTCAATGTGCACATGGTGCAGGTCAGGAATGTCAGGCCATGTGACAAAGGCTTGAAGAGATAAAAAACAGGTGATTAAGGTAGTGAGGTTGCAGATTACAATATCCAGAGAAGATCCACCCTTCACCTGGTTTCATTCATGGAGGGCGGACTGGGGCAAATCAAAAAATCAGGGGCACGATGTTGAGAACATTTACAAGTTACAATACCCTAAAACCAACGTTGAGTTGATTCAAAATCACCACCTGCAAGTTTGGTGTTGACTGATCTGAAAGGACTGGGGCTGAGATCAATGTAAATTACGATGTGCCAATTTGAGTGCTTGACATACAGTGCTAATGTTAATGCAGCATGCAACCAACAATGTCAAACCAAGGGCATGATGCAAAGAACCAAATAGAAAGCCAATGGATAGCGTCTTACGGCCTCTACACAAAACCAATGAATGGCCAAGTAGGTATGGCTGATCCAATGCATAAATGCCTCCAATAACAATATGGCCTCTACAAAAGCAATTTTTCTGCAATACACTATCCGCAAATGGGACCAGTTGTGATTTACTGAATTCTAGCTGAGTAATGGCTACGGGAGAGGCTTTGATACCATGATGGAATTCATATTGAATTCATGCAGCCGCAGGATCACCCCTGCATACCATTACTACAACACCAATAACGTAGACATTGTACACAGAGAACAAGTATGCACAATAAAGTCTCTGAAAATATATTCACATTATTCGTGTGGGTCTCCACAACTGACCAAGTCAAAATACATGGGAGTGCCTATTAAATAGGCAAGATAGGTTGTTTCGTGCAACAAAATATTGTTGCATGAATAACCTATAAAACAAGGGTGTCTATTATTATTGTGCACTCAACAAATACGTGCACAAAATAGAATAGCATCTCTAACAATAAAACAAACAACTCCCGAATCAAGCTTATATGCTCTACTCCAACATAAAAGGATATATGTACTTGGACCAAGGGACCGTAAGTCTAGAAGGGAAGGCTTCCTTCAAAAAAAAAAACAAGAATTGGTATGTGCAGTCAGTTTTCTGGTTTGTTTAAGAGATTATTTCAGCCAACAAGGAAAAATAACTTAAATATAGAGCAAGCATTTATTAGGAGTGTTGGACTGTCAAATACTTGTCTTATTTTTCAAGTTTAGCATGTTGAACTAAATCAAGCATTATGATTGTTTGAATCTGTCCCTTGTTTTGTATGCTGTGCCAAAACATTAGGGACTCAGTATCATTGTTTTTGCAGAAAAAAGTCAAAACACTTGTTGTATTTTACCTAATAAATTATGGCTGCTGAACTGTATTAAGCATTATGTTTTGTATTCTTAGTGAAATCATTAATGGCTGCTACATCACGGACTTGGTATTGTATCTTTCTTTTTGCAGATGTCACATGGTGCAGCTCAATTTACTGAGGATTTTGATTTTATAGCAATGAACGAGAAGTTCAACAAGGATGAGGTATGGGGTCAGCTTGGAAAAGGAGAATCAAAGGATAAACTGGAGGATGGAGAAGAGGAAGAAGCTGCAAATGGAAATGCTGAGGAGGATGGAGCCTTGGTACAATCTTCCAGAAGCATTCCAGACTCCTCAAGAAAGGTAGTATAATTTTTTGTTCTCAGTTATATTTTTTGTTTTATTTCCTTGCTTAGTTATATAGTCTTTCATTGAAATTCTCAGCTTTCTTCCTTGAATATATCATTTGTATGGTTTTTATTGTCTTCATTATCTCTATATGATTGATGTTTTAGGCATTCTCATTGTTAGTTGATTGTAATTATTTAATCCACCGTACTGTCTGCAGCCAGTGTATTCTAAGGACGACTTTTTTGATTCGCTTTCCTGTGATGCGCTTGACCGTGGAGGAAGATCAAGGTTCTCTGAGCAACGCAAAATTGACACACAGGTTGTGCAGTTTCCTGCATAAGTTGTTTTTCAGCACCATAAGATAACTTATTTATGTTTGCTGATATTTAATAGCGTTTAGAGCCACCCTCATTATAAATATAATATTTGTTTGTGTAGTAATCTGTTTATTCTTTTCAATAATATTGGGAATTGTGTCTGTTGTTTAGACTTTTGGCAGTTCCTCTTTAAGGTCTCATATGGTACGTGGCAGCCGTGGTAGTGGTTATAGGGGAAATTTCAGAGGCTCTTACTATGGTGGAAGGGGAAATGGATTTGGTGGAAGGGGAAATGGATATGCTGGAAGGGGTCATGGTGGTGGATAATGGATATGTAAAGAGGATCAGTGCATGTTTATTTTTTTTATAGTTTGTTTGCAGACTAATGATCATATTGTGAATTTACTGGTTTATTTTAATTTTGGTAAGAAAAGGAATCCAGCATGATAAATGGGATACTGTGGGGATATTCCAAGTGCAGTAATTGCTGGAGATTAAAACGAAGATTCAGATTGGAAGCTTAAGACAGCAAATAGTTTTATTTGTAGCTGGCATTGCTGTTTTCACAAGCATCGGATAACTGGGGCAACTGCTCTGTTTCTTTTTGGGTGGTGATTGTCTGAATGTTTTCAGTCACAACGGTTGTAGACATGAATATTGTGGTTTCTGGAAGATGTGTGTCTGGAATAAAAATGCTTTTTTCAAACATTGTTGTATCAGTATTGGAATCTCTACTCAGACCATAACCTATGTAGCTTCTGATGGAATTGCACTTTGTCTAGAATAAACACTATCCTTTGTGCATTGGGTCTTAGTCAAGTAGAGACATAAAAAACTGGAGGATCTACCCATGTTCAGTGCATATTGATGTAAAGTTGCGCCAGGGAATCAAGCTGTTACAGTGTCAAAATTATATTCATGATTTCATCATTACTAGTGCACTGCTTTTGCTTCTACCAGGAACGTTTATTATTTCCCTGTTTGCTTTAATTTCCCATACCCTGTAATAAGTTTTTATGAGTAGATTTAGCATGGAAAAGAGAGCAAATCCTGTTTTAAAGATTTTTTCTAATAGGTTCAGCGATATGTGGCAATCTTCTTATATCAACAATTTTTGCTTAGGTTCGGTTGTCTTACTTAGGTTGATGAGATAAACGTGGAGTGATTCAACCATAATTTTGTAATGAGAAAAGGTATGTTTAGGGGATTTATTCCTGAAGGATGTGGCTACAGGAATTTTGCCATTTTCTCTCTTGCAAGAATAGGGTCACACAGGAGGAAATTGAGCGATGATATTTGAGGTTAAGTTGGATGTTTTGATTTTAAGATTTATCTCATTGGGCTCATCATCGTTCAAATCAAGGAGGTTTGTTAAGACTATCACAGGAAGTTCGGGATGACCACTATAAACTCACAATGAATTGATGAGATAGTTATAACAGAAAGGGGACACTCGGTAGTTATTCAAGGGCAGGTAATATATAGACTCAACATTATTGGAATTGTTCAAAGTTTCAAGGGTTAGTATCGCCCTGGACCTTGTAAATAACTCCTAGAAAGTGAAGGAAGCTATGTCTCTCATTCGATGAGTCAAGTGCTTAGTGCACCCCAGCAAGATATTATAGGAAAGAGAAAAGTTGAAGATTATGACTTTCAACCTAACCATTTTAGGAGGTACCTTGATAGGAACCCAAATGAACCCTATGCAAGACATTTTTTTATGAGTGGAATTTAGGTTTCTTGTTGAATAATTGAGAGATTTAATGAAATCTAGAGAAGTGACATAATTGCCACAACCTTCATTGATGAGGGCTGTCTTGAATTGGACATCATCAATACAAATGCTGATAAAGAACAGGGAATCATCCTCACAAAATAATATTTTTTCGAGAATCATTTATTGTATTTGGAAATTGAGTGATAGTGCTTGGTTGGTTATTAGGTCTATTTGGATAGAAAACTCTTCACTTTGTTGTATGATACTCTCATTGGAACCATGCAAAGGGGATTCTTCCCATAAAGTGGGTGGTTGAGGAATATTTATGTCAGAGTATTTGCATTAATTGATTACATTGTTTAGAAAAAGTACACATGAGCTCAAGGAAGATAATCTTGCTTGGAAGAGTCGAGAGTTCCACAACGTGATCCCATTCCTAAAGCTATATTGCTCTGATTTGGACTGTAATTGATGAACATAAACTAAATGATGATGGATTTGGCCTCAGGAGGGGCTGAGTCAAGGTTTTTATTTTTCTGTTTTGATGTTACCAAAGGTTGACACAAGCCATCATTGGTGTGCTCGATGGAATTGGAACAAAACATTCTGAACTTCCAAGGTCATTGACGTGATTGATGTTGCCAAATTTTTGTAAACTTTATGTTTTTGAGATGTTTGAGGGGGTTGCAGAAGATGTATATCCAATATATTAGGCCTGAATAATTACATAGGTTCTATAAGTGGTTGTAGGAGTAGGTTGAGATGTATTTTGAGTCTATTCAAATAATAAGGCACTTCATACCATTCGTGTGAACTAGGTATTCCTAATTAAAAGGGGAGTTAGGAGGAACCATGGTTTATATGAAATTAGTATACGAAGCATGATTGAGGCTTTAAAAGATTAATGTTATATTGAGATGTCTGATTTTTATTCTTAGAGTGACCTGATAGAGGATTGGTATGAATACCCAAATGGGCATTTTTTTAGTGAATGTATTCATGCTTGGTACATTTTTTATGATATTTGAAAGCTTTGAGGTAGTCTTGATATCATTATAGAGCCATAACATCATGGTAAAAGTTATTTCCAAGTAGGAAGTTGTATGTTGTAGTGCAAAGGGAATGAAAATTCCCATGAGAATGATCCCAATTAGTTTTTGAGTATCATATCATTAAGGTGTTGGTTGTGTAGGATCCAAATCTTTAGGTTGAGGTCTAACAAGTCTCTTTCTAAGCACATCTATACTTAGAGGTTGGTGAGTGTAATTGTTTGATGGAGGAAGTGGTTGAAAAGGGTTTCTTGGGAGTGATTGGTAAAGGGTTGCATTTTAAGAACCACTAGAAATGATCACATGAATTGTTCGTTTATATTTGAAGCTACGATCATGGGTGTCAGAGACACCATCATCAATAGCATGTTGACTTTTAGGTGTTATAAATGATCATGTGTTTGTTTTTGGTTTGAGGAATCGCAAATTATTTTGTGAGATGGTCTTACCTTTCAGCTTGCTCAAAGGCTTTCTCAAATGTCTTATAAGAGAAGACCCCAACTTTTTATTTTAAATTTAATTCCAAGGAAATTGTGAAATGTTTGAAGAGAATTATTTTGGTCATGTTATGATCTATTTTATGGGCTAGGGATTTCAATTCCTTAATGAAATCATGGGCCGACTCATTATTGGATTGCTTGCAATTAATGAAGTTAATATATCCTTGGGTAAGTCATGATACTAGGATTGTTGAACCAATGCGTTAACTAAGCCTTCTAACTCGATGATAAATTTAGGCTTGAGTTTATTGTACCATAAAAAGCATCATAAGTGAGGGGTTTTACTAAAAGTTTGGTAGTTGCATAAGTGTTAGACTTGAACCAATCTTTCTAGAGGTTACTGTCGACGCACAAAAGTGTTTGATTGAAATGATTTCCACACTTCAAGAACAAGATGGGAATTTATACTCAGTGTGAAACAACTCATTGTAGAATGACTAAGACAACTAGTTTTATTCCTATCCTAGTGCTAACCTATCTAAATTAATTCCAATCTAAGACTTATAGGAGAAAAGGAAAAAAAACAAAAACAAATGGTGGTGATACACCAAGAGAGAAATGGGTGGCAATGGGTTCATCCTTTGCTTGAGAATGGCACACATTTTTAACATGCAAGATAGGTTGAAACACAATGTATGAGAAAATGCAAAAGGTAAAAACCAATTCGAATATGAGAATGGAGTTGTCATGGTAAGAAGAAAGCCAAAGGGTAGGCAACGTAGGATCCTAAAAGATTTTATCAACTACTAAAAGTATACACAAATGTAAATATACCATAGAGAGGCTTGTCTAATATACATGGAAAAAACGAGGGCAAGACACCATAAAACAAAATGATGCCAAAGTAGGTCCAAGAAAAAAGCCAACAAAAACAACCTATTTAAAATGAGGGAGCTATACCGTTTATATAATGAGAAAGAGAGAGAAGAGAGGGAGAAGAATTGAAACCCTAGCTACCAAGTGCTATAAGTAGAAGAAGATTCAATACAAAAGATTTAATTTGGTCCTTGCTTTGTCCAACTCTTATAAATTTTGTTTTTTAATTTGATATGGTAAATATTACGGATTTTGAAGATCTTGAAAACTTAATACAAAGGAGAGAAAGATGAATCGTTTGCGCACAAAAAGAACGCCTCTACCAGTGGCAATAGGGTAAGCACAACAACATGCCAAATACAACAAACAAAATAAAACAAAAGTGGTTTTGCCCAACCACTTTCAATGAATTAAGAACGATCTTTCACATTATTTCTTCCTTCAGCAACTGTCTTCTGTGGTTTTGTTCTGAGGTCTTTTGACCCATTAGTTTTTGCTCGGATACCCTTGAGCAAAGGGTTATACAAGAAGGTTATAACATTGCTTTAGAACACTTTTTCTTTTTTTGCACCTTTGTCCAGCGTTCCTTATCTTCAGCAACATCATAGGGTTGGGATTCCGCTACTGGGTCCTCAAAAGTTTCTGCACTAGATAATTCCACATCTGGGAATTTATCGGAGGGGATTGGTGCAGAGGGGACTACCATGTTCGTGGCTTTCTTTGGAGAGATTAGGTCTTTCAATAGAGCATTTTAGATTTGAGGACTTTTAAGGTTCTCATTTGGAGCAGAGGGTTCAAGATCTTCCAAGGGTGACTCGTTAGAACCATCAAGATCTTCCTCAGCATCCCCCTGCAGGAGGTCAATGTTGCAGTCTTTCCACCAAGTGGATTTTTTTTTTTTTTTTGCCTCGAGGGAAATGCAACGTTTGGTTAAGTGCCCTGTATTAAAACAACTACGACAACGAAATAAAAGCTTCTATAAATTTTGTTACTACAACTTCTTTTAAATTTTTTTATGCTCTTGTTACCCTACTTTCCATGGAAGCTCTAGCTTTGAACTTATATATCAAACAAATAAGCTTGGAATATTTAAATAAAATACTTAATGGGCCCTTTCCTGCCCATGAATTTATTTTAATTGAAAAAGCTTTTATTTAAAGCTTGGCTTGCTCCAATAAAACAAAATAGTTTAAATAATTTCATTTTAATTAATTCCATATGATTCCTGCATCTTTCCCTTATAGTTTCGTTTTAATACGAAAGCTTTATTTAAATTAGTGGGATGAACCCACTAATTAAATAAAGACATGAGCTCTAGATAATTATTTAATACTTTAGCTCAAAGGACCATTTTTAGCAAATAAAATAACTCTGAGAAATAATTTATCTTGGGATGGAATTCTATCAATGTTTTGGTCTCAAGGAAAGTATTTCTTGGTAACCATTGAACCCAAAAATGTCTACATTTCATTTGGTGTAGAAGTCACAACATGTGCCTTTTGTTTGCACGGTTCACCCTACCATTCATTGTTTGTGTTTAGAATTTGGACGTAGGGGTTTGGGGTGGTATCCCAAAGCAAGATTTAGGGGTGGATACCTCACAGGGTCAAGGGGTAGAGCTCCTAGTGTGCTCCATGTGACAGTTTACGACAGGGTTGAGGGAAAGGAGCCCTTGAATCTTAAGGCCGAATTGGGCTTTATTTGGCCATCAGACTGCCATGGAAAAAATAATTATTCGTTGATTTGTCACCACTCGGGCTCACAAAAAAAATTAATTTAAAACATTACCAATGCCATTTGTAGATAAAATATCTATTTTTAGCTCATGTTCTGTAATTACATGTATTCTTTCCGTCACAAACGTCAAAATCAATGTCATTACCAAAAGTTGGAATATGATTGTGCGTTCATTATTGAGTGTGGGCTCTGTTTTTTAATCGGTTGGAGGGATGGGGTTCTAAGATGTGACATGAGTTTAATCTCCTCAAAATAAACCCTAATGTCACATATAAAATAGAGGAACAAGAGGAGAGATCTCTAAGATCTGATTTTTAAGACACCTTTTCAAGGCCCAAAACAAAAGAAGTTTTGTTCTTTATGAGATCATTCGTTTTGTTGCATCCCAACAATAAATTCAATCCACACGATTAACATTGTTCTTTTTGAAAGGAATGTGCGATCTTTGTTGCATGGTTGTTTTAAGTATTTTAAAAAATTCAACCTTTTTATGGTACATCTTCAAAGTCACAATTGAAATCTTCTTCTTGATACTAAGTCTTTTCTTTATGCATTTAGTGGTTAACATTGTTGCCATTTTGTTTTTTTAGGTCTTGAGATTTCCTTGACCCTTGTTTGTTAATTCTTTATGTATTGTTATGAATTCAATTTGACATGTTTTTGGCTTCATCAATTTGAATTTTGAAGGTTGCTACACCATCCTCGTTTTTTCATAAAATATTTTTTGTTGTTAATTAATGATGTTTATTCTCTAGCATGAACAAATTGTATAAGCATGGACAAATTATTCCTTTGATAATAACAAATGGTATGTGTAATAATTAGGAATTTGATTGTCTATCAAATGGCGTGAGCAATTATTGAGAACTTTTGTAAAAGAGACATTGATTGAGAACTTTTGTAAAAGAGACATTGAATGATTGTTTTATGTTATTTTGTGTGAAAAGTGATGTTTTTTCTACCAATCTTGAGACAAATGTTTGATTTTATGTGCATATAGACTTCTTAATCCTCATTGCCTCGATCAATGGACAATTAGAATTGTTCATTTGAAAGAAAACAATTGGTAAAATATTGATTTAAGAGAGTTGAGTGTCAACCTTGTTGCAACCATATATCTTGTTAAAACTCCCAAACATAATGTATGTTTTGAAGAATGTTATTATTGAGCCCTCTTTTCATTAGTGTATCACATTTGTTTTTCTTTTTGTAAAGTTTACGTTTAATTTATAAATATGACTTTTCCTCTAAGGCTTAACGACCATTGAATCTCTTTATAATTCTAAAATTTAAAATATAAAAGCCCCAAAGAAAACAAATAAACTACATGATTTTCCTATACTTCCTATCACAACTCACTTTAATGAAAGGTGCACATGACATCTTTGCCCCACTTCAATTAGTCTAGAATGTAGTGGTGGTTGGATGAGATGTGGCCAACGAATGGAATAGGGGAAGTAATATTTCTATTTATATTAATATGTAATGAAACAAAATCTGTAAATTGTCCTTGCTATATTTATTTAATTTTTCATGTGCGTTATAGATTAACATATTTTTATTTATGTATATTTGCATAATAATTTTAGTAAACTACAATTTTGCTTTGGTTTATTTTTTGTAAATGTTGTATCGATTTAGTCGTTTTATGCACGTTTTTTACCTTTTCGTGGTTAAACAATTGCTTTAATTGTTAACAACAACTGTGATATCATATTACATACTTCCTCTTTGAAACGAAGCCAATTAATTGTTGATTTTCTTTATGTTTGCTATTAATTTACACACTTCACTTAACTAGTTCCTTATCAATTTTATTCTTGAGAATAGTTTAGAGTTTAAGAAAGGAGCATCAGTAATATTACTAAAATTGTTTGTGTTCATGTGAATGTTATTTCTTATGATATTGTAGCATCCTTGAAGATTAATTTTGTATATGGTGGATGTCTTTTTGTTTACTTTGAATGTGTGTGCACGAGAAGAACGGATTGGATGTCTATATTTTGAGAAATGACAAATAGGATCCCTATAAATATGAATCGAAACCGTAAAAGTCAACTTGGAATTGGTTGACGTTTGGTGCAAAAATATTCAGCAGAGACTACATCATTTACTCAACTAATGACGTCTGTTCATGGGTGGCACAGCAAGATGTCATTGGTATAACTAGATACACTCAAAAGGAAAATGAAAGACATAATAGAGAACAGGTACCTCGACAGATAAACGACATTGATGTCATGGTGGAACAAAGATGGTAGTAGGAACAAATAAGCATCACAAAATCTCTCGAAGTGCCATGAGCCAACCCATCCCAATCTCAGTGTACTCCTTAGGACATGCACACAAGGAGATTGATGTGTCGATGAGTCCTACAAGAGAAAACACTCAATAAGTGAAAATAAGTTGTATACATATGCCCCATGCAAAGCTCATCATGCATTATAATAGTGTAATGTATGATGGCGCTTTGGAAAAAAAAAAGACGACAAAGATAATAAACAAGTGCTGTAATAAATGATGGGTAAATTTAAAATACATAAAAGTAATATAAATGAACATACGTACCTTCGATCGTAAGAAGTATGGTGGTGTAAGTTGCCAAAGCTAGGATTTAGCATTATAAGTGATTTGGAAGTACATGTGAATGTGCATCAAATCTAATAACAAGTATATGAGTATGGATGTATGCCCAAGAGGATAATGAAAATGGAGGAAATAGGTAATAGTATCATGAGGTAGATAATGTAAATTTGTGATAGGTTTAGCAGAAGCAAATATAAAGTCAAAATCCAAGAGAGGAAACATGAAAAGTAAATTACCAAAGGGTGGTTATGCCAATGATCGGATAAACCCAAGAGGGAGGTACATGCAAACAAAATTCACCAAAGGGAGGTTAAGTGCAATGGTTGGATAAACCTAAGAAAGAGGGATGCAATAAACTCAAATTACCAAATGATCACAAGAGTGCAATGGTTGGATAAACTCAAGGACGGATGCAATAAAAGTACATTACCAAAGGATCACAAGGACATAATCATAGATAAACCTAAGAAAGAAGGTGCTATAAAAATAATCGAACACAAGAAATTTAAATATTAAAGAGAATAATATAATATTTATGACACAATAAATGATAAAATAAATTTATAACACAATAAATGAGAATAATATATGATAAAATAAATGATAGTTCAAAAATATTTTAGAATGTCATTACAAATTCAACTTCATAAATTCTCTGTTATAACTTGTATCTTGCTTTAATCATGATTTCTTCCACTTTATATAATATTTGTGCAAAGATAACCCCTAATGACACATCTAAAATAGAGCAACGAGAGGAGTGATCTCTAAGATCCGATTTTTATTCTCCTCCAGGTGGGCCCCCTTTCTCATGGACCTTTATGACTTAAGCTTTGCTTCTGAAGATGGACGGATTATTTTAATTCCATTAGATTTCTTTTAATGTAGCTGACATGTGTCTGTCATTTGAATTTTCAACTCATGGCCAAAACGTTTTCAAGGAATTTTAAGATCGAACAACTAGCCAAGACTCTCTTTTAATCTGACGACTAGCTGGGATTTAGGTCATTTTTTTACTGTTTAAAAACAAATCCCACCATTATCTGTTAAATCATATCAACCGTAGGAGGGATATCTTCGAGAAAAATATTTTTAATGAAGAAAAATATCTTTATGCTTGATGGGGATGTTGTAGCATTTTTCTTCATTAAAAAATAAAACCTATAGGGGACATTTATCCACCTTTTTACCTCAACAACTTTGAAGTTACCCATTCTATTAAAAGCGTAAAGAACATAAGGTTCTTTAAATTTTTTCTCTTTTAATCTATAAAGTAAGGTTGTTATTGAGCTTAAAAAAATTGAACTTATATTGTTTTTTTTCTCTTCATTCTGTCTCTTTTCTTTTTAAATTTCTCTTTGAACTTATATCATGATTGTAATCTTCCTTTATCTTGGTTGGCCTACTCAAAAATATTTACAAAATGGAAAAAGCGTACATAATTTCAACTGAAAATATATAGGTGATGCAAGAGCATTTTATTAAACTATAAATTCAAATCCCACTCTAAATAACATGGAGAATATTATCTAAACAAAACTATTAATCGACATATTATAACTGCCTTTATTAATAATATTTGGCAATGAGATTAGCTTTGAGGTAGTATCAACCATCCATGAAAATAAAAAGTAAAAAAATTGAGCCTTTTGGCTCCTTCTCCTAATAGTCTCTCGATAACTTTTACACTCTTCATCATCTCTTGCATTTTGCTTTGGCTCAAGTGGGTGCTTGAGCTAATTTTCAAAACGTTGTAGCTCCTTCTCATCCTCTGATGTAAGCATGACTAATGGATTCTCTATGCTAGTCTTCAAGAACATTTAGAGCCTAATGGGGTAGCCTTCCTTCATGCAAGGCTTCATGGATTCCTCCCTAGCATTAAGTTTCTCTGTATTGCAACTGCAAATGGACTTATGCTCATTTTGTTGATGTTTATCATTATGGATGTCCAATGAATCTTCTTACATCTCTTCTTCTTCAAAAAGAAAACAATGTTTCGTATAGGTAGAGAATACATCCACATCAAAGTTGTCTTCTCTTATTTCTTCTTGCTGCCTGAGATCAATGCTTGCTAACCCCATATAATTGTGATTCTCTTCAATGGAGGAAAATAAGTCTTCAAAAAAATTAGAAAGTTTGGACTCTCCATATTTCATCCTAGGTAATCATTTTATTCATTAGATTTTTTTTCTCATCTTTAGCCTCAAGAGCAATCAAGAACTCATGCATGATGTCCTTCTCTTCAATGAATTTACCCATGGTTTGTTTTCCTTTGCTATGTTGAGGTCCCATATTAGCTGAAATTTATTTTTTATGCTCAACCTCTTCAACAATATATCCCTCTTCTTCTAAATTATTCCTTTCTGATACACCAACCCTTGTTTGATATTATTTCCCCCTCATGATAGTGAAAGAAGCCATCATTTAATTCTTCATTTCTTAATAGAAAATATGGTTTTATAACCATTTTTAATTTATTTTCAATTTTGGGTTAGTTGAGACTTGATAAGAACATGAATCAGTAGAGCATAAAACCTCTTTGGCTTGTAGAGGGTAGGTGGGAAGAGGTTTTTATAGGGTTATAGGTTGAAGATTTTGATTATTGGCATAGTAGGATCTTTGGGTGTCTTGGACATGAATTTGTTGGGAATTTTGGATTGAAAATTGATCTTTGAAGGCTAATAACTCACAGAAAAAATCTGCAATAAGGTTCTTCATCTAAGCCATTGTGCTAGGACTATTCGATTTAAATTGGGGTGGATGGGGTGGAATTATGCCCTGCTTATGCAAGGTTTGGGGAGATAGGATACAATGCAAATTATGAGACAAATGAGATGAGGGTATAGGAGCAATTTGAAACCATTGTATAAGGTATGTTTTAGCTAAATCAATAAGGTTAAAGGCTCAAGAAAGCGTATTCCCACCTATAGATTGGGTCATGATAGCAATTTTAGATTCTATGGCTTTTAAATAGTATAAAAATGTCAAACTTGGTAGGGGCCTAAATTTAATAGGGATCATTTTCCAAGTCTTCTTAAATATGAGGTTAAAATTTGTCATGTTCTCTATTGACATCCTGTTATTGTACGTTGATGTTTTATCAGGGACAAAACATCTACATCTTATTTGAGCTAATCATGAAGTTTTTCTCCCAATTCATCCCAACCTGATATTGGTTGTGGGGCCAAATTTATGAATAATTCCAAAGCCTTTAATTTGAAGGATGAAACAATGAGTCTAAGGGCTACATTTGGCCCTATAATATGATGGACTACACAAAGGTTAGCCACATCTTGGATGTGGCCTATTTAGATTATATAATCATCGCCACTTAAGGTAGTAAGGGACTTTAGAGTAGATTTGGGAATGCCATTCCATTGAAGTAGGAATATGGGACTACTATAATTCCATGAAACGAAAGGAAAAGCTCTTGGGTTGACCATGACACTTTGATTTCATTAAAATGCAAGAAATATAAAAGGGCCAAAGGCTACTCTCCTTGATTATGTGTTATTTTATCAATAGAGTCATGAGGTGGGTGGCGAATGCTTCCAAAAGTATATTTATTTATGATTATCCACCAAAATCACAATTTTAAAATCTTGATGGTTTATATTTTTTCTCTTCTATAGCTAATTTTCTAAGATGCCATGAACAATCTTGAAAATTTTGTATATATCTGAAAAATTAAAGGCCAATGCCTTCAAACCAAAGTCCCACTAGGCATGCCAAAAAAAATGTTGATATACATAATGTTTGGTTGAAATGATGCCTGAATTTTAGGCACAACATAAGAAGTTGTACTCGTGTGGAATTGCTTGTTTTAGAACAACCTCTAAAGGTAGTTGGTTTTCTTCTTATCTTGGTGTCAACCTACCGAAACTAATGCTATTCTGAGACTTGCATGGGAAAATAGAAGAGAGAAATGAAGAAATAAAATGGTAATGATGTAAAAAGATAGAAATGGGTAGCATTGGTCTCTTCCTTTGCCTAAGTATGACATATAACTTTTGAACATGCAATATAGGTTTAAACACCATGTCTAAGTAAACTCAGGAGGTAAGTACTAACTCGAATATGAGAATGGAGTTTTCATAGTAAGAATAAATCCAAAGGATAGATAAGGTAGAAACACAATATTTATCAATTTATCAAAGTATACAAAGATGAAAATATGGCATACAAATGCTTGTCCTCTATACAAAGAAAAAAATTGAAGCAATGGCACCATAAAAAATGAGGCCTAAGTGGGTCGAAGAAAGAAACCAACGACAAATAATTTACAACGAGAGAGTTATGCCCTTTATATAATGAAAAAGAGAGAGAAGAGATGAATAATAATTGAGATCATATCTACCAAGTGCCAAAATTAGAAAAGGATTTAATACAAAATCTTTCATTTGGTCCTTGCTTTATCCAACTTCTATAGATTTTTTAGTTGCAACTTATTTTTTAAATTTTCATGCCCATGCTAAAGACTCAGATTTGAATTTATATATTAAAATAATAATCTTACAATATTTAAATAAAAACTTTAATGAGCCCCTTTCTTACTTGTGAGTTTATCTTAAATAAAGGAGCCTTTATTTGAAAATTGACTTTCTTGTTCTAATAAAATAAAAGATTTTAGTTAATTCCATATTATACACATAGATTTCCCTTCTAGCTTCATTTTAATACAAAATATTTATTTAAATTAGTGGGATGACATCACTAATAAAATAAAGTCACTAGGGCTTGGGGAGATGGAGTGACCGAAGGGCAACATGATCAGATGCATAGTAACAATGATGAACAATGGTGAAGAGTGAGGTGGTTTGAATTTTGTCGGGGGTGAATCCCAAGGTGTGGGGTTAGGTGCGATCAACAAAGGGGAGGAGTTGGTTCTAGTTTGAGGCATTAGTGTAGGTAAGGGCAGAAGATTAGGGCAAGGTTTAGAGAAAGTCAGAGGTTTTAGGTTTGAAGGAGGAGCTAAGTCAGCCTTTAGGTTCTTAAGGCTCATAATAGTGCGATTTTTGACTGTATCAATAATAAAAATCCTTATCATTGCTGTAATGATTTATACAATGCAAGTATTTTAAATAAAAACCCTAGTTTATTCCCACAACTTATTTAGAGGGATCGATTGTTGGTTCCTGTTTTGACCAAGGGAGATGTGGGTGAGGATAGCCTTCTAGAATCTATTTTGGTAGCTGTGGTAGACCCAAAAGAAAGGGAGGACGGAGGAGTTTAGACTAAATGCAAACCATCATTTTTTGCAGATGTGTCTTGTTTTTTTCTAATGATTCCTCTGTGTTGGAGATTATTGATGAATATGTTTGAGCTTTAGATTTGGAGTTAGGCTATAAATCTATTATTTGTAGATGTATTGGGAAGCATTCTTCATGGGAGAAGGCTTTATCCTAGGCTAAAGAAGTCTGGCCTAAGATAGCTTAGGTTAAAATATCTTTACTTTTAAATGGTTTTTTTATTTTATTTTTTCATTCTATGGAGGATAAGGAATCAGTTTGGAATAATGGCCCTTGGTTTGTGGGAAAGCAAAGAATATTTTTGCCCTTGGACACCATTTTTAAATCTATCTGCAACAATGATTTTGAAAGTTTAGGTTTGGATCTGACTGTATAATTCCCCCTTAGTCTTGAGTGATCCTATTTTGCTTTGGAAGCTATTTGAGAAGCTTGGTCTTTTTGTCAAATTTGATCATGATCAAGGAGCACAATAGTGGTTTATGAGGGTGTGTATTTTGGATGATTTTTCTAAACCCTTCTTTTACTCTATCAAGATTAGGTATTCATTCGAATTGTGGGCTCAATTCATCAACTATGAAGGGCTTTCATTTAACTATTTTAAGTGCAATCAACATGGACATAAATTGGTAAATAGCTCTAGGAATTGTAGTTTAGATTTGGGTCCTTCTCTTCTAAGAAAGTGGGTAAGGAATATTGGGTGTCCTAATATTAATATGGTTAGCAATTTTGAGAAATTAGCTAATTCCTATGGACACTCTCTTAAGTTTGGTTCTCAACTCATGAAAGAATCCTTTGTTTTGGTTAACAATGATACAACTAAGTCAGATTCTTCAGATCATGATAAGGAGATGAAGTCTCCTTTGGTTCCTGATGAGGGTTTAAATTCAACTTTGAAGGAAAATCTTGTAGCAAAGAACCCCTTGTCTGCAGTTTTGGGTAAGCAACATATTAGCTTAGATCAGAATCCTCCTATTAATAGGAAGGATCCTAGAGTGGGCCTTTTTTTGGAAGGTTTATTTTTAGTTTGTGAGAGAGGATTATCAAAGCCTCAGGAATAGGCTCAATTAGATAAAGAAGGCTCTTTTCAGAACATGGGCATTAAGGATTTAGTTGTCTCCTCTTAGGAAAAACAAGAAGAAGAAGATGATGAAGAGGAACTCAATTCTAGGGAAATCCTGTCCATCACTCAGAGAAACTATGTTCTAAAAAAATATAACTTTAGGCTGAAAAAGAAAAGAGGTAAGAATATTGAAGGTGAAAGACTTTAGTTAGATGTTTTGAATTCAATTGATACTAGATCCCAATGGACTTTAGTTAGTGTGTTGGTTTAGATAGTTCATTGATTGTTGTTTGGTCATATGCCTTGTTAGATTTATTCCTTCAATCTAGGCCGTTAGCATTTCTGCATGGTTTTTTACTAGGCAAGGCCCCCCACCCTCCCAACCCCCCCCGAAATCTATAAAAAAAAGTCATTAGTTTTAGATAATTAATTAATATTTTAGCTTAGAGGACCTTTTCATCAATGAAAATAAAGCTGAAAAATAATTAAGAACATTGTAAAATTTTCTCAACAATTATTAAAGGCTTTAAGATGTAAAATGGGGTTAATAACCCTATATTGATGGTTGGGGTGATTCCTCCAATATTCATCCATGGCTACAATATAAGGCAATAAGAGTTAGTTTAATTTTTTTGAAGGACTTTATTTTGAATGGGTGGTTACAAAACTGGGGTCCTGAGACGATTCTTAAGGTGGGGAGAGTGAGGTAGGGGAAGAGCGGATAGAGGTGGAATTGATTTTGAATTCCCCATATAATTTATTAAAGGTGATTTGAAAATTTTCAAGTGTTGGTTTTACATTTTCATGAGTTGCTTGGCACTCGATGTTTGCATGTGAGAGATTGGAGACAAGACTTGCATAATCATTTGAGTGGGATATGTTAAAGGATTTTGTGTTGATTTTTTTACTTAAGTAGCTTGATTGGTGGTTTGATTAGTAGTTTTATTTATTAGAGGGGATTAGTAGTATCACTTTCCATAGATGTGGTTTATTAGGGATTATGGATAAATAAGGGATGGAGCAAGTCATGGCTTGACTTTCCCCAATGCCCAAGGAAAAAATAGACCTAGGAGGATTTTTGAATAAATTAGGCATAATGAAGGATTGATTTTCTTTGTGTGAATTTATTATGTGCTTGGTATTTTTAGTTAGAAAATTTTGCATTTCATAAGTAATCTCAACAAATTCATCTTCTTATCTCTTTGATACTAACTCTTTCGTTAGGAATGGTAAAGGCATTCCAACCCAAGAATATGAAGTGTTGGCAACAAAACATCACAAAGGAAGTTGTAAATATTATATGCAAAAACAAGGTAAATCATATAATATGTAGAAACGAATCATAATGAAGCATACTAGTATGAATGAAAGCTCTTGCATATATAGGCAAGGTGAAATACTGAAGTAGCCTAACTGGCCAATGTGAGATAAATCTTCACATATGAAAAACTCACTACAAGATGAAATAGATAGATAATGCACTAAAAAATATGAAAAAATGCATGAAATACATACTCTAACACCCCCTCTCAAGTGAATCTAGATGCTAACAATAACCAAAAAATAAATAGTGGCATATCCATAGTATGAATCCCAAAAATTAGGCCTGATTAGGTACTCATGTACAATATGTATCCATGAAATAAATATGGAAGATGTCCTCATGAACACCCCCCAAGGATAAATTCTAAAACCCTAAGCATGTCATGAAACTCAAGGAAATGAGATGATGCAAAAGGCTTCATAAATATATCTACAACTTACTATTGCGTCAGAATGTACTTCAAGCTAAGAATGCCATCTTGAATGTGTTGAAAAATAAAGTGAATATGTACCTCAATGTGCTTGGTTTGTTGATGCTCAACTGGGTTGAGAGATATGAATTTCACTTTGGTTGTCACACCAAAATATAGTAGGTGAATCCTGTGTAAATCCAAACTCTGTCAAAAATTGATGAAGCTAAAGAATCTACTGACTTGCAATAACTATTGCTTTGTACTCGACCTCTGTAGATGAAAGTGAAATAGCCTGTTACTTCTTTCACAACCAAGAATAGGTGAAGAACCAAGATAAAAGATGTAACCAAAAGTGGAACGCTTGCATCAAGAGAACCTACCCAATCTGAATCACTATATCCTACCAACTAAGTAGAACCCTTAGTGTAGTGTAATCCAAAATGAGTAGTGCCATATAGATATCATATAATCCTCTTGGCAGCCTACCAATGACTATCATCAAGGTCATGTGAAAACCTAGATACAAGTCTAACTACAAATGAAATGTCAAGGTGAGTATGGGTCAAACACATAAGACTCCTAACCATCTACCTATACAATGTAAGATCACAAAGTGGAGTAGTACAAGAGGTAGTGAGAGTCAATCCAAACTATAAAGGAGAAGGAATTGGATTGCAATCAACCATGCCAAAATGTTGAAGAATATCAAGGGTAGAATTCTTCTGACTCAACTAAATCTTTGTATCTGATTGTAAAATCTATAAACCAAGGAAGAAATGCAAAAGGCCAAGATCTGTCATGTCGAATAATGTTGAAAGTGCCTGCTAAATGGTCTAAATCTAAGATGAGGAGATGCCTGTGAGAAGTAGATTATCAACTTACAACACCAAAATAACAATGCCTTCCCTAATATGTTGAATATACACTATGAGATCAAAATGGCAATGAATAAAGCTAGTGGAGAGAAGAAATGAATCTATCTTATTGTACCAAGCTCAAGGTGCCTGTTTGAGACCATAAATATACCTCCTGATTTGACAAATAAGAGAAGTATTATGAACAAACCTAACATGCTACTCCATATAGATTTCCTCACGCAAGTCTCCATGCAAACAAGCACTTTTAACATCCATCTAATATACTGACCAACTTTGTGATGTAAAAAGAGAAAGCACAAGGGAAACATAATTTATATTGACAAGTAGTCAATACCTTCGACCTACGAGAATCCCTTTTCAACAAAATGTGCCTTATACTTATCAATAAACCCATCAACTACATACTTGGTATGCTAAATCTATTTTCACTTAACCAAATTTTTTCCCTTAGAAAGAGTGACCAAATTCCAAGTGTGATTCTTCATCAATGAATAATACTCATTTGTCTTCGCATCATCTCACTCCTATATCCCATGAGCCTATGAAAAAGGTTATGGATTCACAAAGAATGCCTGACATAAAATTTTAGTCCCTGTATAATGTGTATGATGATATTGATTAGGTGAAAGATCCTGAATGAATGGTGCTACCTCAAAAACTATAGTACATGCCCACCTAGGGATAGTGGCAACATCAGTGTGAACGTGATCCTCATCCTTTATAACTTCTTCAAGAAATCCTAAACTGGATCCTCAAAGAATAAATACTTGAGAGGAGGTGAATCATTGAAATAAGAAGAAGACATGGAAGAAGATGAAAAGTCATGAGATATGAAGTGCTCATAAAACTATACATGTGTTCGAAGATGAACATTATGAGTATCAAGATCTAAAAGATGATAAGCTCTCATGTCCCCACAATACCTTACAAAAATCAAAGGTTTGTTTTTCTTGTCCAATGCTTTATTTTTCTTCTTTGGTACAAATGCCCAAGCAAGACTCACAAAGATTTGAAAAATAAGATATCAGGCTTCGTTCCAGACCAAGCCTCCTCTAGAGTCATATGGTCAAGTGTTTGATGCAATGTGTGATTTTGAATGTAGTTCACACAATTAACTACCTCTGCCTAATAGATAGGAGGTAAATCCCATAAATGCATCATGAAATTAGCCATCTCCTTCAAAGTTTAGTTCTTTCTTTCTGCTAAACCATTTTGCTATGAAGTATGAGCAATAGAATGATGGTGAATAATACCATGGATTGCCAAAAAATTAAAGAACACTCAACTGAAGTACTCCCTCCATTATCTTTATGAAGTTTTTTAATGCAATTTGATGACTGTTTCTCGAATAAAGCCTTAAAGATTTTGAAGTGAGAAAAGACATCACTCTTATACTTGAGGAAATAAACCCAAGTACACCTCAAAAAATTATCAATGAAGGTACATGTATACTTAGCTCCATTGAAAGGAGTAGGAAAGACCATCAAATCACTATACACAAGCTCAAATAGTGAATAATCTCTCATGGACACACCCTTAAAAAATGGATCCTAGTGTTATTTCCCTAATACACAATTGGGAAAAACTCCATCAAGATATAAAATTGTAGGAAGACCCTCTACTATACTGTGAGTGCTCAACTCTCTCAAATATCTATAGTTTAGGTGTCCAAATCTCTTATGTTAAAGCTGACTCTCAAAATCTGTATGAGAAACTAAACACATCCCTAAAAGAAGAGTATCAATAAAAACCTTAAAATAGTAATGCCAATAACTATGATCAACAACACCCTATGCAATAAGTGTGTGTGGCTCTAACAAAGCTCAAACTTCAACACCTTGTGGTGTGAAAGTCACTGTCTTGCCCTGACCAAAATGATAAATTTGATAAACTGAATGTAGATTGGTGGTGATGTCTAAAACATATAATGGATCATTGTTGTGGCCACCATTTAGCTATATGTCACCCTTACCTTTAACATAAATGAAGAAATAATCTCCAACCTTAATACTGAAAGTAGAACTCAGACCAAGAGATACAAAAGACTCCTTGGTAGAAGTCATATGGTGTGAAGCACCAAAATCTATAACTTAACTATTTAAAATAGCTAACTATGATCACCTGACAACATTAAGTGATTTTTCATGCTCATGAGATGGAGGAGTGGAGATAAAAATATTATGTTTCCTAACGACATCTTTTAAGGCTTGCATTCTCTTGAAACACCTAGACTCTTCATGACCAATCCCTCCATAATAGGAGCAAGATAAGTTAGACTTATTCTTGGATTTGGAAGATGGTTTGGATTTAGATGTAGTAGTGTTGGGCTTAGGTGAACTTTGAGGTGAAAAAATAATGTTCTTCTTCTTACCCTTAGATTTTCCCTTAGTCTTAGGATGTGAGGCCACTAATGCTTTTTGAGAGGTAAAAAACTCAAGGTGAGACAATTTAGATTCCTCTCTCACAAAACAACTTTAAATTTAACATTTTAAATGTGGTACATAATGCATCCATATTAAAGAAAAAGGTAGAAGCAAAGATTTGGAATGGGCCACTCAACTTAAACAAGATCAAGTATACACACTCTTCATCTTTTTTTATCTCGTCTAGTCCCCTTCAACTATGTCAATAAATGCTTAAAATTTGTGAAGTAGTCTACAATGGATGCAAAGTCATCTAAATTTAGTGAAGTAAGCTCCAATTTAAGCTATATTGCTCTCAAGTGATCTACTTTCTCAAACAAACCCTTTAATTTAGCTCACATTTCAAATATAGGATCACACCCATCAAAATGAAATAAAAGACTATCACTCACATATCCCCAATCAATCCCATATGCTCTTCAAACTTATATTGATGCTAAATTTTTTCAAATTCACGTGTAAACTATGGTTGTGTTTCATTTATTAGAGACCATAATCCTTTGCACTTTATGATTGTTTTCATTCGAGGTCTCCATGTGTGGTAATTATATGTAATCAAAGGCTCACAATGGTCAACACCGGAAGTAGAAGCCATGCTAACTAATCACCAAAAGTAGAAATAATGCAAAGAGTGCACAAAATTGACATTGAGACAACCCCCAAAAGATTGTATTATAAGACCACCCCAATTTAACATTTTATAAAAGTAGTGTATTTTTATAATTTAATGACACCATTGGATAGAGAATTAAAAACCATGCACTTTTGAAAAGAACATATCTTAAATTTGAGTTACAGTTTAAAAGTTACAAGCATTATAATTTTCTATAAAATAAGTTAATATATTAAAAAATTCACTGTAAACTAGAATTTATGACCAAATTAGAAAATAACATAGTCATCAACCACTCATTGGAATCAAAATTGAACCACAGACTGAGAAACACCAACTGACGTGAAACAATATCCTCCTGGTTAATGCTATGCTTATGCAAGTGAATTGTGTTTCTTATTGAAGAAAAAAATTGAATTAAGAGGCTATTTTTGTGAGAGAACAAGGAAAAATATTGTTGTCTTTGCTCCAGATCATTTTAGGAAGATGTAAACTAGTAAATCTAGATTAGTCAAAAAAATTCCAAAGACAAGTTTTCTTCAAATCTGATCAAATCTTTAAAAGAAAAGATGGTGCCAATGTAGAAAAGGATGCCATAGTGAAAAAACTCAATGCAATAGGCCAAAATCAAATTTGAAAAAGATAATGCCAAGATGATATCACAAAGTGCCAAGTTGTTGATTCAATGCCTTTTTCTCATAGGCAGATCCAATGTAGGTCAAGTGAAAATGCCTTAGATAGCAAATGACTATGCCTTGCTTAGATCTTTAAATGTGATGCCATGTTGGAAAAAAGTCAATGTAGCAGTGAAGGAAACAAAGAAAAACATATAAGTAATAGAAAAATAATGCAAAAAATAAAAAATCAATGCCAAAACTCCTTCAAAGGATGCCTCAGCATGAGCATTGCATTCTAATGCCAAAACTAGATCTTTGCCTTCAAAACATATATGAAACAAAAAGATGCCATAGATAGAAACTCCACAAAAGTACCTTATTCTTTTCTACGCAACATATCTTGAAAATTTTGGGATGCTAAATAGAAGTTGAATTCTTTCAACGATAAAATGAGATTAGCAAAAAAGATGGTAGAGAATTTCAATGCCTCTTTTGCATAGTTCAACACCTAGCTTAAGATCTCTTATAGATAGATCTTAAGAAACAAATAAAAGGCAATGCCTTTCTTTATTTAGCAAATGGACATAATTTATCTCCACCGCCTCTCTTTCATAGTGCCTATCTTCCTCCATTAACAAGATCAGATCTGGAACAAATAAAGAGATAAATCCAATGTCTAGCCTCTCTCAAATCTGATATGCCAAACTTCTCTTTCACTGTCTCAAAAAAAACAAAATCTTCAAAAAGTCTGAAAAGGGGCACCAAAGGGCACCAAAATCTCCTCACACGCCTCTCTTCTACACTTCCTCTCCATGACTAGGGAAGAAGTAGCGATAAGGGAAGTAGAAGAAAATTATCTAAAAATTGCAAGCTAATGGATGGTTGTAACTTATCCAGGGCTCTGGTACCATATTAAGAATGGTAAAGGCATTCCAACCCAAGAATTTGAAGTGTTGGCAACAAAACATCATAAAGGAAGTTGCAAATATGATATGCAAAAATAAGATAGATCATATATTATTTAGAAATGAAGCATAATGAAACATGCTAGTACAAAAAAAAGCTCTTGCATCTATAGGCAAGGCAAAATACTGAACTAGCCTAACTAGCCAATGTGAGATAAATCCTCACATAAGACAAACTCACTAAAAGATGAAATAGATAGCTATTACACAAGAAAATGTGAGAAAATGCATGAAATACATAGTCTAACATCTTCATGAGGCAACAAACACTTTGGTTATTTTTTTGGCTTGTGTTGACATTTGAGTTTGTAGGATTTTTTTTGGTGTTGGTAAGAGCCATTTAAAAATTTTCGTAGACAAGAAAGGAGAAACCACAAGTGGTTTCATCTTAGGTGTTGTTGATATACTGGATTGTAGGAATGGGAATATAACCTTTAGGGTTGATAAAGGAAGAAACAAAATTTGGAAAGCAAGGTATGCTTGACAAACTGATAATGCTAAAAAGATGTGAAGATGACCCAACGTAATGTTGAGATAAGATTCATGATGGGTTGACCATAATTTATGTAAGCCTAAAATGGGCATCAACATAAGGACCCTATAAACTAGGAAAGGTAGAAGAACATAGCAGACCAATGCTATATACACGATTGTGATCCATAAAGCAGACCAATGCTATATACACGATTGTGATCCATAAAGCAGACCAAATCTTAATTTTCCTTTTTATACTTTTCAAGGGGATACACTTTTTAATTCCTTATTTAAACAATATAATACAAATTCTATTCGAATCACAACCTAGAAGGACATGCTAAATAATGGTATATACTTTCACAAATCATGATAAAAAAATGATATTTTGTTTGTTGTAGTTGAAAACACCCTTACATAAATATATGAAAAATGTGACCACAAAACAAATCTAACTATCTCGAGTCCATTACTATAATTCAATTTACCACATTTCATCAAATAGTTAATAAATTATATCAATTTCATAACCAATGTGAAGGCACAAGAGCATTGCAACATATAATTATGTTTGGTTATTAAAAAAGGATCTTAATGTTATGGCCTAATATGTTAATGAATTTCATAGATGCTACTCTCAATGTAGGACATATAAACATTGTAGTTTTTAAAAATAAATTTGCGGCTTGAGGACAAATGTTGATCGTATTAAATATTCTTACCTAAGGACAATAAATATTTTGGCATTAATATTTTTAACTTTGACACTTATCACTGAAAGCAATATACTAAATGTTAGAAGTACTTCAAAAAATATAAAAAATAATTGTAAGATCCTTTGCTACTCACAAAATTCAAGTCAATGTACTAATTTTATCAATGTAGTCCATGTAAGCATACTTTTCAAAAAATTAGTAAATACATGATAAACAATAGAATATATATTTTTATCAGACCACAACCTAGAAGGCCACATTACTTAAGGATATATACATCATCAAAGTATGCCAAAAATCAAATATTTGTCACAAGTTGCAGTTAAAAACACCCTGATAGATGTGTATGAAAAATGTGACCTCAAAACACAACTGTATATCCTAAGTCCATAACTATAACCTATGTGACCAATTTTTTTCAAACAATTGATAAATTCCCTGAATTTCATGACCAATGTGAAGACATGAGATGATTATGAAAGTTATTGATGTTTTGTGAATAAGTAAGGATATTAATGTTATAACCTGATATATTGTTGACCTTCATAGGTGTTTCTCTCAATACAATGACATATGAATGTTGTAGTTTTATGTAATGATAAAAAGATATGAAAAACAAGGCTATAGGATGACCTACCACACAAAACCTAAAAAAAATAAACCAAATCATTAATTTTGTGCATACCCAAAAATTATTGTTGTCTATGATTGGCTCAAATAGTTTTAGGGCATCTTAAAAGAATGTGTTTAAGTCTCTATGTAAATTCTGTCAAGGCAGAGGGGAATGAATCCATGCACCCAAACATGATGTCCCCTACCCACTCCAACTATCATTTAATATTTGTATCCATAATACCAGAGTATAGAAAGGAGTAAGGTGCCAACACAAAACCTCAAAAGTACTAAAATGGAAAATAAAAGGCCTTAATATTTGTACTATTCTTATATTTTTGGTGCAATCCTTTAAATATTTTTGTTTAACCCTAAATTGAGAAGTACTTGGGTATTTAGGGTTAAGAATATAGAAGTAGTCTAGGGCACAAGGGTGATAAACTACCTGTATAGCATGCCAATTAAAAGGAAACTCAGACAAACAATATTCTAGATTTATACGATTGAGATTGTTAAAAATAGTAAAGTATAACTTTGATAGATGTTGTAATAAATTGGAAATAATGATACTTACTGGTTTACTATGTGCATGCAAGTCTGATAAAGAATAATTTAGAAGTGGACTGGAAGATGATCCTAGAATAATTGTCATATTTTAAAAAAATCTATTCTATAGCTTTGAATGCTTATGTCAGATCTAAACAATTGTATCGACGCTAGTGTCTAACTCTACCATAAGAGTCTCATATAAAATATTGACTAGATCTTGATGTGACCAATTGGAGTCTTATATGTTTTCTATCACCTTTATTGTGATGTCCTTCGATCATGTGCACAAGTTATCACTTTTTATCAAATGATCAAACTCTAGCTCTTCACCATTGGAGTGATTGTGGAAAAAATGGGTCAGTGCGCTCACAATGTTAAGCTAATGCCAAATACCTCTTTGTCAATGGGTGTTACCTATATATCCACTAATCTGAAGAGGGCTTAAAAATGATGTATTTCTCCCCTATTTATTGGCTTGTGTGTGCACTAGGTGCAATGTATGATAAGCAAAGACATGTAATGACCTATCTTGTAACTTGGAAAATATGGCTCATGGGCTATTCTTTGAATGCTTAAGACCTGTTGAAAGACTGTTCCTATGATTGATATAGAAATAAAGATAAATAGGACATGTTTTATCACTTGAAATCTTGATTGAATCCTTCTTGATATGTTGTCTTATGAGTTATATGTGATTATCAGTGGTGAATGAATGAGGGTTGGTCTTGTATATAAGCCAATATTTTTGATTATATCTCGCATTAAAGTACTTCAACTAATCTTTTGGATATGTTTATTTTGTAAAATGTATGAATTTTGTGCATTAGACACTTTGTAGGAAAATGGATAGTTTCATTGATGCATGTGTTCATTTGGGATACAAGTGTTAAGGGAGCTAGAAAATAGGTATAGATCCAAAACTGGTAGTGAAGGATAATAATTAAGTTTAGAGATTTTTATACAATATAAAATTCCTGGGTCATTAGAATAACAATGGTCTCACTGAGATATAATAAATTTGACATAAATATATAGTGAACTTGATCCTTTAGTAGCGAGAAGGTATAGAAATGAAAGGTACAACCATCATAGGTATTTTCCAAGTGTACAATACTGAAGTACTAAAAATATATCAAAATTTAGCATTTACATTTTCCCCTATTTAATATAGTAATGGAATTACTAGTTTAAAGAAAAAATATGTGTACCTCAGTGTGTATAACCCACCTTATCTTTTCTTGAGCCCATCTTGAGTGTTTTGCTAGTGACTGAACTATAACTAAGAGAATGTTACAATATATAATCAATGTATGAAATCTAAAATTGAAATAATTTGAAATGCTTGTAAGTAAAAAGAACAAGGTTAGGAATACACCTATGTGTTGATGCAACCATCTTGCCTTTTATCAGTTTGACTTGAAATGATACCTCATTATGAAGCATTGAAGATGAGATTAGGAAAAATATGAACTTGCAAGTGCATATAAATATAAATTTGAGGACACAATATCCACAATATTGTTATAAATGTGAGTTGAAACATGACCATTGAGTTTATTTCATCTTAATTATGCAACCCAATTATGTGCATAACTTGGTGAGTGTAACTTAATCAAATCACACTATATATCTAGTGAGGGTGGATGAATTAATCAGATCCAACCTATAAGTATGGTGAAGTTAGATGATTTAATTAAATCTAAATTATAAATTTGGTAAGATTGAATGATTTATTAAACTCAAACTTCTAAAGGTGAACCAACTATTGCAGTAGATTAGATAGATAATAGTCCATAATAGTCCTTCTAGAGTATGATTACAATCCATAATAGTATTTGAAATCTAGAAAATGATTTAATTTTACAAATTTTAGGTGCCCCTTGCATGGCATATACACCACATATATGTCTCAAGCTGAAATATGGGTATAATAATAGTACCAATGTATAGATTACTGACATAAATATGTATTTAAATCATATAACTGTGAAATCTAGTGAATTGTGAAACTAGTGTAAGTGTGGAGTACACCCACTAAATCTAGAGAATTTGAAAATCAGTGTAAATGTGGAGAACATGTTTTTATAACATGCCCCCACTATAATATAAAACTATAAAAATGTGGAAGTCATGCCTCTATGACATGCCCCCACTGATATGCCCCCCTTTTGAGGCGAGGGGAAATATAATTTGGTAGTTACCTTATCTCAAAAGGGTAAGATAACTATATAAGATGTGTATGGATCATGTAACATATACAAATAACATGTCTAGGTAGATATAAAATTTAAGCATACGACATGTGATCACATCAAGTATTAATTTGAAGGATATAGATCATGGAAACGTCTAGAGCATAAGAGTACAAGCTCAACAAGAAATGAAACACACACATAAGTGCACTCAATAGCAAATCAAAAATAAATGGTCCAAAGAGACCTCATACAAGGAGCATGTTCAAATGCCACATAATTTAAGTGGCATGACTTAGACAAATGTCCACAAAGCATATCTTAATATTTTCAAATGTCCATACAAAAAATAATGACATATTCAAATATCTAAATAAGTAAACAAATGCACGGGGGCCACAATCAATGGAGCATATTCAAATGCTCAAGCGAGTAATAAAATGACAATCAAGGAACACACTCAAGGAATTGCATTAAAGAAAGAATGAAATATAATCAACCACCATGAATGTAACATACTAGTTCTTAAAAATATGTGCTTTCAAAAAACATTAAGTATATAGCATATCAAGTACACTGTGAAAGGTATAAGCATGGATATAAGTGATTTAACTTTTAAGGGATTATGTAATGTAAACCCTAGGTTGTTAAAAGGTATGAGTAAAATAAATCATGGTAGAAATATACAATAAATACAACCACTAATTTGTATAAGAATTTACCTAATATGATATTTATAAAAATATCAATGAATAATAAAAATAAGTACTTTGCTAGAAACTAAGATAGAATGATCTAGAGGTTCAAAATAGGTGTGAAAACTGATATGAGTCTCACAAACAAGGTCTAAGTGTCAAAAACCATTCTAGATAGTAGCACTATACCTTGGATAGTAGAACACCATGGTATACTCTTAATTTTAGTGCTTGTGTCTTTTGTGTAGAAACTATCCCATCTTTTGGGTGCACCTCTGGCTGAGTCTGATTTGCCTGTACCTATGTGGATGAGCCCTGATTCACTATTTATGCATTATTTTTTATTAATTTAGGAGCAAAACCTAGACCTCCATGTTTTTAGGGCATTTGAGTGGCATAAGTAGCAAAAATATGATGTTAGATGGTTAGGTTGGACATCCTCAACACCCTAGTGTGTTGAGAGTTGCCTACATACCAATACTCTGAGGAGGGATCAATCCTGATGGAGTTCTTCCACCTAAGTGTTTGGTATAATTACAAGTGAATGCTAATATGAGGGTTGACTTGAGTGATTTTAATAAGACTTGAGACTAGAAATCTATGTATTTTGGGCTTGAAATGATAGTAGATGATTGTATGCAGAAGTAGGGAAGAATAGGGATCAATAACCTTGATTATGCACAACTTGTTCTAAACTTGTTAGTGTATTTTGCATTTTATTTCCATCTAGTGGATAAAGGGATAAAATTCATATATATATACTAATTTAGTACTCATGTAGAGTGTGAAATAGGTCTATGCCAACCCTAGGTATTTTAGGAATTGAAAAGATATTCATTGGGGTTGAAATTAGGCAAGGGACACTAGCACTATATCTTAGTCAAAAAACATCGCTAGTGTCTAGGTGGCAGAACTTGAGGAACTAGGGGCCTGGATCCCTAGGGGAAGGTTTGGGACTAATTTTGGGATGCTTAGAGATGTGTAATGCCCACACAAAATCTAGGTAAGGGTCGAAAGAGGCCTTAAGATAGGTTTAGGGCTAAGTTGGGGATGGTTTATCTCAAGGGACACTCATTACACTCAAGTGACATCTTATATGACTAGATTTGCTTCCCCTTTATTTTAGAAATTCAACAAAGTAAGATGACTAAGATAAAAGAAAATTAAGTGTACTTGAACTTACTTAAGAGGCGAAGCCCATGAATTTGGGTTTGAGTTTGTGAATCATGATTTATTATGTATCTTACAAATTAAACATGGATGAATTAGTCCTTACTTAAGGAATATCAAAAGTGAAAACAAAACTAAGTAAAGAGATAAGAGAGAGAGGAAACAAATGAATACACCTCATTGGGTATGTGAACCAATGCAAGAACTTGGTGACATCTTGTGTCTGTGTATTTGGTGATCAAATGGTGAATAAATTATATTGAGATGAATATATTGATCAATCCTCATGTGTGGGTGGCTCAAGAAATTAGTCCAATTTTGACTCCATCATTACCACCCCTATTTTGTGGATCATAATCTATGAATAACTTGGATTACACTGATGGCTTGTCTAACCCTCCTATGTAGGTGGTTCAAGAAATCAAGTAGGATATGAATCCATCATTGCCTACCCATGTGTAGTAGATTAATCTATGAATAAAAGTATATGATGTAACTAAAACTATGTAGGATGTCTCTAGGGCCATCCAAAAACTATGAAATGTAAAATGGCTAAGGGGCCTCTCAGGCACTTGGAAATGTAGCTCAGAGACTACATAGAAATGCCAACTCTTATAGATAGAATAAGGCATCATTCTATTATGGAACCTTATGCAAATGGTGTCTAAAGTATACAATGTAGAGAATGACATGGAGTTTGCCATTCCATATGAGATGAGATGGTGTAAAACTAATCATGTAGAAACAATGTGCCATGCACATAACCTCAACTCTGACATCTATGCATATGGATTCTAGATTGAGTTGTAGTAATATGAGTCTATGTATATAAACCTAAAATTGGAGTGATCATGTCATGCATGATACCCCCAATCTAAGAAAACTTGGTATGATTCTATCTAAAACTAAGCATAAATTGATCAAATATAATAACCTATGACTGAAACTATGTAAATCTAGGCTATAACTACTATGTTCTTCTATTGAATATATATTTTACTATTTTTGGGATACTATATAGTAGCATGATTCTTTGGACATTAGTACACTATGTTAGTGTCTTACTTTCAACACTAGTGTCCACCATGCTATTTTTCTACCAAACTAACTTTGATCTCTATCTGACTATTTTCCATTATGTTTTCCTGATTTTGATATTTGTAATTTTATGTTTGCATGTTGAAAACTATAGTCTAAGAGCACTCAGATGGCTTGATATCCGTGACAAACCCCTATAAATCCGCTTATGTTGAGAGGAGTTATTGTACCTATGCAAAAAATGTCTTCAAAAGAAAAGATCTACAACATGTGTGTTAGGCTAAAAACATATAATATCTATGTGATAAACCAATAAAATGTGTATACATGACATCATAATGCAAGATAATTTGAGCATAAGTTGGTAATGTAAGATGTATGTTTGATCTAGCATTCGAAAGGTTTTCAAGATAGATATTATAATTTAAGCATGTGTATAAACTACATAATCTGAGAATAATTTGAGTAACTACCTAAGGGTATGGGGCATGATGTCCATCAAGGCACCCAAAGAGGAAGGGGAGATGCATGAGGTCCCTCATGGCATATAAAACTGAGTGTAAGTGTAATAATCAAGAGACAAGTGTCATGGACATGATGCATGTTAGGTTGTGGAGCTAAAAGCTTCAACCCTTTGCAAACTGTGGAATAATGGTTGCTGAGATCCAGGAGAACCGGCGTCGGCAGCAGGACCGACGTCGGCAGAGACCAGTGCAGAAGGCCACCGGCGACGACAGGAAGTCAGCCGATGTCGGCAGAACCAGACAAGCAGGGACCGACATCAGTCGCCTGTGTGTTCCAGAACTGCTCGTTTCACGGACGGTTAGTTAAGTGAACGAAGAGTTTGCATGTTGAGACCAGTTAGAGTCTTGGGCTGCGAGGACAATTGTCTAAATTAAGAGTCTAAGTTATTGTTTGAGTTAGGGATCTATTTATAGACCCATTGGCATGTATTGTTAATGCATGAGATAGAAAGGAAGAGTTCCTTCTAGTTGTAAGATCTGTGAGTTGCAGGTTGTTGCAAGCTCATTGGGGATCTACATGTAAGTTTGGTCTTTGAATTGCAGGTTATAGGTTCATGAGAGATCAGCTTGAAGTGCTATAGAGTGCTTGGTGTACCGGCAGGGTTATTACTGACTGGTTGGTGAGGTGAACACCAATTCTGTGTGTGTGAGTTGGTTGTTGGGACCATTTTTTGTGTAGGAGAGTGTGTGTGAGAAGAATTACTGTACACTTGAGGTGTGGCGATCCTCTGTAAGGTGAAAGAGTGTGGCGGCTCTTTGTTGTATTCTTTTCTGTATAATGTTAATACAAGATAGTGTATTGTCTCTCATATTCTGTGCTATTGGTGAATTCTAGTTACTTGTGTTTCTGGTTATTTCCGCATATTCAATTGCTTATATTTGGTAATCATACTGTGCTCTTTCTGAGGAGCAAGATCCTAATAGGTGGAATTAGAATAGGTGTGTTTGATCTTGGATTTACCTCCACCTTTTCATAACAATGCATACATGAAAGAATACATACAACACACATAAGGCATGTAAAGTAGGCCAAGGGGCCACAATACAAGGGACATGAACACATGTCACTAAATGTGAGAAAACAATACATACAAGGATATGTTTAAATATCCACATATGCAAAAAACAAGAAGGTTGGATTAGAAACACATGGAAGGACATGTTTAAATGTCTACACACACAATCAGGATGGCACATCCAAGGACATGGGCACATGTCCAAAGCATACATACAATGAAAGAGATTGGCATATAGCCATAGAATAGTGACATATTCAAATGCCTTCAAATAGATGTAGAAACATGGAGACACAATCAAGTCTAAACTAGGAAAGCTAAAAATGAAAATATGCATGAACATGTGGTATAAATCCATATAAGAGCAAAGATGTACATAATTGAGTCTATAGTAGTAGTAGTCAAAAAAAAATCTAAGTAGTATATGATGATCAATATCAATATATAAATAATGCTAAATATGTATATAGAGTATATAAATATGTATCTTGTCAAACTAGAATATATGTATGTGATGCCTCTAATGGGTGAATGCATCAATGATGAATCTATGTATGTGATTCCCACAAATGGGTTAATGTATCAATGATGAATCTATGTTTGTGCCCCTAGTGGGTTGATAGTAACAACTCTGGATCAGTGTGCTGGACCTAGGTCTTGTAAGAATATAAAAATAAAGAGAATAAGTGAAGCATGTATGTATGATAAAATCAACTATACTAAGATAGCTCGCATATGTAGTACCTGTAAAGTATAAATAATGTGAACATGGATATGTAAATAATTTAAATTTTGTGTTTTTGAGAAATATCTAAATGTTTTTTTATTTTGAACATATTATATTATTTTTGTGTTTTTTGAGTATAAGCTATGTACAAGCAATCATGAAAATGAAACTATATAAAATGAGCAAGATAAGAGAAACTATGTACAAGTAAACTGGGAATAGATGAAACTATGTACAAGGAGAGTGCTATAGATAAGAATATGTGTGATGGTAAGGAAAAGTGTTAGAATCCTAACATGCCATCAATGGGATGCCTCTATGTATCATAGGGGGCATCTTCATTTTATGAGTGGTCTGTATCATAATAATATGGATTATTATAGTCATCTTCTTCATTTTTGTTTATCAATGTCTAGATTATTGATTGGGATCTTGCCATCTGAAACTATATCCACTATAGGTTTAGTTTGCTTTGAAGACTCTATTTTTAGAAGCCCTCTTTTGAGAATGATTGTTGTGTTAGTCTAATTTTGAATGTGCAACTTAAGTTCTTAATATTTTTATAACATTACATGTGTATCTGGATCTTTTGCCTTGATAAGCCGTATCTATGAATGATTTGACTTAGTATGCTCCATGAATCCCAAGCCTTGTTGACCCATATTATTAATTGATAGAATAAGAGTAATGATGCCTTTGACATGTTTGCCTAACCCTTGACCTTGATAATAAAACTATTATAGATATTTTTGACCAAACCCATTTTGTTTTGAAAGTGGGATATCATTCTAGAGAGGTATATTTGCATATTTTACTTGCTTTATCTATGCTTTTTGTACTATTTATTGCTTTTATTTTTCTTTATCAATCTTTTGTTGTTCTAAGTTATGTTTTGGTAACCAATTTTGTACTATTTTTGAATTTGACTGGTTTTGAATTTGTACATGTGCCATTTTATGTTGTTTGTATGATGTGTCATTATTTGAGTCATCTTTATTAATTACCTATTGTATTTTCCTTTTTAATGCTAAACATGAATCAGTGTGGTTCCCATGCATTCTATGGTATGCATAATAATATTTGGATCTCCTCAATGGATGTAGAGGAGGTAGGCTAATCAACTTAGCTTTAATCACCTACCTTAAAATCTCACTTGAACTTCTATTTGATCTTTGAACATTTTGTTAATCACTAGTTGTAGATGCACTTTTTTGTGATTTCTTGTTTTGATATGTAACATTGCTTGTCATAAATTGACTACGTGAAGATGCATATACATGATTGACATTAGTGTACCCTAGAGACTATTATTTTGTAATTTGATTTTCCAATACTGTAATATTTTCATGTAATAGTTGATTCTAATTTTACAATTCTAAAATTAGCTTGATTATACTGATAATTTTATCCCTTAGAGTCTCACAAATGTAAACCCTAGTAGCTTCTGATTGAACATGAAAACACACATTATGAATGGGAGATATGGAAAGAGAAGGGTTTGAAGCATGGATAGGTTGAGTATAGACATTTGAAATAGTAGTATATGATACATCACCTATTGGAGGAGTGATGGGATGGACTTAGTTAGAGGGAAAGTAGCTATCACCCTCTTTGAAATGAGGATGAAAAGAATATTCTTTATCCATGAAATTTGAAAATGCAACTTGGAAGAGGATTTTTAGGGTAGAATACATAAGGTTTGAAAACCCTAACACAACCACTAAAAACATGAAACAAAAGGATAGAAACCCTAATATCATCTAGGGCTAGGGGTTTTAAAATATTTGAAGTCAGGGTCACTAAATGTTTAACTTTTAAGGGATTATGGAATGTAAACCCTAGGTTGTTAAAAGGTCTAAGTACACTAAATCAAGGTAGAAATATGTAATAAATATAACCATTAATTTGTATAATAATTAACCTAATCTTATATTTATAAAAATAATAATGAATGACAAAAATAAGTACGTAGATGGAAACTAACTGAGAGAAATGATTTAGAGGCTAATAATTAGTGTAAAAGCTGATCTAAGTGTCATAAATAAGGTCTAGGTGTCAAAAAACCTCTTGGATAATAGCACTATACCTTGGATAATAAAGCACTGCGCTAGTGTCCTACTTTTCATGCTTGTGTCATTTGTGTAAAAAGTGTCTAATATTTTTGGTGCACCTTAAAATTAGTTTGATCTGCATGTACTTGTGTGGATGAGCCTTGATTCACTGTCTATGCACTATTTTTTATTGATTTAGGAGCAAAACCTAGACCTCCATGTTGTTAGGGTATTCGAGTTTCTCAAGTAGTAAAAGTGTGATGTTAGCTAGCTAGGTTGGACATCCTCAACACCCTATTGTGTTGAGAATTGACTACATACCAATACTTCAGGGAGGGATCATGCCTGATGTAGTTCTCCCACCTAAGTGCTTGGTGCAAGTACAAGTGAATGCTAGTATGAGTGTCAAATTGAGTGATTTGAATGATAATTGAGACTGAAAATATATGTATTTTAAACTTGGGATGGCTGTAGATTGCTGTATGTAAATGTAAGGCATAATAAGGATCAATAGCCTTGATTTTGTACAACTTGTTTTAAACTTGTTAGTGTATTTTGCATCTAATTTCCATCTAGTGAATAAAAGGCTAAAATTCATGTATATTTACTAATTTGGTGCCTGTGCAGAGTCTAAAATAGGTCTAAGACAACCCTAGGTGTCTTAGGATTTTGAAATATATATAGGGGTTGAAGTTATGCAAGGGACACTAGCACTATACCGTGGTCACTAGCGTTATACACTAGTGTCCAAAGAACAATGCTAGTGTCTAAGTGGTATAACCTGAGGCACTAGGGGAATATATCCATAGGGGAAGGTTTGGGACAGATTTTGAGATGTATAGGGATATGTAATGCTTGCATGAAATATGGATAAGGGTTGAAAGAGGCCCTAAGATAGGTATAGGGTTAAGCTAGGTATGGGTAGTCTCAAGTGATACTCATTGCAATCAAATGACATTTTATATGACTATAATATGCATGTGTAAGTATATAATCTCAAAAGTGATAATGGAAAGTGATCATATAATAATATAACATAGGTGTATCATGATCAAATAAGCAGATTCCCCATTTATACTTATGATGTGAGTAGAAGGAAGGCCCAACATAGTTATGTGCATATATCATGTGTCTGATATGCTTGTATCACACTCAAAGTATAAATGAAACATATTTGTATATATGACAAATAATGATATGATATATACTAACATGGAGCAAACAACATTTATAAAAAACAATACAACTAGGAATATGTTGAATATTTTTGACATTTTTTACTATTTTTGTATTTTATTGATATATATATATATATATATATATTGAATATTTGTAGATAAAAAAGATAACCTATTATCCCATCCAAGTGATACTCATAGGTATCTCCAATATTTAAATATGGTATATCAAACTGGTGGTACTATTGAGGAGCATGTATATGTGTAATATTTGGCACTATAGTCTCCGTGATGCTCTACATATGTATCCTAAGACTCTATGGTCTCTAAGAGGTAATAAAAGGATTAGGGGTTTGTGGAAACCATAATTTTGTGCTCTATAGTTTATTAGACTTAGCAATAATATGAACAAATTTAGTTGCTATGGATAACTGAGTATATTGTGTAGTAGTAGATAATAATTCCATGGAATCCAATGTGTATCTTGGATGCAATGCTATCTCAAGTATGGGTCACCTAGGAAAGGGGATTGCCTTTTTATTAGTAACATTTCACATAGGATTAACCTTATTAGGTTTGATAATTATCTCTTTTGGAATAAAATTCTCTTATTCAAGTGGATGTTCATATGGAATTCTGATAATTGTGACCACCCTATTGGTATGAATGTATTTAATACAACCATGCACTATGGAATGCACTATGAAAAGTTTATGTATCCAAAGTCATCCAAATAGCATATCAAAGACTCCCATGTATGGTATAATTGATAAGGTAGTGACCACATGTGTTGGGCCAACCTATAAAGGTAAATCAATCTCACCAATAACATGCTGTGAGGTCCCATCAAATACTCTGACCATTTTGTTTAGAGGGTATGAATCATCATGTGTATATTCCACATATGTAAGTAATGTCATTGTTTAAACATTATTGATGGCACCATGATCAATTATAACACTATAAATAGGCTAGTGATCAAGGTATGCTTGAATAAATAATGAATTAATATCTGAGTCATCATTCACAATCTCATTATCATCAAAAGCAATAGAGGGTATTTGAACCATATAAGGTATATGCCATGTATAAATACCAATAATACCATCAAATGGATGCCCATAATGTGGTGGAGGAATATGTACATTATATGCCATTTGCACTTCTAGATTTTTGTAAGAATGATCTTGTAATGAATCACTAAATAACTTTTAGTTTTGATGGTCACTAGGTTATGACGTTGAATCCTTGGAGGATCATTAAATTTAAGCTATTAGTTATCAATAAGGTCTTAGATATTATGATTCAACGTATAACATCAATTATTAGAATGTCTAGGGCCTGGTGATAGTCACAATAAACATTTGTGCCATACCATGAGGTAGAGGTCTACTCATATCAACTTATATGGAAGGAAGGAGAGATATAAAATGATAATCTACAAGATTCTTTAAGTAGTGAAATTGGAAACTTAGACAATCATGTAAATTATCTCTTTGGTGCATTAGATGAGAAAAATTGAAACTAGTAATTGGGTTGAAGTGCCAATGGTTCCCATGGATGATGTAGCCATATGAATTTTGTCCTTGGGAACAATAGTGTAAAATCATAATTCGTGCTCCCATTAGATGTTTGAAGTTATTATATTCTCAAGGGGAGGGGTTATTGGCATGAAATTAATTGTGGTACCACCTAAGGATTCACCATTACTAGGTGAGGATGGCTTAGTCTTACATGTTTACTGATTCCATCTATTGTAACATACAAAAATGCATCCATTAAGGTCTTCTTGTTATTGAGATGATTGACTGGTGCTTATTTATCTTCCATTTGAAAATGATTTTTTTGATTAACATTTTCCATTGCCTATAACTCAAAATTTTTTTTCAAAATTTGAAACAACAAATTATGACAATTATAAAATTAGAAAAAATAGGAAAACTCTAGGTCAATCTTGGGTTTGAAGACCAAAATTTGGGTTCACCAAATGTTTAACCCTATATTGAGAAGTATGTAGGTATCTAGGGTTAATAATATAGTAGTAATCTAAGGCACAAGGGTTATAAAATACCTTTATATTAGGCCAAGTAATAGGAAACTCAAATAAATATTATTATGAATTTATACAATTAAGAGTAATAAAAATAGTAAAATACGACTATTGATAGATATTGTAGTAAATTATAAACAATGATACTTAGCTGTTTTACTATGTGTATGCTAGTTTGAGTAGGAGTATGTTCGAAGTGGATGGATGATGATCCTAGAGAAATTGCCATATTATGAAAATATCTATTTTATAGCTTCAGATGCTTACATCGAATCTAGATAGTTACACCAATGTAGGTGTCTACCTCTTCTGTAGGTGTCTTATACATAATATTGACTGGATCTAGTTGTGACCAACTAGAATCTTTTGCATTTTCTATCTCATTTCTTCTGATGTCCTCAATTCATGTGCATAGGTTGTTGCTCTTTGTTAAATGATCAAACTCTAGCTCTTCACCCTTGGAATGATTGTGGAAAAAATGGATTAGTGGGATCATGGTGTAGAGTTTACCCCAAAGACCCCTCTATCAATGGGCACTACATATATAGCCACTACTCTAAATAGGCCCTTATACTGATGTAGTTCTCTTTTATGTGTTGGCTTTTCTGCACAAGGGTGCAATGTGTGATAAACAAAGACAAAAATGACCTAGCTTATAACTTGGATAATGTGGTTCATGGGTTGTTCTTTAAATTATTCAAACTTGTATAAAGACTGTTCCTATTACTGACATGGAAATAAGGACAAATAGGGCATATTTTCTCATTTGAATTCTTGATTGAATCCTTCTTGGTATATTATCTTATGAGTTATATGTGATTTATAGGTGGTAAATGAATGAGGGTTGATCTTATATATATGCCAACACTTTTTGGAATTATATTGCATTAAATAACTTAGGTTGACTTTTTAAATACATTTATTTTGCAAATTAGATGAATTTTAGGCACTAGACACTTTTAGAAAAATGGGCAGTTGCATTGATGCATGTGTTCATTTGGGATGCAAGTGTCCAGGGAGATAAAAGATAGGTATAGGTCTAAAACTAGCAGTGAAGGATAATAATCAGGTTTAGATATTTTTTACAAGTATAAAATTCTTGGGTCATTAGAAAAATAATGGCCACACTAAGAGATAATAAATTTGTCATAAAGAGATAGTGAACACGAGTCTTTCAACAATGAAAATGTATATAAATAAAAGGTACATCCATGATATTTCCTCCCCATTTAATCTAGTAATTAAACTATTAGTTTAAAGGAATAAAATGTGTACTTGAGTGGGTACAACCCACCTTGTCTTAACCCACCTTGAGTGATTTTTTGATGACTGACCTGTAACCAAGAGAATGTTACAATATATAATCAATGTATAAAATCTTAAATTGAAATAATTTGAAATGCTTGAAATTAAAATAAAAATGTTAGGAGTACACCTATGTGTTGATGCAACCATATTGCCTTTTAACAATTTGATTTGAAATGATGCCTCATTATGAAGCAATAAAGCTGAGATTAGGAAAAATATGAACCTAAAAGTGCATATATATAGAGATAATTGAGGATAACATGCCCATAATCTTGGTGTAAAGGTGAGTTGAAACACGACTATTGAGCTTGTTTTATCTTAATCGTGCAACCCAAATATGTGCATAATTTGGTGAGTGTGAGTGACTTAATCAACTCACACTATATATATGGTGAGGTTGGATGATTTAATTAAATCCAACCTATCATTATAGTGAAGTTAGATGATTTAATAAAATGTAACTTATAAATTTGGTAATATTGAGTGATTTAATAAACTCAACCTTCTAAAGGTGAACCAACTACTACAATAGATTGACTTGATAACAGTCCATAACAATCCATCTTGAGTATGATAACAATTCATAATAGTATTTGAATTTTGGATAATGATTTGATTTTACAAATTTTAAGTGCCCCTTACATGAAATATACAAATCATATATGTCTCAAACTAAAATATGGGTATAATAATAGTACCAATGTATAGAATTCTACAAAAAATATGTAATTAAATCATATAACTATGAAATTTGGTGAATTGTGAAAGTGGTGCAAGTGTGGAGGACATGTTTCTATGACATGCCCCCACTGAATCTAGATAATTTGAGAATTAATAAAAATGTGGAGAAGATGTTTCTATAACATACCCCCATTAAAATATGAAACTATGAAAATGTGGAAGTCATTCCTCTATGACAGGCCCCCACTAATATGCCCTCTTTTTTAGGTCAGGGGAAATATAATCTAGTAGTTACTTTACCTCAAAAGGGTAAGATAAATGTATAAGCTATGTATAGGTCATTTAGAATATAAAAATAACATGTCTAGGTATATATAACATTGGAGCATAAAATATGTGATCACGTCAAGTCCTAATTTGCATGATATAGATCATGAAAAAATCTAGAGAGTAAGAATAAAAGATCGACAAGCAATCAAACACAAACACAAGAGCACTCAAAATCAAAACAAAAGGAAATGGTCCAAAGAGACGTCATATAAGGGGCATGCTGAAATGCCACACAATTTAAGGGACATGAATTAGTCAAATATCCACAAAACATATAATAATGTATTCAAATGTCCATACAACAAATAATAACATATTCAAATGTTAAAATAAGTAAACAAAGGCATGATGGCTATAATCAATGGAGCATATTAAAATGCTCAAGAGGGCAATACAATGCATAACATGGTAAGCAAGGAACACACTCAATTAAGTGAATTAATGAAAACATGGAATATAATCAACTAACATGAATATAACATACTAGCTCCTACAAATATGTGTTTTCAAAAAACATTAAGTACCTAAAATATCAAGTACACTGTGAAAGGTATAAGCATGTATATAATCATGTGTAAGTATATAAGCTCAATAATGATAATGAAAAGTGATCACAAAATAATATAACATAGGTGTATCATGATCAAAAAAGCATATTCTTCTAATGTACTTATGATGTGAGTAGAAGGAAGACCCAATATCTTTATGTGCATATATCATGTGTCTTGGTATGCCTGTATTACACTCAAGTGATGCATGAAACATATATTTATATATTAAAAGGAATGATATTATATATAATAACATGGATCAAACAAAATTTATAATAAATAGTATAATTAGGAACATGTTGGATATTTTTGGTGTTTTTGAATTTTTTTAATGTTTTTGTATTTTCTTGAAATATTTGATTTTTTTTGGGAATATTTGGAGATAAAAAGGCTACCCTATGATCCCATACAAGGGATAATAATAGGTATATTTGATCTCAAAATATGGTATATCAAACTAGTGGTACTATCAAGGAACATGTATCTGGCATTATAGGCTTTGTGATGCTATATATATGTATCATAAGACTCTATGGTATTGAAGAGGTAATATAAGGACTATGGGTTTGGGTTCATAAAACCCATAACTTTATGCTCTTTATTTTATTAAAATTAGAAATAAGAGGAACATGTTTAGTTGCTATGAATAACTAAGTTTGTTACATAGTAGTAGATAAGGATTCCATAGATTTCACTGCATATCTCTGATGTAATGGTCTCTCAAGTATGGTTTGCCTAGGAAAGGGGATTGCCTATTTCTTACCATTTCATAGAGGATTAACTTTATTAAGTTTGATAATTAGATATCTTGGAATGAAATTCTCTTGTTTAATTGGATGTTAATATATAATTCTAAGAACTATGACTACCATATTTGTATGAATGCATTTAATACACCCATGCACTGTGAAAAGTACTATGTGGAGGTTATGTATCCGAAGTCATCCCAATAAAATATCAAAGACTCATATATATGGTATAGCTAATAAGGTAGTGACCATGTGTTTGACCAACCTATAAAGGTAAGTCAATCTTACTAAGAACATGCTATGAGCTCCCATCAAATTCTCTGACCATTTTGGTATAAGGTTACAAATCATCATGTCCATATCCTAAATTTACAAGTAATGTCATGTTGCAAACATTATCACTAGCACCATTATCAATCATAACAGTATGAATAAGATAGTGATCAAGGTATTCTCAAATAAATAATGAATGAATATCTGAGTCATTATCCACAATTTTATTGCCATCAAAATTAATAGAGGGTATCTGAACCATAAGAGGTATATGTCATGTATAAGTAGAAATAATACCATCTAATGGGTGCCCATAATGTGGTGGAATAATATGTGCATTATATGCCATTTGCACTTCTAGATTATTCTAAGAATGATCTTATAATGAATCACTAAATATATTTTGGTTCTAATGGTCATCAAATATAAGTTGTTGGTTATTGAAAAGGTCTTGAATATTATGTTTCAAGGTATAAAATTGATTATTAGAATGTCTAGGGCCTGGTGATAGTCATAATAATAATTTGTGTCATATCCATGAGGTAGAGGTATAATCATATCAAATTCTATGGGAGGAGGGACATATATAAAATAACAATCTAAAATATTCTTAAGTAGTGAAGTTAGAGACTCAGGCAATCATGTAAATTATCTACTTGGTGCATTGGATAAGACAAGCTAATTAGCTTATTGTGACACTACATTAATAGTTGTATTTGTTTTCATTTTATATTTTGTAGGTTTTAATCTATAGCTTGGTTTGATATAAAATTTGGTATTGAATGTAGTCAATATGTCTTATACACACTTAAGCTTGTTCAATGAAATAAGTTTTATTTCATGATCTCAAACAATATGGCATACATCATCAAAATATTTAAACTTTTTAAAAATATCTTAAATTTCTTTATATACCATTTGATTTTTCATTTTGTCCAACATTGTCTTGTACTTCAAGACATATTCATTGATAGGTTCATTGGTTCCTTGTTTGATCTTTGCAAGTTGGGAATATGATATATTTTTAGTAATGTTGATAAAGAAGTGTGCCAAAAACTGATCCAAAATAGGTTTAAACACTTTTACCTATTGGATTGGTAAATAATATAACCACCTTAAAGCATAGTCCTTGAGGCTCCTTACAAATAGTTTAGTCTAAAGTTTATCAGTGGAAGCATAATCAAGGCATGCCACATAGAAAGAGTAGAGATGCTATTTAGGATCACCCTTTTTATCATAAAATTTGAACTTAGGTTAAAAAAAATAGTTAGAAATGGGTGAAAATATATCTTAGGTGAAATTGAGTTATGTAACACCTCTTATGAATCAATAACAAAAGGTGTTTTCATATATTTTTTTGAATATTACTAATCTTAACTTGTAAAATTTTTATAGTTTGGTAAATATATTAAACATTTTGATTACTAATATTGGAATTTTGATAAGCCACAAAAGGATTTATACCCATGCTTTGAGTTGATATAGGCATTGAAACTGGTAATTGGGTTTAAGTGACAATGATTCTCATGGAGGATGTGGTAATAAGATTTTGGTCCTTGAGGAATAATAGTGTAAAAACATAATCTGTTCCCCAATTAGATGTATGAAGTAATGATATGATCAAGGGATGGCTATTAGTATGGAATAAATTGTGGTACCACCTAATGATTCACCATCAATAGGTGAGGATGCCTTAGCCTTGGTATGTTTACTGATTTCATCTCTTGTAACATACAAAAATGTATCTATTAAGGTCTTGTTGTTATTGAGATGATTGACTAGTGATTCTTTATCTTCCATTTAAAAATGATTTTTTTGATTAACATTTTTTAATGCTTATAACTATAAAAATATATTTAAAATTTGAAACAATAGATTACAACATTCACAAAATTAAAAGAAAATAAGAAAACCCTAGGTCAATCTAGGGGTTTGAGACCAAAGGTTGGGTTCACCAAATGTTTAACCTTAAATTGAGAAGTATGTTGGTATTTAGGGTTAAGAATATAGAAGAATCCTAGGGCATAAAGGTGATAACATACCTCTATAACCGACCAAGTAATAAAAACTCAAACAAACATTATTATGAATTTATACAACTGATATTGCTTAAAATAGTAAAGTAAAACTATTGATAAATATTGTAATAAATTCGAAATAATGTTACTTATCTAGTTTACTATGTGCATAAAAGTTTAATTAAGAGAGGATGGAAGTGGACTAGATGATGATCCTATAACAATCATCATATTCTAGAAATATCTTTTATGTAGCTTCAAATGCTTACGTTAGATCTAGATGGTTGCATCGACACAAGTGTTTAACTCTACCACAAGTTTCCTATACAAAATGTTGACTAGATATGGCTATGACCAACTAGAGACTTATAGGTTTTCTGTTGCCTTTATTCTAATTCTTCAAATCATGTGCACAGGTTCTCTCTCTTTGTCAAATGATCAAACTCTAGCTTTTTACCCTTGGAGTGACTGTAAGAAAAATAGGTGAATGGGATCAAGGTGTCATGCTAACCCTAAAGACCCATCTATTAATAGGTGCTACCTACATAGACACTAATTTGAAGAGGCCCTCATAATGATGTAGTTCTCTTCTATGTGTTGGATTGTGTGTGCATAAGGGTGCAATGTGTGATAAGCAAAGACATGCAATGACCTATCTCATAACTTGTAAAATATGAATCATTGATTGCTCTTTAAAAGATTCATACCTATATAAATAATGTTCATATGACCAATATGGAAATGGGGACAAATGTGGCACAATTTATCATTTGAATGCTTAGTTTAATACTTTTTCGTATATTATCTTGTGAGTTGTATGTGATTTCTAGGTGGTGAATGAATGAGGGTTGATCTTGTATATATGCCAATCCCTTTTAGAAATATCTCACATTAAGGCACTTAGGCCAATATTTTGGATGCATTTATTTTGCAAATTTGATGAATTTTGGGCACTTGACTCTTTGTAGAAAAATGGACACTTGCATCGATGCATGTGTTTATTTGGAACACAAGTGTCTGGGGAGCTAAAAAATAGATATAAGTCCAAAACTAGTAGTGAATGATAATAACCAAGTTTAGAGATTTTTATATAATATAAAATTCCTAAATAATTAGAATAAAAATAGTCACACTAAGAGATAATAAAATTGTCATAAAGAGATAATGAACATGAGCCTTAAGGTAGGAATGTATAAAACTGAAAGGAACAACCATGATAAGTAGTTTCCAAGTGTACAATAATGAGGTACTAAATAAATCAAACTTTAGTATCTAAAATTTCTATGATGGTTCATTGTCTAAGGTTAGCTTACCATGTTCATGCCCCTTTGTCTTCAACCTATAAAATAATGCAAAACATTAAAAAAATTTACAATTTAAAAGGACTTAAAACTCAAATGAAATAATGATTATATGTGAAATCTTAAAAATAAAATCAACTTAATGTTAAAAAATAAACATTTTATCATAACAAGATAACTACTCAAAATTAAACATTTTAAATATCAAGATCCACCAATTGACAATCAAAAGTCTAACACTAATCTCTACTAGAAATATTAATGTTGTGAGCAATGCATTCTTATCCCCCAAGGAATGTGGGGGCCCCCTTTTTTTTGATTAAGATTCTAAAATTTCCTTGAAAAATCCCATTTTATCTCATCTTATGAATACTCTAGAAGATCCTAATTGTTGGAATAGTCTAAAATGTTGGAAGGTTAGCTTTATAAGGTTCTTCACAATGTATTAAACTTAACTTCTATCATAACCTAAGGTTCTTGTGTTTTTATTGATTTTATTGTCTCATAAAAAGTTTTACATGTACCCTTATAAAACTCCTTTCAACATATTTTTATATACAAGGAAAAATAAATTGGTGTTTATATTAGTTAAAATACTCAAATTTTCACATGTTTTAATCAATAATTTATACACATAGGTGGCCACAATTACAAAATTTTATTTATAGTTGATTATTTAAATATATTTTATGTGCAAGTAATTTTTTCACAAAACACATATTTCATGAAGGTATTGAATGTGTATTGTGTAAGAAATGGACCAGGTAAGTTATCAACCACATTGGATAGTTTATTTATCTATGCAACACTTGGGACTCATGACATTTTTAATGTGTTTATATGATTGGACAATTGTAGTGTTGTGAGAAATTGCCACCTAGTCTCGTATGATTTGATATGCGAAAGGTTGAATTAAGATGTAGTAAAAGATAAAACACATTTAATAAAATTTCAAATCCACACAACCTATTAACATTACTGGATTTAATACTGCTTATGTGAATGCAATATTATAACACGTATCTTATACTGATTGGTTACAATAAAAGCATTGTGATAGTGCAATACTATGACACATGGATCACTTTGATTGACTCCAAACAAAGGTAGGAGAATAATAAACCAAATACCACACATGATGAGATATAAACATAATAATATAAAGCATCAAATCCACATAAGGAAAATACATTAAAATTAACTAAAGGACACTATGATGAGCACATGTCACTAAAATAGTATATGTTTCTTAAATATTCTCCATAGCTAAAGTTATAATATTATTATATTAATAGTAGTAAATATGGTGCCACCAGCCATAAATCCATATCAAGTGTATGATTAGGAAGTAATGAGAAGTGACAAAGTGATCTTATAATTTGAACTTGAAGCTGAAATAATGGTATGGTGATTATTATCTTTAAATGGAAAGTAGTAAAAAATTATTATTTATAGGTATTTTTGTTTGTAATTAGAGTGATAAAATTGACAAATAGAGAAAAGACTTCTTATAATTCAAAACACATATTGATCACTATATTTTCATAGAGCTAAGTGTTCACAACGTTTTTTATGGAGTTAATTAAATATTTGTATATATGGCATAAAATTTGAAGTCTCAATCTCCCTTGTCATCATCAAACTACGAATTCAAGGAAATTACCTTTTCTTTGAGTATAGTGGGATAAATGGATTATAATGAAGTTTTACATGAGGTTAAAGTTGCACATATCATATTCATTATAATCCTTCCCACTCAAGCTCAAGATGATTATAAAGTGGACTTACTATCACTCAAGAATGTAGGACCTCAGAAAACGGTTGCTAAACCAAAAGTATTCATATATATTGACCTCTTTGATAATATATTCATAAAGTGCCTACTCAGAGATGAGATGTTGTTCTCCCCATTAAATAATATTATATAATACTATGTTATACTATTTTTTAAGATATCTATAATCTTATTGAACTAAAAAATAAATATGATTGGGCGAGTGAAAAAAAGTGGATGAAAAACCATGGTATTTATGAGGTTTTAAAAGATAGGGTTAAGAACTCAAAAAAGAGGAGGAATAATGAAGATATTTATTAATATGTCATAATAAATTTTAGGCATGGGGTTAGAAATGGGATTTTGTTACTCAGTAGGTCGTATGGTGCATCGAGGATTGACCATGTCAATGGATTATGGGTTCCCTTATTAGCCATGGTCGTTAATGATGATGAAATTACCACACTAGAATAAAATATAACTTTTAACTTGAGAATTTTTTTTCATAAGTAATTAAAGTAGGAAATATCTACATGATATTCTATTTGGTGGATGTTTGATGTGCTAAAATACATTTTATTCATTTTGAATTTATAGATTGTGCTCATCCTTCACAAACCCAAATTCATGACTTTTATAATAAAATTTATGTTTAAAAGTACCAAGAATATTCCATAGTTAATGAAATTATTTCTACCTCAAAATATATCAGGCCATCAATGATGAACCCATGCCTCATGTTTGAAATAATATGAGGGATAATACTACAAAAAATTGCATCTTATTGGCACTATTCATGCCACACTATTTTGAGAATAGAGGGAGTTATGAAATACCCTAATAACCTAGCATGTTTTGTGTCTGATAAACTTGATACTCTAAAGATAAATTCTAAATATGTGAATGGGATGGTAGGGATATTGAAAAATAGAAATATGTCTCCCATACCCCCAATGACACTCAAAATATTTGAAAAATTTGAACACAATAGAGTCATGGATTGTCAAAAGTAGGATTTGTTTGAAAATATCTTGTAATTTACTATTACCATAGGATTTTTCATCTTTGAAATTAGTCTTATAATGAAGCACACAGTCACTAATGGGCTACTTTAGTCCTTATTTGAGTTGCAAAATTTGATCATAAGATACCTTATCACTAATGTTGATAGAGAAATGAGCTAAGAATCAATGATAAAAAGGAATGAAAGTTTAAACTGATCAAAGAGGAAGGTCATAAAACCATCACAAAGTATAGTCTTTAAGACTCATAGGAAATTTTTTTGTTATGTACTTATCATTAGATGCCTAATATAAACATGCTACTTGGAAGGCTAAAAGATGTTGATTTGGGTCACCTTTACCATCAAATGGTGTAAGAATGTGTAAAAAATCTTGTAGGTAATAGATATTTTGAAATATTTTCAATAATGAGGGTTATGCAACAATGATTTAAAGTTCATGATATGGCCCAATCTATTAGAACCTTGTGTTATTTGAGAAACCTTGGATTGAAGATTGAAAATATGTTGTGAGAGTATTTGATTGGTACTATTTTAAGCCACATTAGATATTTTTTTGCCTTATTTTGAATTAAATTATGTAAATAAGATAAAACGTATAAATATCTATATTGTCTAATATATGCCCAAATTAATAAAATCTAACTACTACAAGTAGATGTTCAATTATACTTTAATATTTATGGGAAGTAAAAATAAGACTAGGGTACTTAACTTGTTACTATTATGTGTAGGTATAAAATTGTGTACAAGTGGAAAAAAGGACTAAAACTAAATTTGGGGTCACTTAACTCTTGAAACTAAATTTCTGGTCTTGCCTAGATAAACATGGTAGAAGGTGGATGCTTGCATTGGATGAAGGCATCTAATATCTAATATAAATGTAATTATGACTTGTGCCCAACTATTATAACACAAATTTCATGTTTTATGGTAGATTAATATTTTATGCAATATCAAAAGCTCACCATGTGTGCAAGCATAGAAATATTTCTCCTTCAGTTTAAAATCTTATCTCCAGTTTTAACACTAGGTTTTGGATTGAAACAAGGGAATAAATATGCATTGAGTTGACCCAAACTACCCACACTAAGTGGTTGAGCATTTAATAGACTTACAATACTCTAAAAAGGGATCAAAACACACATAGTTATCCTGGTTAGGGTATGCCTACAATAATGCTCCTTTAGTATGGATGCAACCTATAATCTATTTTGAAACTTGAAAATGGTAAAATTGACTTGGATTGGGTGTTTTAGACTTGGATAGGGCCTAATATTCATGTTTGGTTTTTAATTTGGGTGATTTAGATAGTCCTTATCAATGTGCAAGTGTTAAATGGGTGTTTGCTTGGTACTTTCTAGATGAGTGCTAGATAGAGAACAAGATTTGACCTATTAAATATAAATAGATGAATATTTCGGTAAATTTTGACACCACCAACATGCAGAACATATGGGTCAAACCTTAATGATGATTTAAATTTATAAAATTAATATTTTAAGGTACACAAACAAATATGGCACAAGTGGATGACTTTATAAATTTAGAGCAATTTGAGTATTATCAAAGGTGTTTGGAAAATAGTAAAAATGATTTAATGATAAAGAAATAGTCTGATTAGGATAATAAGTAGATTAGGCACATGCTAGATAATTTCTATAGGTGAATAATAGCAAATCAGAAAGGTTAGGCCCATAGAAGGAAAATGGATAGGGGAGAAGGGTGTGCAAGATCCATATGTTCACACATAGGTCATGTAAGGTAAATAAAGGCCAAGACTAAAATTTTAAAGTGTTTAATACTAAATTTTAGTGTCTAAAAATTCACCCATTTTATTATAGTATTTAATATGCTAGAGTAAAAGGATAAATATATTGCATACCTTAGTCTATAACCACACTTTGTATTTAGGAGAAGGCTCCAAGTCTTAATATTTATCCATGCAAACTTGAAATAAAACATGCAATAATCAATGCCCATTTATGATTTAAAAAGGTAAAATAGATTAATGAAACATTTGAAATTTTAAGAGAAAGGAAGGTGAACACATATAAGTGGGTGAATAATGCTACTTTATGAAGCCTTAGAGATTAAGATGATTATTTCCTAATGGAGAATGTCATGGGATGATTATGCCCCAAGGTGATTTCTACTATCAAAATTGTGAGTTGGGAAAATATATAACCGAACCCTCATGAAGAAGGATTAATGCTAGGCCTGTGAGTTACAAGAACCTCAACCACACTACTCATTTAGTTGATCTTTAACCTAGATATAAAAAGGTGGAACCATATAGTAGGCTTGTATGTAAATTTTAATAATATAAATTAAATTCTACAAAAGTATTTTAGTTTTATAATGTTACCTTTATTTAATTCAATACGAACTTGAAAATAGAAGAGTGTATGCAAGAACAAAATTTCATGTCCCATAGTTTGATAGACTATGTCATTATAATATATAATGTAATAAATATATTTGTCATTTGCCCAAAATATTGATAAATATGATAACCTATCACTCTTTTACATATAATTTGTTTGCATATGTCCCAAAATATATCTCAATATGTAAACATTCCTCCCATAATCTATATTAAATTGATAATTTAACCCAAAATGAACCCTATGAATAATGTTCCTATCTAAAATTTGAATTATAAATGTATGTAAGCTTGAATATATATGTATATCCCACTAATATTTCTAAATTTTGAGGTGAGGAATTCATCCTATGAATTAATCATCTCAAAATAAAATATTTAAAGTCATCATGTTATATAGAAAGATGCAAGCATTTAAAGTATGTGCTAACATGTTGAGAATAAGACATCATAAAATTATTATATCATCAAATCATATATGAAACATGTATCCTAAGGTATATATGTGTCATGTTAACATAAATATATAAATTAGGAATGCAATATTAATTATCAAAAATAGAAGCACTAAATATTAACCCACACATGAAGGTGTATGATATAGATCATGGAACCATAAAAAAGTAAATAGGTTCATCATATAGATCATGGCATATAAATATTAGCACAAACTCCTATATGTATCTACACATAAGCACACAAAGTCTTGGTCATAACACAAATAATAACAAAACATGAAATATCACTCAATTCCATGTATAAGAAGAGGCACACACATGATACTCAATGAACATGCAATGTTAAAAAAGTCAATGGCCACACACAATGAGTAATTAATGTTACACTAAAAAATAAATGCCACATAATAAGGTATGACCACACAAATAAATATTTGCACATTGATACACTCAATGAAGTAATGTCACATAGTAAGGCAAGGTCCAAACAAAGAAAGAGTCATGCAATGATACACTCAATCAAGTAGTGTCACATAATAATGCAAGGGACAAACAAATAAAGAGTCATACAATGATACACTCAATCAAGTAGTGTCACACAATAATGCGAGTGACAAACAAATAAAGAGACATATAATGATACACTTAATCAATTCATGTCACACAATAAGGCAAGATCCACATGACACATAATCAATGATTAGCATTTATGAAATGAAATAGAAACATTGAAGCATAAAATAAGTCAAACTAGTCTACACCATCAATACATGTTAATGTCACAACATATAAAAATAGCATATCCATGAAATTTCCTATTGAAGATAATATAATAAAGAGTAAAGCATATGAAAATAAACAATGTACATTAACATGATAAATGGAAAATGTTATAAAAAGATATAACCCATAATAATGTGACCTATATAAATATATGCCCTCATCATTAGAAAGGCCTCTGAGTGCAGGAATGTCTCACATATATACATCCATGTATAATGTATAACTTGTATGTCCTACATCTCAGTCATGTATACTATAAAATTCATGTGAATATGAAAAGGGATATGTAATACACAAAACATATGATAAATATAATAAATTAAGGTGATAACTAAAAAACATGTTATGCTTAGACCTTGATTTTTTATTTTGAAATATTTTTATTTTTCTATATTTTTATCATATTTTTTTGTATTTTTAATAAATTATGCTCTTTCTAACAAATGATCACATCAATGGGATTCTCATATATAGATCTTATATCAAATATTTAAATCTATTGTGAGGGAGTATCTCTATATGTATCTATATCTGAATCTATGAGGTGACCTTGTGTTGTAGCATATTCAACATTATCATAATGGCTCATATGATCCTACATATGATGAGTAAACATAGTACCCATAGTATGCTATGGGATCCATTTTATATTAGAATCATGTGTTTGTTTTCATTTTGGAACATGCGGCATTATTTTTAACACTAGTTTATAACATTATGAAGTAGATAATGGCTTCCATGAATCTTGAATAAACCTTTATATAATGGAAATTGAAACAATGGTCATCTAGGGAATTAAATTATATTTCTCTTAACTATATATGTAGAATGAAATTATGTTTTGCCCTATTTTTTATTTAATAATAAATATGTTGCACTAATAAGTGTAAAACTAGATAAAGATTCAAATGTTAAAGATGAATAATAATTAACAATTATAATTTTAAAAATTGATAAATATGGAAAAATTATATTTTAGAAAACACTAGGAAGAAAACATCTTAACTCAAATTGAAATTTTCATTGATAGTTTTAGATGTGTGAAAGTGAAAATCAAGAAAATATATAATTGTGCATGTTTAGGACCAGGAAAAAAATCTTAAACTATTTCTAGCACTATCTGGTAAATAACCCAAGTTGTTTGTGTCTATTGACTATGGACTTATACCAATTGAATATGATTGATGACTAACATGAAAATACATAAAAATTAAAACTTTAATATGTCAGTTCAAAAGTTGAATATGAGGATATTATTAGATAAAACCACTCTAGGTGGATGACAACACAAATCATTTGAGTCTATTAACCATGGACTTGCCTATGTTGAATGTGACAAAGATATGACTATTGTGCCTTTTATACCCATGTCTATTGAGTGGGATAAGATATCATGATTTTATTTTTTTACTTATAAATTATTATTTTCATTCTTTCATATTTGAAACCCTAAGGGTAGCTTGAAATCTTGAAACCTATAAAAAATAAGAGTAGTGTAATGGGTTGAACTAACCCCAATAACTCCCTTGATGATTGACCACTACCTATGTATCCAATAACTAAGGAGGGAAATCAAGGCCACATAGATCTTCCACCTAGAGTGTGTTAGGACCCCCAGCTCTTGAAGAGCATAGTTGATTACCTTTGTATAAGCAACTAAACACAGAATTTAACCAGAAGTAACAAGTAACTAGAAATTCAAAAATAACACAGAATATGAGAGACAATACCCAATTGTATTAATAATCTTCCAAAATGAAACACAACAAAGAAGATGCCACATTCTTCTTCACACTCCTCTAGGGCTCCCACACCTCTAGGGCATACAACAGTAAATCTCTTCAAGAGTTCTCTCTTTCAATTATAGTCACAACAAACAACTCAAACACATAGTTGCTATTCACCTCCACCAGTCAGTCTCACTACTGCCAGTACCACCAAGTATACATACTCAAGGTCTGAGTATATAATGCACTCCAAGTAGATCTTCCATGAACTTGCAACAACCTGCAAATCAAACTGATCTTATTTACACATGTAGATCTCACTTGATCTTGCTATACTGCATATCAACCTAGCCTTGTACACCTACGAACCTAGATCATACACACATGAACCCTTCTGATTCTCCACACCAGCACCCCTGTGGATCTTCTACCAGATCTTGCTCACCTACAGATCTACTTGATCATACACACTTGGCACTATGTCACTAGGAGGAGCTGACCTTGCTCTCTTCCCTCTGAAGGAGCTAACCTTGCTCTCTCTAACTAGCACACTTTATAATACAGCCCATGAGTCTATTATATAGATCCCATACAAATAATAATTAGAATTTTCAATTACAATAATTAGAAACCGTAGCTCAAGACTAAAATTAGTCCTTAACATGCAAACAACCAATTCATTAACAAACTATTCATGAAACTGATAGTTTCAAAACTGCACAAGTGACCGACGTCAGTCGCTGTCTGTCTGAAGATGACCAATATTAGCCGATCTTTGACTGATGTCAATAGCTTCTTGTTCACCCTTGATCGACGTCGATTGGCTTGACTGACGTTGGTGAATGTGACACTCAGCAACCTCCTCCATGTTTGCATACAGTGAAGCTTTTAGCTCCACAACCTAACAATCTCTCACTTGGAGATAAATAGCTACACATGTACCTATACCTATACATTGTCTAATCTATTTTTTGGCTTGTATCCCTCTTCAAGCTCAATCTTGAAGACCAACCAACACACATCCTATGGTGCACCGCATGTCATCCAAGCAACCTGCCACATTTGAATATACATATCCATATAGAGAAGTCCTTGACCCTGCATAACATGTTAACCTATTGCTGGTCCCTCTCAGATACCTAAGAATCCACTGAACTGCTCTCCAGTGATTCTTTCCCAAATTGGCTCCAAACTTGCTAACAACACCCACTATTGAGGCAAAAATAGGACTAGTACACATGTACTTAACCTCATCATGTGAATTGGGACCCTATTCTATGAACTATCCATCTATAAGTGTGCAAATTGGTTTTGCATCTTGCATCTTGAACCTCGCCACTACCTTATCCACACAATCATCTGGAGATAAAATCAACCTGTGACCTTTCATGTCTCTAGACACACTCATGCCAAAGAATTTTATTGCTCCCAAATTCTTTATGACATACCACTAAACTAACTTTACCTTTAGTTCAGCAACTCCCTGCATGTGTGACCTTGCACACAACATACAGTAACAGGATAATGTTGCAATCATCATCCAACTTGGTAAAGAAAACATAATGGTTACAATGACATTGACTAAAGCCATGCTTTGTTATACACCTATTAAACATGTACCACTATCCTACAGCTTCCTCAAGACCATATACCCTGGCCTTCTATCTCACGTGTCCATTCTCTCTCTTCTTTAACCAAGGAATCCATTCATCTTTTAGTGCTTTCATCATGGCTGGCAACTCTACCAAATCTTTCATTTGGTTCTCTTTTGAAGAATTCATGCCATGCTCCCATTATTTCCTAGATCCTACCTACTCTACAATGAGCAACAAGTATAAAGAAGGGGAATAATGAATTTGAGGCTTACTTACACTTTCAATCCTCCACATGGGTGTTTGAGACTCCTTGATAGCTTGCTATCTGCCCAAAATTGATTTCTTGGTCAACCCTAGTCTGTACCTGACTGATGTCAAACCAACCTGATCACTGACACTAGTTCCCTGATCGACGTCAGTGTCCACTGGTCACCGACGTTGGTTCTTTGATCGATACCAGTAGACACCCTACTTGACACCACTGAATTTGCCTGTCTACACATGACTGATGTCAGTACTTATCTGTTCGATGTCAGTTCCACCTGATCGATGTCGGTAATTGTGTTCTCTTATGAGTGATGACTTTTTACTTGCGAGCTCTCTTTGGATCAAAACTCTATTCAAACTTCCCTGCTCAGAGTTATTCAGCCTTCTCCATTGATCTCTATCCATCATCTCCTCCATGAACACCAAGGCTTTCCAGTTCTTAAGTTTGTCAAAGACATCTATCTTCCACTTAAGAACATGCATCTCGTTCTTGCTCATGTGACCAAGCCTACAAAGCCACATCTTCACAACAAAAAAATAATCAGTAATATAAGTAGATAGATGAAAGATACCTACTTTCTTACCACCTACTAATTCAAGTGCATTTGCTGTGAGAGTTACTGTGCATCTCTCATCACCCAACTTTCCTAAAGAAATTAGCCTCATCTTCAAGACTGGGACCTACATGACATCCTTCAACACCCATGTGTTGGCCATCTACAATTTCAGCTGCACTTCTCATATGTCAACAATTTGACAAGGCTCACCAGCCCCTAAATAAATCTTTCCAAAGTCTCTATGGACCTTAACATGGAAAAATATTCTATTTGGGGCTGCATAGAAAGAGGAAACATAATCTATAAACCAAGATTCTACTTTATCCAAGGAACATACAAGAGCAACCAGTGCAATAATACCTGTAACACATGCTTCTTTATTTCCTTCATGCTGATCTTCAACCAACCAACAATATTTTTTTACCTGCTCTTTCTTTTCATAACACCGTAATTGATCATTCTTGCTTTTGAATTTCTCCATACTTTCTTCTGCCATTGCTATACTCCAACTCAATTAGAAACCCCTGAGAGTGACCTATAATCAACAAACACTTAACAAGCTCTGACCACCTGTTAGTTGATCCTAGCTATGATACCAAATTATCAGGACCCCCAGCTCTTGAAGAGCATAGTTGATTACCTTTGTATAAGCAACTAAACACAAAATTTAACCAGAAGTAACAAGTAACTAGAAATTCAAAAATAACATAGAATATGAGAGACAATACCCAATTGTATTAATACTCAGGAAATATAACAAAGAAAATGCCACAGTCTTCTTCACACTCCTCTAGGGCTCCCATACCTCTAAGACGTACAACAATAAATCTCTTCAAGCATTCTCTCTCTCAATTATGGTCACAATAAACAACTCAAACACAGAGTTGCTGTTCACCTCCACCAGTCATACATACTCAAGGTCTGAGTACACAATGCACTCTAAGTAGATCTCCCATGAACTTGCAACAACCTGAAAATCAAATCAATCTTACTTACACATGTAGATCTCACTTGATCTTGCTATACCACAGATCAATCTGGCCTTGCACACTTGTTGACCTAGATCATACACACATGAATAACCCTTCTTATTCTCCACACTAACACCTCTATGGATATTTTACCAGATCTTTCTCACCCATAGATCTACCTGATCATACACACTTGGCATTATGGCACTAAGAGGAGCTAACCTTGCTCTCTTCTCTCTGAAGGAGCTAACCTTGCTCTCTCTAACTAGCACACTTTAAAATATAGCCCATGAGTCTCTTATATAGATCCCATATAAATAATAATTAGGCTTTCTAATTACAATAATTAGAAACTATAGCTCAAGACTAAAATTAGTTCTTAACATGCAAACAACTGGTTCGTTAACAAATTGTTCGTGAAATTGACAATTCTAGAACCGCACAGGCGACCGATGTTGATCGCTATCTATCTGAAGATGACCGACATCAGCTAATCTCTGATCGATGTTGATAGCTTCCTGTTCACCCCTGATTGACGTCGATTGGCCTGACTGATGCTGGTGACTGTGACACTCATCAACCACCTCCATGTTTGCATATAGTGAAGCTTTTAGCTCCACAACCTAACATAGTGATTATGCAATTGTGATTCTTGACTATATGTATAAAATTATAAATATGGATTTGACACTTGACACTAATATTTATTGAATTGATTTGAGATGATTTATACTTGGTTAATGGTTGTTTCTTGTGAATGATCTTGACTTTGAGAGGAATATGTAAGATTTACTTAATGTAAAATAGTGTGTAAGATAGGAACCAAGTAAGAATAATGAATAAATTTTGATATTTATTAATATGAAAAACTTTTGATAATTTAATTTAGTTGAACTTATTAAACATGTGTGAAGACCCAAATGAATAATTCAAAATTTAGAAACTAGTTATTTAGTGTGGGACATGATTGCTCCGATCCTAAAAAATCAAGGATAACAATCTTTAGCTAGAGATATTTTGAGGGTAAGCAAAGTATTTAGAACATTTTACTTAAAAGTTTTATGTAATAATGATAGCCAAAAAATGATAGATCCCACATATAGATAATATTTTTAGAAGAATGGTGAATCAAGGTCATGTATTTGGATGCAATTCATGTGATTTAAGATGTGTCAATAATTATCATTGTCAAGAAAATTATGACTAGATTTAAGCATCTATGTCCCATCCTTATATAGTCATGAATTTTATAAAGGAGAATAAATTAAACCTAAGAGTGTACAACACACTATTTGAGAGGATAATCCAATTGTGCATGGCACTCAAGTTTAGCAAACCCTACAATAACACATGAAGTATTCATTTGTCCATGTTTGAAAATTAAAAAAGTTAAAACTTTGAAATTTGAAAATTGAAAAGAGAGAAAGGAAGAAATAAAAATATATGTAAATGAAACCCTTATGCTCTATAAAATATAAAATATGGAAAGAAGTTCCTTAAAATTGAAGCACTTGAAGAATTTGAACCATTGATAAATTAAGAGTCATCAAGTTCCAATTATGAATAAATAATCAAACCCTCAAGTTAGAAAGATGAATATTCCAACTCTCATGAATGGATAAAGTACCTAATATACTAATATAAAAGGGTGGAACCACTATGGGTTCTTTATAACTAATGTTAATGCCATTGAGTATCACTATACATGAACATACACTACCTGTAATAAAATATGGAACCACACAAAAGGTTCAATGGAAGTAATGCTAAGGCCATTGAATGTCACTAGAATAAAATGTACATTAACCATAAAAATTATAAATCAAATAACTACAGATGGATCTATATTATTTGAAATTGAGCTTTAAAAATGTACACAAATAAGCATCATGCCTTTATAACTATAACTTTGAACTTTGAAAATATGCATGAATAAGCATCACACTATTTTACTTTTGATAAAATTATATACAAGCATGAATAACCATCATGACCCTTGAATTTTTTTCTAAGTGATATATAATTCCATACACATATATGCTCAATTTTACATTTATTTACAACCTTAATTATTTTGTATATGTCCATGCACATGCATCTAAGTGTGTATGATTTTTTATTTTTTATTTTTTGAAAAGTGAGGGTACATGCATGTCATATTCCCAAAAAATCTTTATTTGAATATTTGAAACCAATATTTTGAAGTTTTTAAACTTATAATCTATCTAAAAATATGATTTTACGTTATCTTGAATCCTTGAAATCTACATTTTGGCTCTTTGAAACTTGTATTCTATATCTTTGAACCTATTATCTATCTCAAAATATGATTTTTTTTTTACTTTGAATCTTTTAACTCTATATTTTAACTCTTTGAAACATGAACTCTATATATTTGAACTTGTAATCTATTCCAAAATTTTATTTTCATGTTCATGGAAGCTTGGATATCTAAGACAGTCTCACTACGATCCCCTCTTTTGAGATGAAATATGCAACCTACAAGTCACTCATCTTTAAATAATACTTGACTATATCATGTGATAAAGATATAATCATGTATAATTATGTCATGATGTGGAGAATATGTTATCAAAGAAATGTAATTATCATTGAAGTGTGTAACATATTGAATTCAGGTATATAAGGGTCATGTCTATATAAATATAGCAATGAGGCATGTAGTAAAGTAACCATTGCTAAAATAGAATATGAAATAAAACTACATGATATGTATCATGACATCACTAATAAAATTTAACAAGAATAACACACAATGTCACAAAATGTTACTCAATGCCATAAAATAAGGCCAAAGGATGCATACAAGGGACATATTCACATATCACACATAAAATAGAATATCACACTAATAGGGTCAAGGGCCACAAGTAATGTACATGTTAAAATATCACATAAGGAAATATCATACACATAGGGCCAGGGGATAGAAGTATTTAGACATGTTCAAATGTCACGTAAGTAAATATTTCAAACATAAAGCCAATGGATACAAATAGTGGTCATGTTCAAATGTCACACATACTAAGATAATTTTGCACACATAAGGCTGGAGGCTAAAAAAAATCGACATGCTCAAATTTTTTACAAGCCAAACACAATAAATAAGAAATTTCTAACCTATCATGTAAGAAAGTAAACAACATATAAGGAATAGAAAATAGGTGAAAAATAGTCTACACTATCCATATGTATCAATGTCATATCATATAAAAAGAAAATATTTATGTAACACAATGTAAAACATGAGTAAATAATATTTCAAAATCCATATATAGGATGTATGTCTTGTATTACACTCATATACCTCATGAAATGCATGTGTGTTTCAAAAATAATATGCAACCTACCAAAAATTATGATAAATAACATATGTAAACAAGTAAAATAGTAATTCATGTCATTCTCAGGTCTTGATTTTAATTTTTTTGATAATATTTTGAATGTTTTTATATTTTGACATTTATTTTTAAATTTTTGATACATTTTAATATTTTTAAAAATTATATAAAAAATTAGCCTATGACCCCATTAGTGGGAGGGCCATAGTATGTGCATGTATCATAGAGTGGGATGGTGATTTTACATGAGAAGAAAGTGTTACATGTAGATGAATCTGAATTAGAAAAGGCATAAGGGTTTATATATAAATGTCTTGATCATTAATCATAGTATCTTTTGTAGGATGTATAACTAGAGAGGGTGCAAGACTTGGTGAAGTCTATAGTAAATTAAAAAAAGGTATCATTGCTTGTGTTTGTTGTGGTACATGTTGAACTATCTATTGCAATTCCTTATGATACACTATATAAGATTTATATTTATTTTAACCTTGAGTAAATATTTGATATGGAGCTTTTTTATTAGGAAGGTGTACCAATTTCCTTTGGATTTCATGTATAAAAGGATTCTGTATAGGTGCAATGACTGATTATTAAGTATGCTTTGTATAGGTGATATTATATTTATAATATGCTCTTGAATGGGTGTCATAAATGTTTCTTTATTTTTCTCTTGAATAGGTGACAACCAATTAAAATGGTGGTGGGGGAAGAGTTATAATTGAATATGTATGGTACTCATATCAAATGCTTAGAACTTTGACTATTTGATTATAATGTATAAAATTAACACATTACTATTGATGGTATTTCATGGATTTTATATATCCAAGGAATACTAATAAAAAATTAAAAACCCATGTGCTTGGTAAGACTAGAAATAGAGCAACCAATGTTTTTGAACCAACTTGAAGAGGTATACCTATATGCCCAAGAGTATTATGTGTATGTCCATCAAATGATTTGACTATTATTAATGTAGCTTGAAAATATTGCTTTGTGTATCTAAGAATATGAGTAAGTGTCATTGTACATATGTTTTTACTTGACCCATTAATGATCATAACACTATGAATGAGTTGTTTATTGATGTAAGCTAGAATAAAGAGTGTATGCCTATTTGAACCATCCATATCAATTTTAGCGTCATAAAATGCAATAATAGGATGTGATGCTAAAATGCCTATAAATTTACCAATAATACCACCTATTAGATGCCCATATGTGAGGAGGACATGCATTGTATACATGATGTACCTTTAATTTGTTTGTATTTTCTATATTACCATCATTGGGAAATGGATTAATAAATATTTTGAGATTTACATTGTCATTTTTTTGTGGTCTAAATTTCTCTATGGGTGTGCTTAGCTCAAAAATATTATGATCAATAAGATCATGTATCTTATGCCTTAGCCCGAGACATTTATTTTTAGGATCCTAATACATCTTTGGTAGTCACAATATGTGTTACCATCGAAGCCATTTTGTTGAGTCTTGGTCATATCAACCTCTAATGGTGGAGGGAGAGATATTAGATTGTAACCAACTAATTTATGTAACAAGACATGAAGAGGTGATAATAACCTTTAAAATTGCATCCTTGGTGGAGTTATCAAATGAATCTTGTTCACTAGTTTTGATATTACATTTAATGTTACCTTTTCTTCATTCTTTCTTTAATTAGATTTGAATTTGTAGTTTGTTTTACTTTGAAAGTTAGTATTTTAAGTAGATGTAACATTTGGTGCATATTTTAGCTTATTCAAAGATATGAGCTTAACTTCTCTTTCTCTCACTATATGGCAAAACTCATCAAAAGATTTGAATTTGTCAAAAATGATGGACTCATAAAGTTATGCTTTCAAGCTTTCTATGAAGATATCTTATAATTCATTGTCTACCATAGAAATTTTCATCTTAGTTATCATTATTTTTTATCAAAGAACAGATTCATTGGTTAGCTCATTTGACCCTTACTTGAGTTTTAAAATTTGTGCATAACATAGTTTTTCACCATTGTTTTTGAGAAGTGTGCTTGAAACTAATCTAGCAAAGGGTTTAATGTTTTAAATGATTGAAGTGGAAGACCATAGAACCATAGTAAAGCATAATATTTAAGGATTATTGAAAAGACCCTGGTTAATAATTTATCATTGTAATCATAATCAAAGCATGCTACATGGAATGTTCAGATATATTTTTGAAGATCACCTTTACCTTCATAGAGTGGTAGCTTAGGAGATAAAAATACTTATGCTAATGGGTAAGATGCTATATTAGGTGCCAAAGTATAACGAAAAAAAGTATTGGAGTTGATTGAATGACTAGATCTAGAGACACCTTGCTCTATGTAGGAACATAAATATGGTCATAGGTACTTGATAATGACAATTATTTTTACATCATAAACCACATGAATTATACCCAAATGCATTACTCTTATTCACCTTTCCTCTAAGATATTTATCTATATATGAGATTGACCCTTTCTTTGCCATCACTACTAGATAAAATTATCAAAGTAAAATGCCCAAACTACTTAATATCACCCTCGAATTATCCCTAACTCAAAACAACTGAACTTTATCTTTTATTATAGGTCCATAGTAGGCAAACAAGAGTTTTTTGATGCTCCTATACATATACTAGCTACGTCTTGTGCCAAATAAAAACTAGTTTTCAAAATTAAAATTAATATTTTAGATCTTCTCACACATTTCATTAGATTGGCTAAAAAAAATTAGCAAAAGGTTCATGTATAAATATACATAAAATTTAATTCATTATTCCTAACTTGGTACTATCTATTTATCACTTTCACACTATTACACATTGAGAAAATCTACCCTATTATTTCCAAATTCAAGATCACTCACAAGGAGAAATCATAAGCTAAGTCTAAACATTTTAAAACCATATTTATAGTTGCATATGTATAGTCAAGGAGAAAATTGCATAATCACTCTAGGTGGAAGAACTATGTGAGATTGATTTCCATCCTTAGAGTATTAATTATATATGGAATGATCAATCATAAAGGGGGTGATTGAGGTTAACTTAACCCATACCAGTTCCATCTTTTTTTCAAGATTTCAAGGTGCCCTTAAGGTTTTTAATATAAACAAATGAAAACAAATAATTATGGGTGGCATAATCCAAAGTGTGATATCATAGATTACTTAGTAGACACATGGGTAAAATATGTAGTAATTAGTTTTTCATCACAATTAACTAGAACAAGTCCATAAAAATTGACTTGAGTAGCCTACACTTCTATTCTCCTATAGTGGTCCTATCTATAAATAATCTTGGTTCCTAATATTGAACTATAATTATTAAAATCCCATTTTATATATTTCTCTCTATCATATATTAGTCACAGTTAATTGGGACAAGTGCACAGTCAATGGAATCGAGTGGCCTATGCTGCAGTCCAATTAGGGTAGACCTTTCAAAGAGAAGTTTTAGATTTGGTATTTGATAAATAGAATTAATACTCACATATTATAATTATTTAAACTTACATACATAAAAAAAAATCAACAAGGATCCCATTTTGAGCTACGTACATTTCTTCTTAGTATTTTCTAAAAATAATAATTTTTCATATTTAGCGGTTGCCAAATTAGAATTATTAATCATTGTGCATCTCTAGCATTTTTATATCTCAAGAATTAATTTTATTATTTTTGTCTTAGGTTTTTATATTAATTTATGATTTATGTACATAAAAATATTATTTTCTAATTGGTTTTAAATTTTAATTCATTTACTTTTTCTCTTATTTTTCCTAGAAAATGTGTCAAGTAGTTCTAAAACTCATGGGAATTATCTTTCTGGGCAAGGTGGTCATCAATTTTACTCAAGCCATGGTGTGAGGGGTAATTTCAAAGTAATCAATCCATTAGACAATAATATATATAGATTTTAGTTTCCATATACCTTATGGTATATTATATTTTCCTAGGGTTTTGTTTTTTAGCCATAGGAAGCCTTCAACTATTAATTTTTTTAGTGAACTAGTAAATAGTTACCCCAAATAAATTACTCTCAATATACCCTAGAGATGGGATAATATGGATACAAGATGCTGAAATCCTCTGTAGTTAGTGCCTTTTTGGGCTATGTTCATTATTTAAGACTGGATCAATATATTTGAGAGCCTACAAAATAAATACACCTTGACTAGTTACATTCCTAATCCTTGTTGCAAATTTCAAAGTTTCAAAATCAAATCATGGTCATAATGAATGATTTTTTATTACATCTATTGAATATCACTATTAAATTTTGTGTCACTTTCCAAGCTATTTGGATTCATTATATATTAACATTAATAAAATTCAAATACAACCAAAAGGATAAAATGAAGAATGCACAACCCTGAGCCTTAATAAACTCAAAATATTGAAATTATGCTCCTAAGAGATAAACACCATTGACGAAAAATCTTTGTAAAATATAACATGACTTTGGAACAAGAACAATTTTACATTAAAAATGCTATAAGACATATTATGTACCCTATTAATGAAATTATCATGATTATTCATACTGATAAAGCTAATACAAAGCAAGTAGATTAATTTAATGACAATGAATTCAATAAATATCTTAATGTTAACCCACATAAGATTGACTCATTTATATACATTGAAAGAGATGAACAAAATAAATTAGTTCAAGCTTCCACTTCTACCTCAGGTGTTCTTACTATTTCTTCTCTTCTTATATCAACACCTCTTTTTATTACAATGTATGGTCCGCCACCAACTTCACCTCATCCATACTCTATTGAGTAAACTATTATAGCCTTACATGCTAAAGTATTGTAATTAGAGAAATAAATCGATAGAGTTAGTAAATTAGTGGACTCCCATACTTAGCTTTTAAATTCTTTGGCATATTAGATAGCCTCTTACCCATTACCAAAAGCTTTCTTAGCTCCTAAGCTACCACTTTATGAGGGTAAAGGTGAACCTAAGCAACATCTTAGATCATTCTATGCAATATGATTAACTTATGATTACAATGAAAAATTAATAATCAAGATATTTTTAAGAAGCCTAAAATAATATGCTTTATGATGGTTCTATGATCTTTCCCTTTAATTAGCTATAATATTCAACCCTTTGGAAGATAAATTTTTAGTAACTTTTTCTATCGGCATTGTTGAAAATCTATCTTATGTAATAAATTCAAAACTCAAACAAGGGTAAAATGAGACAATTACTCAATATATTCATTGTACAAAATTATGCTAGCTAAAATGAAAAATTATATAGCAAATAATGAATTAAAATATATCTTCACACAAAATTTTCTAGCACCACTCCATAAGTCTATTATGTTAAAAAAATTCAAATATTTTAATGAATTATGACATATAGTTAAAGAAAGAGAAATAAATATTATAGCCTTGAATAAATTAAAATATGTACTAAGTTCTCCATGTACTTCTAATGCCAAGTTTCAAATCAAATTATAAATAAGGAATGAAGAAAAATTAAAGATCAATGTAGTATCACAACCAAAAAATAAGCTTCAACTGACAACTTCACCAAGGAGGAAAATTTCAAGGTTACCACAACCTTGTCCTGTTTTATTACAAATTTTACTTGATTATAATCTTATATCTCTACCTCCACCATTTGAACTTGATTTGACCCAACCTCAATTTAAGGGATTTGATAGTAATGCATAATGTGACTACCATATATGTATTAAGAATTATTCAAATAAGTGTTTCAAGATAAGGAAGAAGATACATGACCTTAACAATGATAATACTATTGATCTAGAATAAAAATTAGTCTCAAAACTAATTTATTATGTTATTAATAATAAGAAATCAATTTTAAACTGATTTGTTAAGTTGCTACGATTATAAAATCAGTTCTAATCTGATTTGTTAATTTTTTACTCTAAAACAAAAAGTTGTATTATAAATATAACCTTCTCAACCATTGTGAGAGTTAGCATAGAGTAGAGTGTTAACATAGAACATAGAGTTACAAAGGAGTTAGTATGAAGTTAGAAAGGAGTAATTTTTTAGGTTATAAGCATTTATAGAATTAATGAAGAGTTGATTGCATGAGGTTTATATAAATATAAGTGTTGTTCTAATCCTATTTTAAGGGAGAGCAAGGGCCCACTTAACCAAAGAATTATGATATATTATGGTATTTATATATTTATATTGTTATGTGTCTTTATATTTCATTCTTTTATGCAAAGTATTTTATTACATATTTAAACTTATAGGTCCATGTGTTAATGTGTGTTTCTAAAAATATTAATTTCATCCATTTGAATTTCCCGTATTTCCATTTCAAAGTATTTACATTTCAACAACTTGGATTAAAAACATGTTTACATTTTATACAATTTACATTTCTACAAATAGATTCAAAGTGTGTTTCTTTCAAAAACATTTTCAATTTCAGCAAAATGTGTTTCTCTTCAAGCATTTCAATTCAACAAATATGTTTAATTTTATAAGTAATAGACTAGATTTTAATTCAATCAAGTAGATTAGATATTAAGGAGTAAATGATCTAAACATACTCTCAACTTGACAACTGTAAGTCATTATTATTTATACCTTATTATTTATTATCATTGGACACTAGACCTAGTTTGATATGACATCAACTATAATTATTTGATTAAATAAGAGAATTGACAACCCCATCACCAATCATAATTCCTTGGCACTTTTCAACATCAGACTCAATCTCATAAGAAAGATAAACCCCACCTCATATGATGGTCATAAACACATCATAACTACTATTGAGTATTTTATAAAGTGGATTGAGGCCACTCCTCTTATTTATATAAGTGGGAAGAATATTTCTAAATTTGTACTTAATCACATCATTTATCATTATGAAAATCCCTATGCTATTATTTACAATATATGGGAAGTATTTCAAAAATAAAGATGTAAAGGCCATTTGTTCCCAATTACATATCAAACACATATGGTCTACTCCTTATTATCCCTAAGGAAATAGCCACCTTGAGGTGTCCAATAAAAATATTTTTAAAATACTCAAAATTATTATCAAAATCATTGATCATGATTGAAAATTGTAGATTTTTCATTCCTTATGGGCTTATCACACTAACATATGTACCTCTAAATGTGTAACTCCATATTCCTTGGTCTTTGGGTCATAAACTATCCTCCTTATCGAGATAAATATTCCTTCCTTATGTATTTAACTTTAAGATCTTATTTACGATGAAGAGTATAGAGTAGCCCAACTATAAGGGATAAAACTCTTGGATAAAAAAATTATTAGCTACCCTAAATCACCTCAAATCATATTAGAATCAACTCTACCAAAGCTATGATAAACACATCATATTTCAAAAATTTGAAGTTAAAGATCTTATACTAAAATAAAATTAGAAAAACATCAATGTAAACCAAGAAAATAAAGGCAAGTTTGAGCCCAATTGGCTAGTTATATACATAATAACAATTAAATATGGTTTTGGTGCTTATCAATTGGCTAAAAAATATGGGTAAGAGTTAGAGAGCTCATGAAAATCATGCATCTCAAGAACTTTTATATTTGACATGCCAAAGAATTATCTATGGGTACCTTAATCCTTGGGGGTAGTTTCACATCATCCTTTCATATCCTTTCACCCATCCATATCACTATCCCACCATCCCTTTACCATTTTGACCTTGATGGAGATATGAAGTTACTACAATCTATGAAATATTTGGTATGATTAGATTGTGATAACATCTTTGCAGTAGGACATCAGACCATAACATGGATAGTTTCCCTAGCTTGCAGTCTTTGATGAACTTTCTTTAGCTCTATTCATTTTCACATCTCATATCACATTGCATCTTGTTTCTTTCCATATCTTTCTATTATGACCTTAGTTTGAGTGTTCTATTTCATGTCTTTATCACTATTGATTTCATAGTTGTTTACTACTTGGCATAATTCTTAGATGTTTTAGTAGTTATTGGACTATTATTAGTTTATTTCAAGATTGTGTTTGAGTTATTATTATGTTAGGTGGCCTACTAGACATGTTTATATTATATGGATGATTTTATTCACTTTATTAGATAACTGATATATGTTATTCATATTTGAATTATTATCATATTTGATATATTATTTTCCATTCAGATACTGTTGATGTATCATTCAGATTATTAGAGGAACATGAAAAAGGATAATGAGCTAGGTTGGATTTGATACTCATCAATAGAGGGAACAAACGGTAATAATGAGCTATTGATTTTTGAAAAACAAGACTATGAGTTTTATTTGATTTCATCTTTATTGACCATTTGTTTGCTTATTAAGTTGGTTGATGAAAAAATTGGTTTTATACTAGTCTTTGACTGCATTTCTATTCTTATTATGACTTTCATCTTGATTGTTATAGTAATATATTTATGTTAATATTTTTCTCGACATCATGTGAAATAATATTGAAACATAACATTGATTTATATTAGTTTTGATCTTTATGGTTTACTTAAAACATCTTGAGTTTCACATTTATTCTATTATGATGGGAGCTTGTGTATTAATTTTCATTAAAATAATTATAGATGGTCTTGTTGTCTTGAAAGACTTTGAAATGGTGGCATAAATTTTTTTTGACTTGGTTGATTAGATTGAAGAAGGGGACCATTAGTCATGGGGTCTTCATTAGTTTTATTAAATATTGTCTTTTGAGCTTTTAATTTGACTTCAATTAGGGATTGGGTTATGATGATCTGAATCCCAAATCCAACTTGGTCGAGTAGCTTTGGAGTCTTTTGTTTAGGGCATTTTTGGTTTAATAGTGAGCTTGGTTGGCGAAAACCTAGTCAAACTCTATGAAAATTTTGATGGAAGCTAGTAGAGTCCTATTAGGACTGGGTCATGACTATGAGTTCCATTTTCAATCACATTTTTTGATGGAGGTAATGATGGTTTGTTTAGCCATTTTTATAGTTGTTTGTGGCTACAATTCAAAACCATCATGGGATTTAATTGAATTTGGTGGAGTTTGTGAGAGCTCATCTACATGTATAGAGAAGTAAGGGATTGTTTTTTTTATAAGGAAAAGAACCATGATTTTTGTCTACATTTTTAGGTTATGTTCAATAAGTGGGGTTTGTTTATCTTTGTGTTAAAGCTTATTTCCATGGCTATTTCATAATGTATAAAATGTGTTGAAAATAAAGGTAATAATGAACCATTATAGGTTCATTATGAAGTATTTCAACTTCACTATGAACCCATAATGTAAGTAATCAATGTTGAGTTGAATGTGATTGTATTTGGAATATTCTGAGTTGTTTTACATGTAATACACACACATGAATGCGTATTAATTTTCATCATGATTGTGTGGAATGCATTTTTTGGGACTCACTTGGATAAGGATTTATTTATAAATGGGATATCCATTTGATTTGAAAGATAAGGGTGTCATTTTTTAGTTTTTGTTTTGCTAATTTGATTTACTTTTGAGAAATGATTGTATAATGTGGTTATGTTGAACATTTTTAGGATTGCCATTGTATATAATGGTGATATGGATGTAGGTGATTGATTAGTTTATTGATAGGTTTTAGAACATGTTTTGACTTAGATGGTCTTACATAATCAAAAGTTATTTTTGAAGTTTGAACTTGGTTTGTTTACTATTGTAATCTTATTTGCAGTCTATGAGGTTCATTATGTAAATTGCTAAGTTGGATTCTTTTATTTTTGTATATATTCAATGATTCATTTTGGGGGTTATGCCTCTTTTTGTTATCATTATATTTTATACCATTGATGTCTTTTATTTTGGAGGATAATGATTAAAAATCAAAGTGGTCATGAATATTATTAGTATTATTTTTAGACACCAAAAATATGCACATGATGGTTTCAAATGTCACAACTCACCTAGACCACTATAGACCCCCTAGGGCCCCAAATTAACCTTTAAATCAACAACCAAACCAAACCATATTTAGATTAACTTACTAGTTAAACCCATCCTTTTAACCCAACATTACCTTGACCCTCAATCACCAATGGTCATCCTAACCATCGACAATCAGGTTCCATGATCTAAACCAACTTAACTAACCCTTCACTTTACCTTTATTTTTTAATAATTAACTCATAGAATTCATGTGAGATCTAATTCATTCATGATTTAAAATTAGATAGCAAGTTGAACCCCTTGTTAACATATTGTTGCACCTCTTCTTCCTTCCTATAAGAAGAGAGGAGCAAGAGGTAAAAAAGACCATGAATTCAAGAGATTTTGCATCCAAAGTTTATTTGTAGGTCACTTCTTCCAAAAATCTAGTGATCTAGCCATCATGTCAAATAGATGACTTGACACCACCCCTTGATTGATAGCCAAGTACCATTACTTTTTTGAAAGTTCCCTAGGCTCCATTGACTCAAACATTTATCTGATTAACCATCAGAAAGCTAAGTATCTATTTTTATTATTCAATCACTTTGATTTCATTTTAAAATCAACCCAACACAAACCAATCTTCTAGAATTACCTTATATGATCCCATCAATCTGACCTTTTTATCACCCAAATCCAACACACAGTAACCATCAATCGTCTTTTTGACCATCGATGATCTATCCAACCACTGATAGTTACCTCAACCATTGATGGCCATCTCAACTATCAATGATCACACCAACTTCTGATGGTCACATTAAATTTCTTTTCCTTTACTTGTTCACATACCCCCAACCTATTTTCTAAACCACACTTGACCTATTTAGCATTAGTATTAACCTACTTATTACTATATTAATAATTTTAATCTATTTACTAATAAAAAATTACTTGTACTTAATTTAAGTATCTTCTATGATTTATGCAAGTACTTTATTTTTTAATTTCTAAACTTAATGGTTTAAAAAGTGTGGATTGATATCCCCTAAGGAAGTGCTTGCTTTTGGGATCTATCTAGCACTAGGAAATCCACCTAGCTATCTATCTAACCAACCATTTACTTTGATGCTACCTTATTTATAGGTCATTCCTCCCAAGCTAAAAAGGAACTCTCTATATTCATATGATTTAAAGCATGCACAACTAATCAAGTTTTTCAACCAGACCTGTATCTAGTTTCTTTATTCTTCCTCTCTTGAAATATAAGATAATTATTTTGAAACATTTTGGCACACTTGATGGGACCCTTGAGTCTTTACTTGGGTTTCTTTTTTTTGCATCTAAGTTCTCTTCTCCCTATTATGTGATCTTAAATGAAATTAATTTTTTTTTTGGGTTTAAAATCGAATGCATACATTGGTTGCTTGCAAGTTTATCTCACTTAGTTAAATTAAAGCAAAGTAATTTGATCATAATAGTACTTGTTTCATACACACAAACCAAACCACCTATGTCAATCAAGCATCTAAACAAATTGACATAAGGCTTAACTGAGATTTCATCACCTAGAGGTCATCTTACCCTTTCCCAACAATCTTTCTTAGAGGTCATTACCAAGGGGAGAACGAACTTAGCTCTTTGGTTGAGTGTAAACTTTGTAAATCAGTATATATTGGCTAAACACCTAACACCCTTATCACTGTAGTGTGTGAAGTGAGGGGTTAGGCCCCAATACCAAGCCACATATTGATCTCCAATACACATCCTTTTGAGAGCCTAAATACAACCTGAAACCAACCATAGACTTATTTTTTAGTACCCTCTCTAAAAGCCAATTTTAGTCACATAATTTCTTATAAATCTTAAGGCATAAGCCAAAAGAGAGATTAAATAAAACTTTAGGAATTAACATACTTTTTAGTGTGTTTTTGATTTCTTTGCTCATTTCTTGTCTTCTCTCTATTTGAGTGGTAAGATTGTTTTTTATTCTCTTTCCCTTATCTTGTATGGTTCTAACTCACCAGTAGTGAAAGAATCTAGTAGAACAAAACCCATCACCAAACCAATCAACATCTTCTACCTCTTCATCCATAGAGTACATATATAAAGTAGAAGAATCTCCTCACCCTTTGGGAAGTCTTTCTTTCCCACAGGTAGTGCCCTAAGGAAATACAAAATTTTACACCTTCTTAGATAACAACCCTATGGCTCTTCAGTATTATCTCAACACCATGCCTCATCATACCCCTACTTAGTTCCACCTATGGACCCACCTTATGGCATGCCTTCCCATCTTATGGGGAATACTTCTATTACCACAGTCACCACCCAACCATTGCCCACCCAAACATCTTCATCCACCAATAATCCCTCTGATATTATTGTGAAAAACCAACCTACCCAACAAACCAAAACCCTTATGCTTTCCACCCCCACTAACAACTCCTCTACCCTAGGAGCAACCCAACCATTAACCACCTATACTCCCCTCACCATGGGATCACCTATTAATGGCATTTCCAACCTTCATTCAGCTACCCCCAATCTATTAGTCACTACTCCACTTCAAAATATTATAGTGTCTATACCTTCTACCATACCACCAATTAATACAAAGGTTACCACCTTTCCTTTAGTTAAAAACCCAACCATAGCTCCTACCTAACCTACCTTAACCTCTGAATAGGTTTCCATCACACCCAACTTGGGTTATATCCCTAACCCACAAGGGAATATACCTTTACCCACTACCCAACCACCTACATCCATCTATCCCTACATAGCATCCACCCAACCACATGTGTCCACATATCAATACATGGCAGCTCTTCAAACTCTTAGCAATTATCAATATGTCACCCAACCACAACAATAATATGCACCTAAAACCTTTCAGGGGCACAACCCCAAATAGATCTAATGAAAATTATCATGGATAAAATAAATACCTTAGATTCATCCATCTCTAATGCTCACAGCATCTTATCATATGAGAAAATATACAATGAGCCCATTCAACCATCTATCCCTATAAGACCATATCATCCTCAATGGGAACTTCCCAAGTTTTCTAAATTTCAAAGTAAGGAGGATCCCCAATATTACCTTAGGGAATTTATGCATGCATGTTATTTGATTTCCTACCATGATGCCCTCCTTCTTCATACCTTCCTCATGTCCCTGTCCAGTCCAACAATAGACTGGTATAGTGCCAGAACCAAACACTCTTTCTTCTCCTTCACCTAGCTGGCCCAAAGTTTCTTAGATAAATTTTTAATAAACATCTCTAAGAAAGTTTCCATAACTAAACTTTACTCTATCTGGTAATTTTATGATGAATCTATCACTAATTTTGTAGCTCATTAGGGAGCCTAATCAATCAAATTTCTTTCTTTTTACCCCAACCTGAAGTAATAGAACTTTTTGCTTAGGCATGTGCCAAGAAAATTTATTATAAATTAAGTGTGTAGATATTTATAAACTTTGAAAAAGATTTTACCATGGTGCATAAGCTATAAAATAGAGCCATTGATGAAGGAAAGTTAAAGTTGAAAAACAAAAACTCTACCTACAAAAGCAATGAGGCCTCTTCCTCTAAACCAAGCAACTAAACCAACACCAAGACCAAGAAAAAGGGAAATAAAAATGTGATTATCCTTAAGACCACTCTTCCACCATCTATTAATCAACCAAACTCTTCCAACTCCTCAAAGCAAAACATGAGAAACCAAAACTGAAATAATTAGAAGCAATTTACCTTGCTTAGAGAATATTATGCTTTAATCTTGGAGAAGTTGTTGAAAGCTAATATAATATAACTTAATTCCATTAAGACCCCTCAAAAATTTGATTCTTCTCATCCTATACCTAGCTAGTATAATGAGAATGACCTATGTACTTTCCATCGAGTAGTTGGGCATGACATCAGTAGGTGTAATACCTTTAAAAACATTGTCCGAAACCTCATTGATAAGGGGGGATTGTGTTGGAAAATTCCAATACTCCTCTAAACCAAGCCCTTGAAATTTTCAAACAACATTTTACCAATCATGAACCTACCAAAAATGAGAGAAACAAAGCTGAGTGTTCTCATGATGCCCATACAATTAATATGGTTCTTGATATGCTCATTGCTGAGGAGCCTACCACCCAATCTACTTATTCTTCACCCTCTCCACTAATTGAGATAGAGGAATTACCTTCTCTTCCTTTAGATACCCAAACCATGGAATTAACCTTTCACCTCCTCCATATTGAGGTAGTAGAGTCATCAACCCCTACTTTAACTGATATACCCAAGCAAGTGACCATCACCACTGTACCTCCTCTTTTAACCACCAAATAATTTAATTGCCATTTGGAGCCATTACAAAGGATGAAACAACCATATATACACCTCTTATAGAAGAACCACCCACCCAAAACTTTCATCCTTTGATTTAGGAAAAGGACAAGGTCACCATTCCCCTTTCTCAATCTATGAGTTTATCTTTTGAGCCCACTGCCTAGGGAACAAGACTAGTCTATAAACCATTATTTAGACTAGTTTAGAGATTGGACTTTATCTCCAAAATTGACTTAGATTGGGATACCTTTTGGTAGTAAATGGGGATCCCTTATATCACCAAATAGGAACCTCCAACCATACCTTTGGTATACCAAGCTACAACTTCTATTATCTAACTTGCCATCATATCAATTGAAATAATGAAAATCTCTTCCAACCCAACCATTTCTTAACCATATAAAGAAACAAAATCCCAAATAACCAAATCATCTTCTATCAATTCAACCAAACCAACCAAAAAACTTGGCATCTTCCCTACGTAGAGCCTTAATCATCCATCATTGAAACTAGAGTTAACCTCACCATACCCACCAACCAAGCACCAAACCAAATCAACCAAGGAGGTAAAACCAAAAAAGGCCAAGAGGCCAAAGTTTTTCTCCCTTTAACCTTGACCTCTATATTATGGCCTCATCCTTCTACTTTGATTAATAATCCAACTATTTCAACCAAAAATTGACCACCACTTTTGGTTAGCCCATCACTCTTGCTTTCTGACATGCCCATCTTTCCCAAGCCATCAATAACCAACCTAACTACCTTTGCATCTCCTACCTCTAACTTATAAACTCCCTTACCTAAATGAAAAAATCAATTAAGAACACCACCTTACCCAAACCTTCTATCACCAAGCCCACTTGTAAAAATACTTCCATCTCACCAACCAAAGCTAGAACCCTAAACCCTCACCACCTTTAGCCGAGTCTTACTCAACTATTTTCCAAAGGTTACTACAATCCTCTTACTTGACCTTACCTCCTCTTAGACCATTTAACTCTCTAGGTCCAAAACACATCTGGTATAATTACCACTAAGTATACACCTATCATAGGACACTTGGGCATGACACAAAGAACTACAAAGCTCTCTAAACCATAATCCACTGACTCTATGATGAGGACAATCTATTAACATATGAACCTCACATGAGCCCACTACCAATCCAATAAAAAAAAACCACTACCCAATGCATACCAAATCCCCCACCCTCACCTTAGAGTGATGGGGAATCAAACCAATCTCCTACCACAACTCTTCCCTCTATCCATACTATCCATGTGGTCACACGATCACATGCTCAACAAAAAGATAAGGGTAAGGAAAAAGTGTTCATCCCATGGACATAACCATCTACCACCTCCCATCTAAATCAAAATCAAGCACCTTTTATCCAACCCAAGGTATCTATCTTGGGTACCTCTCAATCTAACCCCTTCGAATTAATCAAGATATTGGTGCTCAAACAACTTCACCAAACCCTAGCAAAGATGAGTCTATATGAACTAATTTCTTATTCACCTCATCATCACCAAGCAATGATAGAGGAATTTTAATAAATAGAGGTCCAACCTAAAGACCCTCAACCTCTAACAACCTTTTTTGTCACTCTTCAAATTTACAACCTTATCACCTTCAAGGATTCATAAATACCTTTTATCTACCCCGATGACCTAGATCCCCCTCTTTTCATCACTACCTACATCAACCAAACCCACATAAAATGGGTCATGATTGATGGGGGAGACAACATTAATATCATCTCATTCCATGCCTATGATCAACTTAAACTATCTAATAATGTTATGTCTAAAACCTTGGCCATCCTCCAATCCTTCAATGACACCATAGCCACTACTCTCGGAACTATTATCCTTCATATCCATTTAGAGCCTCACACACTCCCTGAGCTCTTATATGTAGTAGAAGGTGAATTATAGTATAATGTTTTGATGGGACAACCTTAGATCTACTCCATGGGTTGTGTACCCTCTACCCTTCATCATTGCATCAAATTTGAGCATGAATGTTAGGTTGTCACTATACAAGTTGACCCAAGTCCCTTTTCATCATGCAACATTACTTATTAAACAAATGATGTCCTCCTACCTCCATATAGCACACCCTCATCATCCAAAGATAAACCCTTAACCACAAATGAGGTAATCACATCTTTTTCTACCAATAAGGTATCTATTAGCTTATCAATCCCCTTGGATCAAATCCCCACCATAGACCACTTAGAATCAAAATTTTAATTTCTCTCACCTGGGGAATATATCCTCTTAACCCTTGATGCCTTCCTTACTCCCCATGAATATGGGTAACTTAAAAATCAACTTGGGTATGACCTTAATATTGAAACCATTGTCCCTTTCATGCCTTCAAACTATTAAACCCATTGCATCTATGGAGGACTTGAAAAACCTCTTAGTGCTTCTATCACCTCTTTTTTACCTTGACCATTCACGTATAGCTTCTCTTATCTAGATTAACTAGAGTTTACCAAGACATACCTCCATTGATGTGCTTGGAAGTGATTTGGTCTCAAATGATATGAACATGGGCTACATGAGTTAATTTCAATTGGGACCAAAAATCCTCATGAGAAACATGGCATTGGCTTCATTCCACCCACAAATAAAAACAAATTACCTACTACTACCATTGTTGACGAAGACATCCCTTCCTCACCAACCTCTTCTCCACTTGAGTGTGAGGATGATGACATCATCCCACCTAGCTTTTTTTCATCAACATGATCAACCTCAAACCTCTAACTTACCAAAAGGAAGTGGCAACTATAACCATCCCCATGACCCATGTTGAGATGATATGAGATGACTATCCTACCATTTAAACCATTTAGTGCTAGGATGATGATTCCATCTTCACCTATCTTGGTTCCCTAGATTATATCATCCATAAATCCCTACCCCTAGAGAATTTAACTATGTTGAATGAATCCACCATGGATATCAACTTAGGCACTCAAAACACCCACATTGTTAAAATTGGTCAATCACTAAATTTTAAGGAACTTAAAGACTTCCCATCCTTCTTGCAAGATTAAAGCATAGCCTTCAATTGGTCTTATAGTGACATGCCTAGAATTGATCCCTCTATCACTACCCATAACATAGTCACAAACCATGATGCCAAAGCCATTAGACAAAAACTTTGATGAATTCACCCTTACATATCCCTTCTCATCAAAGAAGAGCTTCAACATATCCTATCTATCAATTTCATTTAACCCATTGATTACCCCCAATGGGTCTTGAATGTCTTACCTGTCACCAAATCCATAGGGGGACTATACATCTATGTTGAATTTTGTGACCTCAACCTTTCTTGCCTAAAATTTGACTTTCCTATACCAAGCATCGACTAGCTAGTTGATCTTACAACTGACCATGAGATGTTTTTTTTCATGAAAGGATTCTTAGGTTATAATCAGATCCAAATTGCCCTTGAAGATCAGTACAAAACCACCTTTATCACCCTATGGGGACCTTCTGTTATAGGATCATGCCTTTTAGACTAAAAAATACTGGTGTAACCTACCAATGTGCCATGACTTATATCTTCCATGACCTTATCCAAAAATTGTCAAGGACTACGTGGATGACCTTGGGAAATCCAAATATCATAAGGATAATTTGGCCATTCTTAGAATTATCTTTGAGTGACTCATCTATTACCATGTTTACCTTATCCCCAAGAAGTGCATTTTTGGGGTATTATCAGGAAAACTCCATAGATTTATCATTTTCCTTTAGGGAATTAAAGTTTATCCTACCAAAATCAAATCAATCCTCGACATGCTTCCTCTAATCAACATAAAGTAACTTCATAGTTTGTAGGGGAAGCTCTAATCTAATCATCACTTTATCTCTCATCTCTCAGACTGATGCTAACCCTTCCATCACCTTCTAAAGAAGGATGTCTCTTAAAAGTGGAATGACAACTATCAAAGGCCTTTAATTTACTCAATGCTTCACATCTGCACCCTTTCTTTTATTGAAAATAATCAAATTCACCTTTTATCTAACTTAAGCTCATCCCTTACTTATAAAATACATTCATCTACCTATTTCAAGGGCAATCAATTAAAATTGAATCATGTGATTATATATCATAATCATAGCCTAATATTGAATAATGGGTACCATGACTCTACCCATGGCATGATTCTCATTGTACTTTATGCCCCTTTTCTCATGATGAATTCCCATTGTCATTATCACCTAAACCTCTTTCAACCTTCTTGTGATTTTAGTTTTTCCTTCTTAAAGGTGAACCCTTAAGCCTCTATAAAATAGTCTATGTTAAGTGAAATCAAACAATAAAAATCAAATTCATAACCAAAAATAATCATGGGTCATTCTTAGCATGCACTAACTTCTCCCTTGAAGGACAGTTGTTGGAAACATATCAAAATTGATATAATTAAGGTGGCCTTCTCCCTTGAAGGAAAACTATAAAAAGGCATTAAATAAAGCACATAAACTTAGATCACTCCCCTAAAGGATAGCTAAGTAAAGCATTTGTCAAAAAAAGTAATTTATTGGAAGCTTCCTACATCAATCAATTTCCCCAACCCTCCTAAGCAACAAAAAAATATGCAAAAGACCCATTATAAAGAAAAAGAAAAAAACTAAATAATTTTGAAAGTCGCAATCGACTCTCATAATTAAAATTATTGCATTGATCAATCTACACTTTGTATGACATAAAATTGTTTATACTGACTCTTTTCTAACCTTCAAAAGAGGCATGCTATTCTCATAAGAAGGTTCCATTTTCATCCATCTACCATTTGTACACTATAATCAAGGGATTTTGAGCTCACTTGATATAATGTGATCATGACACCTTTTAAATAACTAATGAACACTAATGCAAAGCATTTGAAGGGATTATGTTCCTTAAACCAATCCCACTTTGGGGTTTGTATTAATCCTTGCCATAAAAGAAGCATTGTGCCCTCTTCTTATATTGTCATGACTTGTTGATATATTCACTAAAACATTTGTCTCTTGATTATATTCTTTTTTTCACATCTAGTGTTATTATTCAACTTAATTTGTGTTTTATCTTAAGTAAAATAACCATAATCATACCCACATACCATCATATCAACATGTATCAAAAGCAAAAGAACACATCATCAACATACCCATGATCATATCATAATCATAACATCCATGGGAAAATTAGCAAAAAACCATATTTATCACATGTCTAAATCTAAATAAGGAAGCATATACTCATTAAATTTTTGCATAAACATCATTATCACATAAATATCATATGAACATAAAATAAAATGCATCTCATCACATACCTATCTAGGTGAGTCTACATCAATATCCATATCCATAACATAAGCATAATCAATATAACATCATCAATGATACATATGAACATCACATCATAAGCATCCAAACCATGAATGGTAAATAATAAATAAGGATCATATCTATAAATCATGAGTTTTTCATCCACAACATCATAATATATGCACTAATATACATGTCTCTCTCTCAAAATTTACATCTCACCACATCAGCTCATAGGTCGATATCAAAGTGCTATACAATAAAATATAATATCCCATAACTATATCATGACTATGCCCTTGGGGAACCACTATCTCTTAGGGCACTACTACCTCCTAGTTCCTATCCTCTTGAGGTCCCTACCTATCAACCTATAGAATTAACCCACTAACTTAGTGTTTCCATGTTAGCATCACTTGCCAAACTAGCTCTATACTTACCCCATTGAGGCTCATTAGGACAACATCTCAGGACTATGGCCTCATAGTAGTGTAAATCCTCTACTATGGTTAGATATCATGCCATAAAGATAGTGATCAATGGTACTAAAGGTGCTATACCTCCTCTTCTGGTCTATCTCAAAGATTTTCTCTCTCCTAGGTAACCAAGGCTAGTGTAAATCTAGCTCGGTCCCTCTCACCTATAACCATAGCTATCTGACCATGTACTATAGTTACCTAACCCTATAAAGCTACCACCTATGCCTATGTAATGACTAACACTACTCCTATCTATCCACCTAGGGTAACCCCTATACTTATACCTGTTGACCTTTAATAACTGTTTCAACATCCATAAGCTACTTACCACCATCATTTCCACCAAAATATTCTATCATATATAGTGCCTGGTACCATGTAGGGTACCCATTTGAAAACCTTACATCATCTATCTCAACCCTAGCTGACAATTCCTCATGATCAAACAAAGTTTGAATAGGCTATGGCTCTGGGAGAAAAAGCTTTGCATCCTCCTACCTGTACCTTGAAAATAGACCCAGAACCCCCTGTACCAAGCCAAACTATCACCAAACCCTATCGAATAGGATGATTTTTGCCTCACCATCCTCTTACCAAAGATCTAGCTATAGATCTACAAGGATAGTGTATGTTCCTATGTCCAACCTAGTCTATAAACCTGATGTATGGCCTCTAAATCATGTCACTAACAACTAAGGCCTATAGTGCACCTCTAAACCAATATGTATCACATACCCTACCTCCTACTCTTGTGAGGAAAAAATCATCTCTCCACCTCATAAAGCTAACTTTGAACTCCATCTAGGCATAACCCTCCCATGGCAGCCCCATCAATCATAGAACTTAGATGTGCTCATATGCTTAGTAGTGTAGCATGAACCTAATGCTAATGTCATATCCCTTGTGAGATCTAAAATGCCATAGTTCCCTATATATCTAGACTAGTAACATAGGTACCCAACTAAACACTATGTGACCTATCAACATCTCAACTAATACCCCTAGTAGTAGATACATGAACCTCTTGTTGCTAGAAGTAGGTACAAAAAATCATGATTCTACCATCATCATCATTGTAAGTAGCTTTCTATCAGCCCTTACCCTCTAATACAATAGAGTGAAGCTAAATCCTCCAACATGTCATCTATAAAAATCATGGTTATCTCCATATAATAGCTCTAAGAGCTTATCTCTCTCCTCCTACTTGATGTGATAAATCAGCTCACCTTGAATAGGTAGTCATGTCATCTTGTGCACATCCTCTAGCAAGATCATCATCTCACTAGTGGGTAGAAGGAAGGTATTCATGGCTAGATCCCATATCTTAATGAGGGCCATGATCATCACTATATCCCTCAATATGTGATGATAGTGTAATATCACTCCAAGTCCCACCTCCTTTATGTGTGTCCAATCATTGACAATTATCCCTTGGTGAATCTTGGGGAAAATGTAAGGCACCCAATCTCTCATCTAAATCTACTCTCATGCCTACAAGGTTTGTTAGCAAACATACTTAATTCACTACCATATTTACCTATGTGAACTATATCACCCTCTTTTCTACCTACCCTACCTTACCCATTTGACCATTACCTTTTTCCCTCTAACACTATCCTTTACCTCATATATCAAACGTAAAACTCACACTATTACCTTTCAAACCCTTGAACAACCCATTTAACACATTACTTTCAACTTAAACTAGACACTTAAAATATCTAGTATCCCTTGACACCTTTAAACCATTCAAAAAAAATCTTTTCACCATTGGTGACTACCAATGGTCATGATGACCACTGATGGTTAGACAACCAATCACTGATAGTCATCGATGGTTGGTGTGACCATCGATGATCACTATGTGTGACCACTAGTGGAACATGCCTAAACCCTACCTTATCCATAACCTACCCCAATAACTAAAAATTCACCAATTTCTACACACTCTTATTCCTACCCACAACACCCTAACCCACCGCTCCTCATTTCAAAATTCACCCATGAATTTCACCCAAACCAAGCAAAAATAATACCTAGGTAAAAACCCAAAACCCACCTAAATAAGCAACAATAAAGCATGTAACATACAATGTCAATGCAATTGGAAAACCAATCTATCAAATTAATGCAACCCCTACCTCTTTCCTTGACTATCATCAAGGAGGAATTTGGGGACCCACTACCCAACCAAATGACTTACCACACCCACCCTACATCCTTTTTAGTCCACTTGGTCAATCAAACTTAGAAACCCACCCACTAGCAATCTTGGTTAGAGCTTTCTTTCAAAATTCTAAACAAGTAAGTCATAATAGTCTAAAGCACAAATGAATGAAAATGACTCATTGAGTCACTTTTATTTTTGATCTTTCAGGGTTTACACCCTGACCATTGATAGTCAGGGTGACTGTCGATGGTCGACCCTAAGGCCCTTAATCACTGATGCTCAAGCTCCTAGAAATTTTATAACCAAACCAACCAACTTTTCAAACTCCATTTACAACCCACATCAAGTGCCGACCTAGGATATTCCCTTCTCTACCCACCTTAATAACCACCTTGTCACCTTACTATTGGTCCATTTTGGCCTAACTCATGCATGTTTTATGATGATCTTGCTTGGTCCTTTTGATTTCAATGACAATAATAACCATGTTGACTTATTTTTGGACTTGCACTACCTTATACACACCTAACTAATTGGTATCTTCTCAAGAGCACATCCTACCTCAAATACCCATGACTTCACCAGACAAGTTTGTGTTTTCCCTAAGAGAACTTCATACTTTGGATACCCATGAAACCACAAACACTGCCTAGGAGACTTGAGTTTCTAAGTGTTCCCAATTTCCATGCCTAAATATGGTCATGCGGTCCACTTGTCACTTGTCCTTCTAGCACTGACTCTTATTTTTACTAATTATGGTAACCTAGTCAATGCGTGATCTTGGCTATCACACTTTTTTCACACTATGTACACATGTTTGTGCTTTAGTACCCAACCTATCACCCACTTTTTCTCACCACCTTCACCACTTATGAAACTCATATTTGATTTTTTTCTACCTCGTTGACTCTTAATTTGAGGGGGAACACCTCCTCCCACACTTGAGATAGCCTAACCTTCAACCCATAATACATTTTTTGTTTTGCATTTCATTGATACAAATTTCATAATAAAAGGGGTAAAATGTAGACACCAAAATTTTTCACATGATGGTTCCAAATGCCGTAACTCCCCTAGACCACTTTAGGACCCCTTAGGGCCCCAACTTGACCTTTTAACTGGCAATTAGACCAAACCCTAGTTAGACTGACCTATTAGCTAAACCCATCCATTCAACCCAATATTACCTTTAGCCTCAACCATTGATGGTCATATTAACTATTGAAGGTCACCCTAACCATTGATGGTCAGGTTCCACTATCTAAACCAACTTAACTGACCCTTCACTCCAACTTATTTTTTTATAATTAGCTCATCAATTCATGTGCAAGATTATGCATACATGAGTTAAAATTAGAAAGCAAGTTAGAACCCTTGTTAACATCTTATTTCACCTCTCCTTCCTTTGTATAAGAAGAGAGGAGTAGGAGGTAAAAAAGGACCATGACTTCAAGAGCTTTTACATCTAAAGTTTCTTTACAGGTCACTTCTTCTAATAATATAGTGATCTAACCATCATGTTAGAGAGATAACTTGCCACTACTCCTCAATCAACAACTAAGTACCATTACTCTACTAGAATTTCCCTAGGATCCACTACCTAACACATTCATTTGATTAACCATTGATAAGATAAGTATCTATTTTAATTATTCAGTCACTTTGTTTCCATTTTATAATCAACCTAGCACAAACCAATCTTCCAGAATTACTTTCTATGATCCCATCAATCTGATGTTTTTATCACCTAAATCCAACACACAATAACTACCAATGTTACATTCTAACTATCAATGGTCTATCCAACCATCGATGGTTACCTCAACCACCGATGGTCACCTCAATCAACAATGATCACACCAACCATCGATGATCACTGTGATAGGAAATAATAAGTTATTTTCACCCATTTACCCTCAACTAAATTCAACTTTATTTTCTTTTTCTTGTTCATAGACCTCCAACCTAATTTTTAAACCGTACCTAGCTTATCTAGAATTAATATTGACCTATTTTTTACTATATTAGTCATTTTAATCTATTTCCTTATTAAGCATTTCTTGTACTTAATTTTAGTATCTTTTGTGATTTATGCAAGTACTTTATCTTTCAATTTTTGAACTTAATGGTTTAAGAAACATGGATTGACAACCTTAAGATCTTACTTCTAGGATCTAGCTAGCACTAGGAAATCACCCAGCAATCTATCTAACCAACCATTTGCTTTAGTGATGTCTTATTTGTAGGTCATTTCTCCCAAGCTAAGGAGGAGCTCTCTATAGTCATTTGATTCAATGCATGCACAACCAACTAGGTTTTTAAACCAGACCCATATCTAGTTTCTTTCTTCTTCCTCTCTTGGAATATAATCTAAAATCTCTAAAACACTATTGGTTAAAAAATACCTATAAAGTTATTCTCTTGCATATCTCATTTGAAGTCAATAGTTTAAGTAATTATTTATTAATATAAGGAAGTCAAATAGATATATCATAAGTTAAATGTTAGTATTAATGGTAATCATGAGTACTATTTTTACATGTAATTATCTAAAGTCAATTATTGGTTATTATTTTATGTTATTAGATTTTAAAGCTCATAATATTAGTTTTTCAAGTTTACTCTTCTATAAACCCCAATCCACATCCATTTGATGGATGGGTTGGTCTAGGGCCACCAATGGGGGGCTCATTAGGTAGGACGGGTGGGTTGTTTCATGATGATCATTGGAAGATGATTCAAGTGCTTGGTATATATATATATATATATAGACACACACACACACACACAACATATTATCTTTGAGACATTGATCCACATCATTTCTTTACTCTAAACAACAATCAATAGGAATAATATATATATATATATATATATATATATTATTACTATTGATTGTTTTTTAGAGTAAATAAATGATGTGGATCAATGTCTCAAAGATAATATGTTGTATAAGTTGTATGCATTTTTATTTTGTAATGGCTGTAACCGTTATTTATGTTTTTATTATATGGAAAGACCTATATGATGATCTAATGTTATTACAAATGCAAATTTTAATAAATGGTTATCTTACATGAATATAATCTTTTGATTTCAATCAGTAAGGTTATTATACAAATTTGCATGTTGTAGTTTGGGAAAATAGAATTGTTACTTGAATAAAAACATAGTTATTATTATTATGTATTAATAAAGTTATAATAGGTACATAATGTTGAAAATTGAGTAGTTCCATTCTATTGTCATTTTAATAAATGAATGGAAGACTAATAGGTGATAATGCACTATTTGGTTATTTGTTATAACTTAGGAAGTTACAATTTCAAAAGGTAACTTATAGAATTTATAAGTATGATGTTTTCATTCTTTTTGAAATTAGTATTCAAACATCATAAGAATTAAGTTATATTATATATAATTTTTATTAAGTATTCAAGATGATTCTAAATCTTAGATTTAGATATCCAAACTTGAACATTATTGTGAACTTCAATTCTATTGTGTTTCGATAATGATAACTCTTTTGGATTGAATATGATAGTTCAACAGTTATAAATCCATTTGAAAACTTATTCTAATTTATGGATATTTCCTTATGCAACTATAAGAAATTAAATTATAATATGAATATTAGATGTACAAAGCTCATTACTGCTCTTATTTAAGTTAGGTTATTTTGTTGAAGGATTCTTCCTGGTCATTGAGGGCTTATAAGAGTTATTAATATATTGTGAAGGTAATTTAGACATTTATAAATATGGATTACCTTATAATTTTATTTTCATTTTGATATTTATACTAGTGGTAGTAAGATTCACTAAATACCATGTTAATTTTTATTAGTATTAGTTACCAATGTTATAATAATTGAATGATTATCAGTCTTTTCATAATTATTGAATATAATGTGAGCTAGATGATGTCTTTCATGCTTGAATGACTTTTATATTCATTTTTTTTTAAGTCACAAATGCAAGAAGAAATAAATTGATAAAGAAATATATTAGATAAATAGAGTTGTATGATCTTGTCTTTGTGAAACAAAACAATTAGTTCATGTATTAAGGTATAATAAGTTCACTTATGCATCAAGTGACTTAGGGGAAACATTGATTGACTTTATGAATTTATCTAAGTTGTCAATATGTATAATATAAGTATGGCTTACACAACATTAAAATAATGCTAAAATTTTAAATACTTGTTTGATGAATGTTCTTTCTTTATCTTAATGTAAATAGAGCATATAAACAACATAATATACATATAATATGTTATTACTATATGGAATGCAGGATGGTCAATGCATACACATGATTAAATGTTATGAATATAATTCTTATATGTAATTTGAGTTGGAGGTGATTCCAATTGAAATAATATCCATGTGTGTTGTAATGTTCATCAATACTAAGATTCAACATTGTACTTAACCCAAGTTAAATTATTTTGATAAATTAATTTAATGTTATCATTTAATAGACATGAGAAAAATGATCCTAGCTGAGGTCATGATGACATAAGTAGGTATACCTAATTTATGTCCATTTAATTTATGTGACATGTATTATTGGAAGAATATCAAATAATTTGCATTGTATTACTTTTGGAAATAAAGTTGAAGTTCAAGTCTTACTGTTCACATAATTATGTAGATCACTAGATGCATAAGCTTAATATGATGATTATTCTATTGCAAATTTAATTATTTATACCTTAACATGTTGTGAAACTTCTTGATATTTGACCTATACCCTTAGGTAGAGTTTAGCTTACTTGCATGGTCATAGTGTAGATTATTTAATGTCAAGTACATGCTTTCAGCCAAGGCTAAAAGTTGGTATTGATCATTTTAGGAATGCCATAGCTTAGTGATTAAATTTGAATGCACGAATATATGCTTACTTTATTAGTACACCCCAATATGATTAATTATTGGTTAAAATAGCTTCGTAATAGCATCAATAAGAATTTTTAACCTTTGTCAAATACTTGTGTTTGATATAGCATAATTATGGACTTCATCACGCTTTCTATGAAATAATTTTAATCAACTAGGTTTGAATGGTAATAAGTAACTCAAAGATATTTTATAAAAAACATTTAGGTTATGTTTTGGTATTAGAGTCCAAGTTATGTTCTCTAGGGAACTTTGGGAAAGAAGTTACTACGTTGCCTACCGAAGTTATTGTTTTATTTCACCTCAATATGGTGAGAACTAGATCAGGTGGGTTAAATTATGATAACAACTTGAAAGTTGACTCTCTTGGTAGAGGTAGAGGTAGAGGTAGAGGAAGAACTAGTGGAAGAGTTTGAGGTCATGGAGCCCAAAACCTTAACCCAAGAAGAGAAGAACCTCTTGTTAACAATGTTTATAAAACCAACATAGATGTTGCTAGAGGGAATCCTACTCCTAGTAAAAAAGAAGTCCTCAATGGTTTTGAATTCCTTTCAAATTAAGTTAGAATCGTAAGATTGTAAGATGAATAATATTAAGGGTGGTCCACAATAAGAATTACCTCATTTAGATGAAGGTCAAGTGGAAGAACAATTAATCCAATAAATATATTTAACAGTGGTTGATCCCATTATAAATGAGCTTGAAAAGCTTCCACCTCCTACATTTTTAGGTGACGAATCAAGTGATGTAACTGATGCATGGCTAGTCAATATATAAAAATATGTTAATCTTGTTGGCAAAACCAGATATATTACATTATTAGCATAGTGATTATGTCTTAGTGCAATTTGTTATAACATTGGTTACATGTTTAGATGATAGATTAGGTACAAAAATAGTTATTAGTTAGTATAATGCATTGGTTATTCAATCAAATAACTACTTTCTATATTGTATATATTGTCATCTATCACTTCAATAAATTATCATAGCATTCAATCATTATATTTCATCATTGATGTCAAAGTAGTGTCATATCATTCCCCTGATGGATACATAAGAAATTTGTAAGGGGATATCATACACATTCATGCCCTTGTGAATGAAGAAAGAATTGATTATTGATAGTCTATTAATTGTGCTAGCTTAATTAGTGATACAATGGTTTAGCTATATAAATTTAGAAAATCATGATCTGCAGCCAAGATGAAAGTGTGAATCAAAGCTAACAAAACCTACACAACCAAGTGAAAAAAGAAGGTGAAGCCAAAGAAGACAATGAAGCAACACTTGTAGCTGACATGGACAGTCATGTAACATACAAAAGCAGTAAAAAGCTTCATTTAAAGCATTTTATCTTCATATTTTAAAGCCTTCTCTACAATCATCATATATTGTAAAAGAACTACTGAAGTGAATTGATGTTAATCCTGTACTATAGATAGAAGCTTTCATAGGAGGAATAAAATAAAAAGCAAAACCATACCTATCACCAGTAGGAGGAATCATTCTCAAGTTCATGGTGGTAGATTTGTAAGAATCACCTAAAGCACCCAAATATGGCAGATCTATGAAAAATGAAGGCTGGCATGAATAAGGAAAAGATGTGTTTTGGAGGACATATCCTTTTAGGTATTTATTTAGTTTTTAGTCAATGATATTTTATTTTTTAAAGTTTTGGTTTAGGATTATGTGTCAATTTGGTTAAATTTCATGGTATTTAGGTGAGAGTCATTTTTTTAAAATAGTCATTTATTATAAAGTTTAAAATTTAAAGTGTCCTTTTAGTAAGTAATTAGTTTAGTATTAGGGGTATAATTATTTGATTCATGATAGTAAATATTGTATGTCATACAAGTTATGATCAAATAAATTTGGTGTCAAAAATTAAAACAAAAAAAAATGTGTCAAAGTTTATTGTTTAATAGTAACTTAAAAATTGAGTTGATAAAGTTTGTCAACTTTTTCATGTTAGATTTGTCAATAAAAAATGTCATCAAAAGTGTCAATTCATAAAAAGTATCAATATTTTTGGGTCCATTGTTGATATTTTCAAAAATTAAAAATCTCTTTTGTATGGATGCATTATCAGGTGAACCTGACATCCTAAGTCATATATGTTAGTGGGAGAGTTTTTCCATCATAAAAAACATGCATATGAGCTTCATCGAGACATCATATAAGTGAAGCAAATTTATTTACTAGAGGCTAGAGGATACATGATGGCTGGAGGACATTTGAGATCCTCTCATTAGTCACTTATGAAGGGGTTACATTATTATAATAGTGATAAATTTTGGTGTGTTTGTTTTATGTTTTGTAATTTATTTGTCAATAAAGTATTGAGTATTATTTTCTAGTTTAGTACCTCCTAAAAAAGAATGTTGTGAGGAGCAAAAGCACTAAAGTAGCACTTGGTTTTTGGAAAAGGGTTTGTGGTAATATGAGAAACCAAAAAAATGTAGTAAAAACCTCTTGCAACCCTCCTGGTTCATGGTCAACTTGCAATAGAAAACCATATGGGTTTGTGTTAATCCTTGCAATCCAAAAAACCACTGAAGGTGTTAGCAGAGAGAAGTGTTCCTATCACTTCCAGATTTTTGGTAATCCTATAAGGAGAGACCAAGGTGACACTAAGACCTTGAAGCCACAAAGAAGGCATGTCACCTCAGAAAGTGAGCAGGCTACACAGAGAGTGAAAATATTTTTATAGTGTTTGTAATAAAGGGGGACTACTATTAAGAAATATGATGTTTATAGAAACAATGTAATAAAGGGGGAAATGCTGGCAAAACTAGATATATTATATTGTTAGCATATCAATTATGTCTTAGTTAGCACATTCTATTATAGTAGTGGTTACATGTTTAGATGACAGATTAGGTACAATAACACTTATTAGTTAGTATAATGCATAGGTTATTCAATTGAATAACTACTTTCTATATTTTATATATTTTCATCTATCACTTCAACAAATTATTACAGCATTCAGTCATTTTGCTCATTAAATTTCATCAAATCTAAATAACATTCCCTCAAATGTGAATGCAAGGGTGGCTTCTTATTATCTGGTTAGAGTTGTAACTCTTTGGTGGAATGATATCTATGATCTAGACGGTTATCAACTTTTAACACTAATTTGGCCTTTTTTTGAAAGGTAGTTTTGAAAGAGGTATCTTGGTGCCAATTTTAAAGAGTAAAATATAACATAGTTCTAGTTGTCAAAGTAACAAAACATGTCTATAATATATTATGAGAACAAATTTTTGAATTTGCTATGCCATGTAAACTATATGGATAATGAAGAAACTAAGGTAACAAAGTTTAAACTTGGACTAAGGGAGATATTGATGCATGATGTAAATATGACCAATCATAAAAATTTAATTTTTTCCATTGAATTTGTTCATTAGGAAGAAGATAAAGAAAGGTCTCAACAAAAAGTGAGATAATATTTTACACTAAATAGATAATAGTCTAAAGCTAAAAATATTTTTCCTTCCCTAAAGAATTTCAAGAAATTTAATTAGAACAACTGAGTTACTAGGAACAATAGTGTTTTTGATAAATTTTAAGGCTAGAATAAAAATTATAAGTTTGAAAACTCTTCTAAAACTAGGTCATTCAATACAATTTAGACTCAAAAAAATCATATTTACCTACCACAAGAGCAAACATTATGCCCATTTCAACATAACAGACTATAGTATGTTGGAAATGTGGTGATAATCACTACCAAAATAAATGTCCTAAATTAAAACCAGGGTAATCAACTAATTAGAGAGTGTATGTAGCTTTGGATAATAGGAATATTAAATTTCAGGCCACTCCTATTAAAATCAGAGATAATCTGGCTAGTTTTTTTAGTTTCAGTTCTAATTGATTCTGATGTAACTGATAGTTTTGTATTCCCTAAAATTGTTTATAAATGTAAATATAATACTACTAGTTTAAGATAAGGATAGTATTTTGAAATCAATACAGGAAAAAAGGTACCCATTTCTAAATGCTTAGAGAAAATTAAGCTTAATTTAGGAGTTTTCTCAACTAGAGTAAACCTATTTATAACACCTTTGGGGTCCTATGATCTTATTTTTGGAATGAATTAGCCGAAAAAACATAAGTACACATTGGAATGTGGTAATAAAGTGGTTCAATGTTGTGATGACTTAGGAAAAACTATTATAATCTAGGGTATTAATAAGCTTAAAATGAAAAATTTACTCTTATCCCTGCAATTGAAAAATGTAGTGCAAAAAAGCTATAAAATTTATGCTGTACAAATAAAATAAAAAACCTCAAATAAGGAAACCATTTATTAAAATTTTCTTTTTTTGAGTGATTTTTTTGGTGTTTTTCTTGAAAAATTATCTAGACTTCCTCCTAGGTGTGAATTTTATTTTTCCATTGATGTTATGCCAGGGGCTACTCCTATATCTAAAAATATATATCATATGAATGTGGATGATCTGTTAGAACTTAAAGTTTAACTATAAGAACCATTAGATAAATAATATAAATAAACAACCTCAAATAAGGAAACCATTTATTAAAATTTTCCTTTTTTGAGTGATTTTTTGGGTGTTTTTCTTAAAAAATTATCTAGACTTCCTCCTAGGTGTGAATTTTATTTTTCCATTGATGTTATGCCAGGGGCTACTCCTATATCTAAAAATATATATCATATGAATGTGGATGATCTGTTAGAACTTAAGGTTTAACTATAAGAACCATTAGATAAATAATATTTAGACCAAGTGTGTTTCCTTGGGGTGATCCTATTGTGTTTTTTTAAAATAAACATAATATACTTACGCTATGTGTGGACTATCTCATGCTTAACAATGTTACTATCAAGCATCATTATCCTTTACCAAGGATAAATGATTTATTTGATCAAATGAAAGATGCAACAATATTTTCAAAGATTGATCTAAGATTATATTACCATCATCTAAGAATTAAGGAAGAAGATATTCATAAAATAACTTTTTATATTTAGTATGGTCATTATGACTTCATGAAATTTCTCTTTGGTTTGACAAATGCACTTGTTGCATTTATGAATCTTATGAATAGTGTATTTATAGATAATTTAGACACGTTTTTTCTTATTTTTCTTGATGATATACTAATTTATTATAAGAATGCAACTCAGCATGGGTAACTTTTATGTTTAGTTTTGAAAAATTTAAGGCAATTTAAACTTTATGGGAAGCTTTTCAAATACGTATTTTACCAAACTAAAATACATTACTTGGGACATGCTATTTCTAAAGATGAAATTGTTGTAGATCTAATAAAGATAAAAGTTATTCAAGAGCGGCTTTCCCCTATTAACATACATGAAGTACATAATTCTATGGGTTTGACTGGTTACTATAGAAGGTTTGTGGTTTCTTTTTATAGTTTGGCTAATCTTATTATTTATTTTCAACACAAAGGTAAAAAGTTGGTTTGGACTTTGGCCTTTGAATAAAATCTTAATAGGCTTAAATAGTTATTAACTACAATAAATATTCTTATTATTCTAAATCCTATGGTAATTTTGAAATTTGGTCTGATGCCTCTAAGGAGTGTTTTTTTGGTATACTTATGTAGGATGGAAAGGTTGTGCCATATGAGTCATGAAGCTAAATGATCCAAACTCAAAATATTTGGTTGAAAGATAATTCAAGAAACAAGAACAACACAATTGCAATAATGCTATCTTTGAGAAGAGATGTTCTATTGATTAAATTTATAGATCTAAACATATGCCTGTCTCTAAGAAGAGATGTCTAATTTCCATTTTGGGTTACATATTCATTTACACATATTTTGAAGGTATGAGGAGGATGTGGAAGGTCACCAATCTCAAGAAATATTAAGTGGTTTGACTTTCATGATTTACAACAATACAAAATTTAAGGATTTACTATTTTTAAAAACTTACTATTTTTAGATTATACTACTAAAATTAAAATTTAGGGCACTTACATTTAGTTTTCAAAGGTCAACACTACTAAGAAAATATCTTATCATATCACAATGTTCCCCTCATTATTAGCTTTCTAATGATTCAAATGGGGAGTCAAACATAGCTATGGTGCAAAAGTTATGGCTCCTGAAAGTTTACCAATTGGGGTAGAACCATCACCCGAATTATTGCCTAAAATATTTCTCGAATCATTCTTCCCTCTTTGAGAAGTAATGGTCTCCATTGCATCAATATTTTTTATCAAGTGTGGCAATTGTGTTTTGATTTGATTCCTGATGTATACTTGGAATGGACTGTACTTTATGGAATAATGTAGGGCTTGATTGTTCACCATTTTTGCCTGACCATTAGTTTGTGGCTAGAAAGCCATGAATTTTTTAGCTTGGTGTTTATTTTCTTCTTTTTTGTGTTGTTTGTGTAGTCAGGGTTGTAACATTGGCCCTTTTGGATTTCTGTGACTTGACCATCATGAGAACAAAATTTTTGGCACTAATCAAGAAGAAAGATGTAGAAGGTGGTACCTATGGTACCCTATAGCACCATGTTCCAAGAGTGAGGGTGATCCTTTGAGTTCTTGATTCATAGATGCTATGTCAATCATACATGAATGGCTGACCAAAGAGTACATTATAAACATCTAGATTGACCATATCATAGAAGACCTCATCTTAAAAAGGTTTTATTACATATGAGAGAAGACATTTATGGGTGAAATGAAGGTTTCTCCCTAAACTCAACCATCCAATATTGTATGGCTTTGGGTGAGGCTTTATGAAAAAATTTAAGCTTTTTACAACATTAGCAGAGATTAAATTCTTTTAACTCTCACTATCAAGAATGAAATATAGAGGCTTACCTTTCACCCATAAATTAGAGTGAAAGAACCTTTTCTTGTCATCTAGGCTCTCCTTGTGGGTTTGTGATGAAGCAACAATGGATTTAGACTTCACATATATAATATCTTCTTTATCCTCTTTAACTACAATGTGTGTATGAGGTAGATCAATAGATGTTGAGGATTGTGACTCAAAAAGTAGGGACTTGATGGTTTGACATTTTTCTTTGAAGTGAGTTCTAGATTTGTGATAATCACACTATTTCCATGTCTTCCCTTCCTTTTGATTCCAATTTTGGCCTTGTCTTTGACCTTTTTTATCACTTTTATAGTTTGTAGACTGACTCTTCATATTCATTCTTCCATACTTCTACTTAATCTTCACCACAAACTTGTACACCTCATCGAGGGTTTCTAGATTGAAGAGTTTTATCTCCCCTCTTATATAACATTGTATTCCACCATGATATTTGAGAACCTTGTGTTTCTCACTTTCTTAGATACCCAATCTCATAGATAGAGAATAAAAAACATCATTATAATCTTAAACAATCTGTTCCTTACCTTGGTGAAGTTCTTGCCACTCTATGTACAGATCATCATATGCTCCAATGGGGTAGTATTCTTCCTTTACAACTTCTATGAAATCATCCCAAATAGGTTATACCTTAAGGCAAATATCATCCATACTAAATTTGTTTTTCTGCACTTTACACAAATTTTTGATAAGCAATAATGCTTTCAAAAGAGCAAAAGTGATCTTTTCTTTATCGATAAATTTATTTATTTAAAAATAGGAAGATAATAGATCCAACCAATTTTCTACTACATCAACATTGATTTTGACTTCAAATATAGGGATATAAAAATTAACCTAAACCTTGAAGGATGTTGGGGCACTGAAAGGATGTGGGGATGCAGATGAAGAGCCAAAATTTTTCATTGAGATTTATTAGAAATTTTGAGCAAATTGTTGTAGCATCTGTACTTATTACTATTAAAGGGCTTCATTCACCATTTATTTGAAATAATTGGATGTCTCGATGTTGTATACCAGTTGAGATCATTTGGAATGAATAGGTAGATAGTTTGGAAGCTCTATTACTTTCTACCCAAGTTTCTTGTATCCTAACCTCATCTTTGGGATCATACACTCTCAAGACAACCCACTCTAATACCATTAATCCAAAACTCAAAATTTTTTGGTTGAAAGATAATTCAAGAAATAAGAACAACACAATTGTAGTAATGTTATCTCTGAGAAGAGATGTTTTATTGATTAAATTTGTAGATCCAAACATATGCCTATCTCTAAGAAGAGATGTCTAATTTTCATTTTGTGTTACATCTTTATTTATACACATTTTGAAGGTATGAGGAGGATGTGGAAAGTCACCAATCTAGAGGGAGATTAAGTGGTTTGACTTCCATGATTTACAACAATACATAATTTAAGGAATTACTATTTTTATAAACTTACTATTTTTAAACTGCACTATTAAAATTGAAATTTGGGAAACTTCTATTTAGTTTTTAAGAGTCAAAACTCATTGAGCAGAGCTTGTGTAATCTCACAGGGTTGTTCTAATTCTTAGATTTATAATGGTTTAAACAGAGAGTCAAATAGAGCTATGATTCAAAATTTATGGCTATCAAAAGTTTTACTACCAATTGAGGTAGAACCATCACCTAAATTGTCAATTGAAATGTTGCTCAAATCATTCTTCCCTCCTTGAGAAGTAATTTTCCCTAATACATCATGATTTGTCATTAAGTGTGGCAATTATGTTTTGATTTGATTCCTAATGCATACTTAGAATAAACTATGCTTTATGGAGCTGTATAGGGCCTGATTGTTCACCATTTCTATCTAACCATCAGTCTATGGATGGAAGGCCATGAACCTATTCATATTAGTATATATTTACTTTTATTATTATGTTGTTTGTGTAGTCAAGACTGCAACATCAGCCCTTTTGGATTCCTATGGCTTGACTACTATAAAAACAAATTTCTTCGCACTAATCAGGGAGATAGATGTAGAAGGTGACACCTCTAGTACTCTGTAGACCCATGTTCCAAGAGTGAGGGTGATCCTTTGAGTTCTTGATTCATATATGCCATATTGATCATACATAAATGGTTGACCAAAGAGTACATTATAAACAACTAGATTAACTACATCACATAAGACCTCATCTTAGAAAGGTTTTATTGCATATGAGAGAAGACATTTATGGGTGACATAAAAGTTTCTCCTTGGACTCAACCATCCAATACTATATAGCTTTTAGTGAGGATTCATAGATAAATTTAGGATTTTCACAACATTAGTAGAGATTAAATTATTTTGACTCCCACTATCAAGAATGAAATACAGAGGCTTACCTTTCACCTATCATTTAGAGTGAAACAACCTTTCCCTATCATCTTGCCTCTCCTCATAGGTCCATGATGAAGAAATGAAGGCACCGGGCTCAACATCTACAATCTCTTCTTCATCCTTTTCAGCTATAGGGTATGTATGAGGTAGAACAATATATATTGAGGATTGTGACTTAAAAAGTAGGGACTTGATGGATCAACATTATTTTTTAGAGTGCATTCTAAATTTGTGGTAATCACACTATTTCTTAGTCTTCCCTTCCTTTTAATCCAATTTTAGCCTCATGTTTGACCTTTTTTGTCACTTTTCTATTTTGTAGGTTGACTATTCGTATTCATTATTTCATGCTTTTGCTCAATCTTCACCATGAACTTGTATGCCTCATCGAGGGTTTCTATATCGAAGAGTTATATCTCCCCTTTTATATACCATTATAGTCCACCATGATATTTGAGAACCTTGTGTTTCTCACTTTTTTAGATGCCCAATCTTGTAGATAGAGAATGAAAAATGTCAGTGTAATCTTGAACAATCTATTCCTTACCTTGGTGAAGTTGTTGCCACTCTATATACAGATTGTCATATGCTTTAGTGGGGTAGTATTCTTTCTTAACAGCTTCTATGAAATCATTCCAGGTAGGTTTCACCTCAAGGCCAATATCATCCATACTGAATCTCTTCTTTTACATTTCTCACATATTTTTTATAAGAAATGATAATTTCAAAAGAGTAAAAGTGATCTTCTCTTTATCGGTGAATTTATTTATAGAAAAATAAGAAGACAATTGATCTAACCAATTTTTTACTATATCAATATTGATTTTGCCTTCAAATGTAGGGATATCAAAATTCACCTTAACTTTGAAGGGTTTTGGGGCACTTAAAAGATGTGAGAGTGCAGATGAGGAAATAGACTTTCCCATTGAGATTTATTAGAAAATTTAAGTAATTTTAGGTAGCATCTAAACTTATTGCTATTGGAGGGCTTCATTCACTATTTTTGTGAAAGGATCAGATGTCTCAATGTTGTCTACCATTTGAGGTCATTTAGAATGAATAGGTGGATAGTTTGGAATCTCTATTATTTTTCACCTAATATTCTTGTAGCTTGACCTCATCCACAAGATCATACACTCTCAAGATAAATGATTTGATATGACTAATCTAAAACTCATAAGCTTTGGCTGAAAGATAATTAAAAAATAAGAACAACACAATTGTAATAATGCTATTTCTAAGAAGAGATGTTTTATTGATTAAATTTATAGATTTAAATATATGCCTATCTCTAAGAAGAGATGTCTAATTTACATACTAGGTTACATATTTATTTATACACATTTTAAAGGTAGAAGGAGGATGTGTAAGGTAACTAATCTCTAGGGAGATTAAGTGGTTTGACTTCCATGATTTACAACAATACAAAATTCAAGGAATTATTATTTTTAGACTGCACTAATAAAATTAAAATTTAGAGCACTTCCATTTATTTTTTAAGAGTCAAAACCCATCAAGCAAATCTTATGCCATTTCATAACATTCCTCTCATTCTTATCTTTCCAACAATTCAAATGAGGAATCAAACAGAGCTATGGTGCAAATGTTATGGCCCTTGGAAGTTCTAATACCAATTAGAGTTGAACCATCACCCAAATTATCACCTAAAATATTGATCAGATCATTCCTCCCTCTTTGAGAAGTAATGGTTCCTATTTCATCAAGACTTATCATCAAGTGTGGTAGTTGTGTTTTAATTTGATTCTCGATGCATACTTAGAATGGAATATGCTTTATAGAGTTGTGCAGAGCCTAATTGTTCACAATTTTTGTCTGACCATTAGTTTATGGATAGAAGGCTATGAATTTATTTAGCTTGGTATCTATTTTCTTTTGTTATTGTGTTATTTTTGTAGTCAGGGATATAACATCAGTCCTTTTGAATTCTTATGACTTAACCACTGTGAAAATAATTTTTTTGGCACTAATCAGGGAGATAGATGTAGAAGGTGCTACCTCTGGTACTCTATAGCACCATGTTCTAAGAGTGAGGGTGATCCTTCAAGTTCTTAATTCATATATGCCATGTCGATCATACATGAATAGTTGATTAAAGAGTACATTGTAAACATCTAGATTGACCACATCACATAAGACCTCATCTTGGAAAGGTTTTATTACATATAAGAGAAGATATTGGTGGGTAACATAGAGATTTATCCTTGTATAAAACCATCCAATACTGTATGGATTTGGGTGAGGCTTCATAGACAAATTTAAGCTTTTCAAAACATTAGTAGAGATTAAATTTTATTGACTCCCACTATCAAAAATAAAATGTAAAGGCTTACCTTTCACCCATAACTTAGATTAAAACAACCTTTTCTAATCATTTGGCCTCTCCTTGTGGGTTTGTGTTGAAACAACAATGGCATTAGGCTCAACATCTACAATCTCTTCTTCATCTTCTTCGACTGTAGGGTGTGTATGAGGTTGAGAAGTAGATGTTGAGGATTGTGACTCAAAAAGTAAGGACTTGAAGGATTGACATTATTTTATGGAGTACATTCCATATTTATGGTAATCACACAATTTCCCAATATTCCATTTCTTTTTCTTTCAATTTTGGCATCATGTTTGACCTTTTTTATCACTTTTTCATTTTTAGGTTGACTCTTAGTTTTCATTCTTCCATGTTTCTGCTCAATCTTCATATGAACTTATATGCCTCACCAATGGTTTCTAGATCAAAGAGTTACATCTCCCCCCATATATACCATTGTAGTCCACCATGATATTTTAGAACCTTATGTTTCTCACTTTCTTGGATGCCCAATCTTGTAAATAGAGAATGAAAATTGTTAGTGTAATCTTGAATAATCCATTCCTTACCTTGGTAAAGTTGTTGCCACTCTATATATAGATCATCATATGCTCCAATAGGGTAGTATTCTTCCTTTATAACTTATATTAAATCATCTTATATAGGTTCCACCTCAAGGCCAATATCATCCGTACTGAATCTCTTGTATACATTTTACCAATTTTTGATGGGCAATGATGCTTTAAAAAAAATAAAAGTGATCTCTTTATCGATGAATTTATTTAAATAAAAATAGAAAGAAAATTGATCCAACCAATTTTCTACTATATCAACATTGATTTTTCCTTCAAATATAGGGATATAAAAATTCATTTGAACCTTAAAGGGTGTTGGGGCACTGAAAGGATGTGGGGGTGAAAATGAGGAGCTAAAATTTTCTATCAAGATTTGTTAGAAAATTTGAGTGAATTATTGTAGCATCTAAAATTGATGCTATTAGAGGGATTCATTCACCATTTCCTTGAAAGGATCAGATGTCTCAGTGTTGTTTGCCATTTGAGGTCATTTAGAGTGAATAGGTGGATAGTTTGGAAGCTCCATTATTTTCCATCCAAGTTTTTTGTAGCCTAACCTTGGCCTCAGGTTCATACACTATTAAGACAAACCACTCTAATACCACTGATTAAAACTCAAAAGCTTTGGTTGAAAGATAATTTAAAAAATAAGAACAATATAATTATAATAATGCTATCTTTGAGAATAGATGTTTTATTGATCAAATTTGCAGATCCAAACATATTCCTATCTCTGAGAAGAGATGTCTAATTTCTATTTTGAGTTACATATTTATTTATAAACATTTTGAAGGCATGAGGAAGATGTGGAAGGTCACCAATATTGAGAGATATTAGATGATTTGACTTCCATAATTTACAATAATATAAAATTCAAGGAATTACTATATTTAGAAACTTACTATTTTTAGAATGCATTATTAAAATTGAAATTTAGGGAACTTCTATTTGGTTTTCGAGGGTCAAAATCCATCGATCAAATCTCATGCCATCTCATAGTGTTTCCCTCATTCTTAGATTTCTCACAGTTTAAATGAAGAGTCAAATAGAGCTATGGTGTAAAAGTTATGGCTTCCAAAAGTTCTACCACTAATTGGGGTAGAACCATCACCTAAATTGTCACTTGAAATATTGCTCAGATCAGTCCTCCCTCATTGAGAAGTAATGGCCCCCATTGCATCAAGATTTGTCATCAAGTGTGGTAGTTGTGTTTTGATTTGATTATCGATGCATAATTAGAATGAAATGTACTTTGTAGAGCTATGTAGGGCTTGATTTTTCAACATTTTTATCTAATTGTCAGTCTATAGATAGAAGGTTACGAACTTATTCAACTTGGTATCTAATTATTTTTATTATTGTGTTGTTTGTGTAGTCAGGGCTATAACATCAACCTTTTTAAATTACTATGGCTTAACCACCATGAGAAAAAATTTATTGACATTAATTAGGGAGAGAGATGTAGAAGGTGGTACCTCTAGTATCTTGTAGCACTATGTTCCAAGAGTGAAGGTAATCCTTTGAGTTCTTGATTCATAGATGCCTTGTCGATCATACATGAATGACTGACCAAAGAGTACATTGTAAACATCTAGATTGATCACATCACATAAGATCTCATCTTGGAAAAGTTTTATTACATATGAGAGAAGACATTGGTGGGTGACATAGAGGTTTTTCTCTAGACTCAATTATATAATATTGTATGGCTTTGGGTGAGGCTTCATAGAAAAATTTAGACTTTTTACAATATTAGTAGAGATTAATTTTTTTTGAATCCCACTATCAAAAATGAAATATATAAGCTTACCTTTCACCCATAACTTAGAGTGAAATAAAATTTTCTTATCATTTGGCCTCTCCTCATGGGTCCATAATGAAACAATGATGGCATTGGGCTCATCATCTACAATATCTTCTTCATCCTCTTAAACTATAGGGTGTGTATGAGGTAAAGCAATAGATGTTGAGGGTTGTGACTCAAAAAGTAGGGACTTGATGGATGGACATTATTATTTGGAGTGAATTCTAGATTTGTGGTAATCACACTATTTCCCATCTTCCTTTCCTTTTGCTTCTATTTTTAGCCTCATGTTTGAAATTTTTTTTCACTTTTCTATTTTTTTGTCTAACTCTTATTTTTCATTCTTTCATGCTTCTGCTTAATCTTTACCATGAAATTATATGCTTGACCTTGGCCTTGGGTTCATACATTCTCAAGACAAACCACTTTAATACCACTGATCCAAAACTCAAAAGCTTTGGTTGAAAGATAATTCAAAAAACAAGAACAACATAATTGTAATAATTCTATCTTTGAAAAGAGATGTTTTATTGATCAAATTTATAGATACAAATATATTCCTATTTCTAAGAAGAGATGTATAATTTTTATTTTGAGTTATATCTTCATTTATACACATTTTGAAGGTAGGAGGAGGATGTGGAAGGTCACCAATATTGAGATAGATTAGGTGATTTGACTGCCATGATTTACAAAAATATAGAATTAGAGGAATTACTATATTTAAAAACTTACTATATTTAGACTACATTAATAAATTTAAATTTGGAGTACTTTCATTTGGTTTTTTAGGGTCAAATTCCATAAAAAAAAGCTTATGGCATTTCAAAACATTCCTCTCATTCTTATCTTTTAAATAATTCAAACAAGGAGTCAAATAGAGCTATGGTGCAAAAGTTATGGCTCTTGGAAGTTCTAGCATCAATTAGGGTAAAACCGTCACCTGAATTGTCCCCTAAAATGTTGCTTGGATCTTTCCTCCCTCTTTGAGAAGCAATGGTCCCTATTGCATCAAGATATATCATCAAGTGTGATAGTTGTGTTTTGATTTGATTCTTGATGTATACTTAAAATAGACTGTGCTTTAAGGAGCTATGCAGGGCTTGATTGTTCATCATTTCTATCTGACCATCAGTCTATGGATAGAAGGCCATGAAATTTTTTAGCTTGATATCTATTTGATTCTATTATTGTGTTTTTTATGTAGTTAGGGCTATAACATCAGCCCTTTTGAATTCCTATGGCTTGACCATCATGAAAATAAATTTCTAGACACTAATCAGGGAGATAGATGTAGGAAGTGGTACCTCTGATACCTTGTAGCACCATGTTCTAAGAGTGAGGGTGATCCTTCAAGTTCTTGATTCATATATTCCATATTGATCATACATGAATGGTTGATCAAATAGTACATTACAAATATCTAGATTGACCACATCACATAAGACCTCATCTTGGAAAGGTTTTATTGCATATGAGAGAAGACATTAATGGGTGACACAGAGATTTATCCCTAGACAAAACTATCCAATACTATATAGATTTGGGTGAGGCTTCATAGACAAATTTATTCTTTTCAAAACATTAACAAAGATTAAATTATTTTAATTCCCATTATTAAAAATGAAATGCAAAGGCTTACCTTTCACCTATAACTTAAAGTGAAACAACCTTTTTTTTTTTTTTTCATTTGGACTCTCCTTGTGGGTCAGTGTTCAAACAATAATGGCATTGGGCTCAACATCTACAATCTCTTCTTCATCTTCTTTGACTGTAGGGTGTGTATGAGGTAGAGCAGTAGATGTTAAAGATTATGACTCAAAAATTAGGGACTTGATGGATCGACATTCTTCTTTAGAGTGCATTTTAGATTTGTGGTAATCATATTATTTCCTAGTCTTCGCTTCATTTTTCTTTCAAATTTGGCCTCATATTTGACTTTTTTTTGTCACTTTTCCATTTTTTAGGCTAACTCTTAGTTTTTATTCTTCCATGCTTCTACTTAATCTTCCTCATCGAGGGTTTTCAGATTAAAGAGTTCCATCTCCCCTTGTATATACCATTGTAGTCCACCATGATATTTGAGACCCTTATGTTTCTCACCTTCTTGGATGCCCAATCTCATAGATAGAGAATGAAAATTTTTAGTATAATCTTGAATAGTCTATTCCTTACCTTGGTAAAGTTATTGACACTCTATATACAGATCATCATATGCTCTAATGGGGTAGTATTCTTATTTTATAGCTTTTATGAAATCATCCTAGTTAGGTTCTGACTCAAGGTCAATATCATCCATACTAAATCTCTTATACACTTTCCACCAATTTTTGACAGGCAATGATGCTTTAAAAAGAGCAAAAGTGATCTTCTCTATATCAATGAATTTATTTAAAGAAAAATAGGAAGATAATTGATCCAACCAATTTTATACTATATCAACATTGATTTTTCCTTCAAATGTAGGGATATCAAAATTTATTTGAATCTTAAAGGGTGTTGGGGCACTAAAAGGATGTGAGGGTGTAGATGAGGAGGTATAATTTTCCATCGATATTTATTGGAGAATTTAAGTGAATTGTTGTATCATCTACACTTGCTTTTATTAGAGGGATTCATTCACTATTTCCTTGAAAGGATCAAATGTCTTAGTGTTATCTATTATTTGAGGTCATTTAGAGTGAATAGGTGGATAGTTTTGAAGCTCTATTATTTTTCATCTAAGCTTTTTATAGCCTGACCTTACCCTCAGGTCTATACACTCTCAAGACAAACCATTCTGAAACTAAAACTCAAAAGTTTAGGTTGAAAGGTAATTCAAAAAATAAGAATAATATAATTATAATAATGCTATCTTTGAGAAGAGATATTTTATTGATCAAATTTGTAGATCCAAACATATTTCTATCTCTGAGAAGAGATGTCTAATTTCTATTTTGAGTTACATCTTCATTTATACAAATTTTGAAGGTAGGAAGAGGATGTGAAAGGTCACCAATATTGAGAGAGATTAGGTGATTTGACTTCCATGATTTATAATAATATAGAATTTGAGGAATTACTGTATTTAAAAACTCACTATTTTTAAACTACACTACTAAAATTGAAATTTGGGGAACGTCTATTTGATTTTTAAGGGTCAAAATCCATCAAGCAAAGCTAATGCCATCTCACAGTGTTTCCCTCATTCTTAGCTTTCTAATGGTTCAAATGAAGAGTCAAATAGAGCAATGGTGCAAAAATTATGGATTCCAAAAGTTTTACCTCTAATTGGGATAAAACCATCACCTGAATTATCACTTGAAATGTTGCTTAGATTAGTCCTTCCTCATTGAAAAGTAATGGTCACCATTGCATCAAGATTTGTCATCAAATGTGGTAGTTGTATTTTGATTTGATTATCGATGCATACTTAGAATGGAATGTGCTTTATGGAGCTATGTAGGGCCTGATTGTTTAACATTTCTATCAAACTATCAGTCTGTAGATAGAAAGCTGTGAGCTTCTTCAGCTTGGTATCTATTTATTGTTATTATTGTGTTGTTTGTGTAGTCAGGGCTACAACATTGGCCCTTTTGAATTCCTATGGTTTGACCACCATGAGAAAAAATTTCTTGACACTATTTAGGGAGACAAATGTAGAAGGTGGTACCTCTGATACCCTATAACACCATGCTCCAAGAGTGAGGGTGATCCTTTGAGTTATTGATTCATAGATGTCATGTCGATCATATATGGATGACTGACCAAAGAGTACATCATAAACATCTATATTGACCACATCACATAAGATCTCATCTTGGAAAGGTTTTATTACATATGTGTTGGGGATCAACCAACAATGTTGATTACAATATGAAAGCAATAAATGCAGAATTAATCAGAAAGATAAGTAACTAGAATGATAAATAGTAAAGAACAAGAGATACAAGAAACCACCCTGAAAACTTGTATTAAACTCTTTACAGAAGGAATACAATTGAAGAAACTTCTTTTCTTCCACACCTCTCTCAAATGTACAGATCTCTCTCTAGATGTCTTTCCCTCAAGAGCTCTCTCTCTCAATTACAATCAACTCCAACAACCTGGAATGATTCACATATACCATTCTGTACTGTTCTTTCAACATTCTACAATACAATAAGCTAAGAAGATATATCCTAATATATAATATTTAGGAAACTTGAGCATATAACTACAACCATCAGATGCACCCCTTAATCAAGGGCTCTAAATAGTCTTACTAATAATAGAGATGTAGACTTAAGACTATCAATTAATCCCATCATGCAAACACTCAGTTTTGTCTACGGAAATAGCTTTTTGGACGCACAGGTAACTGACATCAGTTCCTGCCTGTTTGCCTGTGACCGATGTTGGCTGATCTCTATCGACGTCAACATCTCCTGAACTGCTCTTGACCGATGTCGGTCTCTCTTGATCGATGCCAGTGACTATGTGACTCCTGCCACTTTGCAAAATGCTCCTTGGTGAAGTTTTTAGCTCCATACCTTAACAATCTCCCACTTGGAGATAAATAGCTGCACCAGTACCTGTACAACAACATCTTCTAGCTCTTCCATCTTCAACTCAATCATGAGGACCAACAGAAGTTGAATGAAGATTCAACTTCTCCTTTGTAACTAGCTTGGTTAACATATCCATAGGATTCTTATCTGTATAGATCTTCTCTAGCTTCAACTCACCATCCTCCAATACCTATCTAATGAAGTGATACCTAAGCTGTATATGCTTTGTTCTTGAATGAAAGGCTGAATTCTTAGCCAAATGAATTGCACTCTGACTATCACTATATAATCTACAAAACTCTTGCTCCTTTCCAAGCTCTTTCATGAACCGTGTCATCCATATCATCTCTTTGCTAGCCTATGTGACTGCAATATATTCTGCTTCTGTAGTTGACAAGGCAACAACCTTCTACAACTTTGATATCCAGCTAACCACCATTTCACCAACAGTGAAAACATATCCTGTGGTGCTTCTTCTACCATCCAAATCACCTGCCATATCTGAATCTACATAACCATGTAGAGAAGTATCTAAACCTACATAGCACAAATGCCTACTGCTGGTTCCTCTCAGATATCTAAGGATCCACTGAACTGCTTTCCAGTGCTCCTTTCCTGGATTGGCCATATACTTACAACTCCCACTACTTGGGCAATATCTGGTCTAGTACAAACCATTACATACATTAAACTCCCTACTGCAGAAGAATATGGAACTCTACTCATGTAATCTACCTCATCATGTGAATTAGGACATTGTTCTTTACTCAACTTAAAATATCCAGCCAAAGGTGTGCTTACCAGTTTTGCATCTTGCATATTAAATCGTTTCAACACCTTGTTCACATAATCCTCTTGAGACAAAATCAACCTGTGATTTTTCCTATCTCTCTTAATGCTCATGCCAAGGATTTTTTTTGCTGCTCCCAAATCCTTCATGGCAAATGTGTGAGCTAATTTTACCTTAAGCTCAGAGATATCCTGCATGGGTGATCCTACAACCAACATATCATCTACATACAATAATAGAATAATATATCTACCATTATCCAATCTCTAAAAATACACACAATGGTTAGATTGACACCTACTATAGCCATGCTCAGTCATAAACCTACCAAATCTCAAATACCACTGTCTAGGAGCTTGCTTGAGGCCATACAAGCTTTTATTCAATCTGCACACTAGCTTCTCCTTACCTTTGACCTCAAATCCTTTCGACTGATCCATATTTATTTCTTCATCCAAATCTCCATGAAGAAACACTGTCTTAACATCAAGCTGCTCAAGATGCAAATCCTCAATAGCAACTAAAGACAATACAGTCCATATAAAAGTCATTTTAACAACAGGAGAAAAAATCTCACCAAAATCAATACCTGGTTTTTGTGCAAATCCTTTCACTACCAACCTGGCCTTATATCTCATCTGTCCATTCTCACCTTCTTTCAATCTGTAGGTCCATCTGTTCTTCAGTGTCCTCTTACTAGCTGGTAACTCAACCAAACCCCATGTTTGGTTCTCTTTTAAGGACTCCATTTCCTCAACCATGCCACGCTCCCACTGATTCTTGGATTCTACCTGTATTGCTTCTTTAAAACTCTATGGTTGTCCACCATCAGTAAGCAATAAATAGAATAATGAAGGAGAATATCAAATTGAAGGTTTACTTACCCTTTTTGACCTCCTGATGGGCATTTGAGACTCATTCACAACACGTTGTCCACCCAAATTCTCTGATAGTGACCAACCTTGATCACTTCCAGCCTGTAATTGGCCGACATCAGTTCTGCCTGACTGATGTCGGTTCCTTCTTGGCCAACATTAGTCACTGTATGATCGACATCAGTTTTTGTTCTACCGACATCGGTTCTTGCCTGGCTGACATCGGTCTCTATGTTTTCTTTTTTGTGATTAATTTTTCTCGTGAGCTCATTTTGGACTGTCACCTCGTCTAATTCTCCATTGCTCTACCCAGATTGATTCAGCTTCTTCAGCTGATCAGTATACATCACTTTTTCATTGAAAACAACATCACAGCTTCTAATTATCTTGTTAGTTCCTAGATTCCAAAACCTAAATCCAAAATCATCAGAGCCATAGCCAATAAATGTGCACCTCATAGACTTAGCATCCAGCTTCTTTCTATTTTCCTTATCAACATGCACAAAGGCTTCACAACCAAAAACTTTGAGAAATGAGAGATCTACCTTTTTACCTATCCATGCCTTTTTTGGAATTCCACCATCCAGAGCTGTAGAGGGTCCTCTATTAATCAAGTACACTACAGTATCAACAGCTTCTATCCAAAAATCTAAGGGTAGACTAGCATGCAATCTCATACATCTTGCACGCTCCATTATTGTTCTGTTCATCCTTTCAGGAACTCTATTTTGCTGAGGTGTCCTTGGAACCATCTTTTGCCTACAGATTCCATGCATATAATAATACCAATTGAACTTATAGCTGTAGAACTCACCACCATTGTCAGATCTCAGGCACTTCAATCTTCTACCTGTTTCATTCTCAACCATAGCTTTCCAAATCTTAAAAGTCTCAAATACATCAGATTTTTTCTTAATACAATAGATCCATACCTTTCTTGTAGCATCATCTATGAAAAAAACATAGTACTGTGATCCTCCAATAGAAGCAACTTGAGCCAGTCCCCACACGTCTATGTGAACAAGCTGTAACTTATGCTTCTTCTTTATTGACCCAGTCTTGAGAAAACTCACTCTCTTCTGTTTCCCAAAAACACAGTGCTCACAAGAATCTAGATCTATGCTTTTCAAATTTGAAAGCTTACCTTTTGACTTAAGAATGGACATTCCCTTCGCACTCATGTGGCTGAGCCTAGAGTGCCACAATTTTGCATCCACATCTGAAGTAGATAATACAAAAAGAGAATTATTAGTAACATAATTATATAAATAGAGAGTACCTACTCTCTTACCTCTGGCCATTATAAGTGCACCCTTGGTCACCTTCCAAGATTCAGCTGTGAGAGTTACTGTACAACCCTCATCCCCTAACTTTCTTGTAGAAATCAAATTCCTCTTCAAGCTGGGAATATGCATGACATCTCTCAACACCCATGTGTTGCCATTCTGCATTTTTAGCTGCACTTTTCTTTTGCCAATAATTTTACAAGGCTCATCATCCCCTAAATACACTATTCCAAAATCTCCATGGACATAGTCACTAAAATATTCTCTATTAGGGGTAGCATGAAAAGATGCACCATAATCTAACACCCAAGATTCTATATTATTATGCAAAGAGAATATTAAAGCATCTTGTGCAATACCTACAACCTTTGCTTCTTCTTTTCCTTTGTGCTGATTGTCCTCTTTAGGCTTTGACCAACAATCTCTACTTATGTGCCCAATCTTTCCACAATTCCAGTATTGTGGCTTCCTGCCATTTCTAGATTTGGATCTACCTCTCACCTTTGATTTAGACCTTGATCTCCCTTTCTTACTCTTCTCTTTTTGCCTTCCCCTACTCTCAAAACTTAAAGAGTTCCCTGATGTTTCCTCTATGCTTTTCCTGTGAATTTCTTCATTCAAGATTACACTAACAACATCCTCTACTTTTAAAATATTTGAAGCAGATGCAGTATTACTAACTGCCATTACCAAGCTATGCCAGCTTTCAGGCAAAGAACATAATATTAAAAGAGCTTTTATTTTATCATCAAACACTATTTTGATTGAACTTAATTGATTTACAATTCCATGGAAATCATTCAGATGATTAGATACAGATCCACCTTCCTGCATACGCAAGTTAAATAACTGCTTCATAAGATATACCTTATTAGAAGCTGAGGGTTTTTCATATAAATTTGCTAAAGTAGTCATCAACTCTACCATTGTCTTTGCCTATGATAAATTAGATATCATAGTAGATGCTAGACTCAGTCTTATAGACCCCAGAGCCTTTCTATCAAGAACTTCCCATTCTTCATCATCCATGTCTGTGGGCTTCTTTGCAATCCCACCTAATGGTAAGTAAAGATCTTTCTGATACAGATAGTCCTCTATCTGCATTCTCCAATATTGATAATTTTTGCCATTGAACTTCTCCATTCTTAGTTTACTTTCTTCTACCATTGCTTCTCCCACTCAAACAAAAATCCCTGCAGAAACCCTTGTGAGTACCCTGTAATCAATACACACTAACCAGATTTAAAACACCTGTTAGTCAACCTGAGCTCTGATACCACTTGTTGGGGATAAACCAACAATGTTGATTACAATATGAAAGCAATAAATGTGGAATTAACCAGAAAGATAAGTAACTAAAATGATAAATAGCAAAGAACAAGAGATACAAGAAACCACCCTAAAAACTTATATTAAACTCTTTATAGAAGGAATACAATTGAAGAAACTTCTTTTCTTCCACACCTCTCTCAGATGTACAGATCTCTCTCTAGATCTCTTTCCCTCAAGAGATCTCTCTCTCAATTACAATCAACTCCAACAACTTGGAATGATTCACATATACAATTCTGTACTGTTCTTTCAACATTCTACAATACAATAAGCTAAGAATATCTATCCTAATATATAATATTTAGGAAACTTGACCATACAACTATAGCCATCAGATGCACCTCTTAATCAAGGGCTCTAAATAGACTTACTAATAATAGAGATGCAGACTTAAGACTATCACTTAATCCCATCATGCAAACACTCAGTTCTATCCTCAAAAATAGCTTTCTGGACACACAGGTAACCGACGTCGATTCTTGTCTGTTTGCCTGTGACCGATGTCGATCGATCTCTACCAACGCCGACATCTCCTGAACTGCTCCTCACTGATGTCGGTCTCTCCTGACTGATGCTGGTGACTGTGTGACTCCTGTAACTTTGCAAAATGCTCCTTGGTGAAGCTTTGAGCTCCATACCTTAACAATATGAAAGAAGACTTTAGTGGGTGATATATAGGTTTCTCTCTGGATTCAACCATATAATACTTTATGGCTTTGGATGAGGCTTCATAGATAAATTTAGGCTTTTTACAATATTAGTAGAGATTAAATTATTTTGACTTCCACTATCAAGAATGAAATATAGAGGCTTATCTTTCACCCTTAATTTAGAGTGAAACAAACTTTTCTTGTCATCTAACCTCTCCTCATGGGTCCATGATGAAGTAATGATGACATTGAGTTCAACATCTATAATCTCTTCTTCATCCTCTTTGACTGTAGGGTGTGTATGAAGTAAAGTAGTAGATGTTGAGGATTATGACTTAGAAAGTAGGGAATTGATGACTCAACATTCTTCTTTGGAGTGCATTGTAGATTTATTTTAATCACACCATTTCCCAATCTTCCTTTCCTTTTGCTTCCAATTTTAGCCTCATGTTTGACCTTCTTTATCACTTTTTTATTTTGTAGGTTGATTCTTCATATTTATTCTTTCATACTTATACTCAATCTTCATTGTAAACTTAGATGCCTCAATGAGGATTTCTAATTTGAAGAGTTCTATCTCTCTATGTATATACCATTATAGTCCACCATGATATTTGAAAACCTTGTATTTCTCACTTTTCTAGATACTCAATATCATATATAGAGAGTGGAAAATGTCAGTGTAATCTTGAACAGTCTATTCCTTACCTTGACAAACTTGTTGCCACTCTATATATAGATCATTATATGCTCCAATGGAGTAGTATTTTTCCTTAATAGCTTCTATGAAATCATCCCAAATAAGTTTCACCTCAAGGTCAATATCATCCATACTAAATCTCTTCATGTACACTTCCCACCAATTTTATATAGGTAATTATGATTTCAAAAGAGAAAAAGTGATCTTCTATTTATTGATTTAAAAAAAATAGGAAAAAAATTGATCTAACCAAATTTTTACTGCATCAACATTGATTTTGTCTTAAAAAGTAGGGATATCAAAATTCACTTGAGCTTTGAAGGGTGTTGGGGCACTAAAAGGATGTGGGGGTGTAGATGAAGAGCTAAAATTTTCCATCGAGATTTATTGGAGAATTTTAGTGAATTATTGTAGCATCTACACTTGCTACTATTGGAGGGCTTAATTCACAATTTCTTTGAAAATATCAGATGTCTCAATATTGTCTGCCATTTGAGATCATTTAGAGCGAATAAGTGGATAGTTTAGAAGCTTTGTTGTTTTCTACCCAAACTTCTTATAGTTTAACCTCATCCTCAAGATCATACACTCCCAAGACAAACTATTCTAATACTACTGATCCAAAAATTAGAAGCTTTGATTGAAAGATAATTCAAAAAACAAGAACAACATAATTATAATAATTCTATCTTTGAGAAGAGATATTTTATTGATCAAATTTGTAGATCCAAACATATGCCTATCTCTTAAAAGAGATGTCTAATTTATATTTTAGGTTACATCTTAATTTATAAATATTTTGAAGGTAAGAGAAGGATGTGGAAGCTCACCAATCTCAAGGGATATTAAGTGGTTCAACTTCCATGATTTACAACAATATAAAATTCAAGGAATTACATTTTTTAAGAAACTTACTATTTTTAGACTGCACTACAAAAATTAAAATTTAGGGCACTTATATTTGGTTTTTAGAGGTTAAACCCATTGAGAAAAGCTCTTACCATTTCATGGCATTTACCTCATTCTTAGCTTTTCAACAGTTCAAATGGAGAGTCAAACGGAGCTATGGTATAAAAGTTATGGCTCGTGGAAGTTCTACCACTAACTGGGGTAGAACCATTACTCAAATTGTCACTTGAAATGTTGCTCAGATCATTCCTCCCTTATTGAGAAGAAATGGTCCCCATTACATCAAGCTTTGTCATCAAGTGTGATAGTTATGTTATGATTTGATTCCTGATGCATACTTAGAATGGACTGTGCTTTGTGGAGCTATGTAGGGCCTGATTATTCACCATTTCTATCTAATCATCATTCTATGGATAGAAGGTCATAAACTTCTTCAGCTTGGTATCTATTTACTTCTATTATTATGTTGTTTATGTAGTTAGAGCTATAACGTCGACCTTTTTAGATTCCTGTGGCTTGACCACCATGAGAACAAATTTGTTGGCACTAATCAGGGAGATAGATGTAGAAGTTGGTACCTCTGGTAACCTATAACACCATGTTCCAAGAGTGAGGGTGATCCTTCAAGTTATTAATTCTTAGATGCCATATCGATCATACATGATTGGTTGACCAAAGAGTACATTAGAAACATCTAGATTGACCACATCATATAAGACCTCATCTTGGAAAGGTTTTATTGCATATGAGAGAAGGCATTGGTGGATGACATGGAGGTTTCTCCCTGGACTCAACCATCCAATACTGCATGGCTTTGGATGAGGCTTGATGGAAAAATTTAAGCTTTTCATTATATTAGTAGAGATTAAATTATTTTAACTTCCACTATCAAGAATGAAATGTAGAGGCTTACCTTTCACCCATAACTTAGAGTGAAACAACCTATTCTTATCATCTAACCTCTCCTCATGGGTCTATGATGAAGCAATGATGGCATTAGGCTCATCATCTATAGTCTCTTCTTCATTCTCTTTGACTTTAGGGTGTGTATGAGGTAGAGTAGTAGATGTTGAGTATTGTGACTCAAAAAGTAGAGACTTGATGGCTCAACATTCTTCTTTGGAGTGTATTATAGATTTTTTGTAATCATACCATTTCTCAGTCTTCCCTTCCTTTTTCTTTTAAGTTTGGCCTCATGTTTGACCTTCTTTGTCATTTTTCTATTTTATAGGTTGAATATTCATATTTATTCTTCCATGCTTCTACTCAATCTTTATCATGAACTTATACACTTCACCAAGGATTTCTAGTTTGAAGAGTTCTATCTTCTCTCATATATACCATTGTAGTCTACCATTATATTTAAAAAACTTGTGTTTTTCACTTTCCTAGATGCTCAATCTCACAGATAGAGAATGAAAAATGTCAATGTAATATTGAATAGTTTGTTCCTTACCTTGGTAAACTTATTGCCACTCTATATACATATCATCATATGCTCCAATGGGGTGGTATTTTTCCTTTACAGCTTCTATGAAATCATCCTAGGTAGGTTCCACCTCAAGGCCAATATCATCTATACTAAATCTCTTCTTGTACACTTTCTACCAATTTTTGATAGGTAATGATTCTTTCAAAAGAGTAAAATTGATCTTCTCTTTATCAATGAATTTATTTATAGAAAAATAGGAAGACAATTGATCCAACCAATTTTCTACTACATCAACACTAATTTTGCCTTCAAATGTAGAGATATCAAAATTCACATAAACTTTGAAGGGCGTTGGGGCACTAAAAGGATGTGGAGGTGTAGATGAGGATCCAAAATTTTCCATCAAGATTTATTGGAGAGTTTAGGTGAATTATTGTACCATCTATGCTTGCTACTGTTGGAGGGCTTCATTCACCATTTTCTTGAAAAGACTAGATGTCTCAATGTTATCTGCCATTTGAAGTCATTTATAGTGAATAGGTGGATAGTTTGGAAGCTCTATTTTTTTCCACCCAAGATTCTTGTAGCTTAACCTCATCCTTAGGATCATACACTGTCAAGAAAAATCACTTTAATACCATTTATTCAAAACTCAGAAGATTTAGTTGAAAGATAATTCAAAAAATAAGAACATAATTTTAATAATGCTATCTCTGAGAAGAGATATTTTATTGATCAAATTTATAGATCCAAACATATGCCTATCTCTAAGAAGAGATGTATAATTTATATTTTAGGTTACATATTCATTTATACACATTTTAAAGGTAGGAGGAGGATGTGGAAGCTCACCAATCTTGAAGGAGATTAAGCGGTTTGACTTCCATGATTTACAATAATTTAGAATTGAAAAAATTACTATTTTTAAGAAATTATTTTTAGAATACACTACTAAAATTAAAATTTAGGGCATTTTCATTTGATTTTTAGGTATCAAAAGCTATCAATAAAAGCTCATTTCATCTCATAATGTTCCCCTCATTATTATCTTTTCAACAGTTCAAACAGAGAGTCAAATAGAGCTATGGTATAAAGTTATGGTTCTTAGAAGTTATCCCACCAATTGGGGTAGAACCATTACCCAAATTGTCTCTTGAAATTTTGTTTTAATCATTCCTCCATCCTTGAGAAGTAATGGTCCCCATTGCATCAATATTTATCATCAAGTGTGGTAGTTTTGTTTTGATTTGATTTTTGATGCATACTAGGAATAAACTGTGCTTTATGGCGCTGTGTAGGTCCTAATTATTCACCATTTATATATGACCATTAGTATATGAATAGAAAGTCATGAACTTATTTATCTTGGTATCTATTTTCTTATATTTTTCTATTTTTTGTGTAGTTAGGGCTACAACATTAACCTTTTTGGATTCCTGTGGCTTGACCACCATGAGAACATATTTTTTGGCACTAATTAAAGAGATAGATGTAGAAGGTGGAACCTTTGGTACCCTATAACATCATGTTTTAGGAGTGAGGGTGATCCTTTAAATTCTTGATTCATAGATGCCATGTTGATCATACATAAATGTCTGACCAAAAAGTACATTATAAACATCTAGATTGACCACATCACATAAGACCTCATTTTGGAAAGGTTTTATTGCATATGAGAGAAGACATTGGTGGGTGACATAGAGGTTTCTCCCTGGACTCAACCATCTAATACTGTATGTATTTGGGTGAGGCTTCATAGATAAATTTAGGCTTTTCACAACATCAGTAGAGATTAAATTCTTTTGACTCCCACTATCAAGAATGAAGTGTAGAGGCTTATCTTTCACTCATAACTTAGAGTGAAACAACCTTTTTTAATCATCTAGCCTCTCCTCATGGGTTTGTGATGAAGCAATGATGGCATCAGGTTTAACATATATAATTTATTCATCATCCTCTTCAACTATAGGGTGTGTATGAGGTAGAGTGATAGATGTTGAAGATTGTAACTCAAAAAGTAGGGACTTGATGACTCAACATTCTTCTTTAGAGTGAATTCTAGATTTGTGGTAATTACACCATTTCTCAGTCTTCCCTTTCTTTTACTTTGAATTTTGGCCTTGTGTTTGACCTTATTTGTCACTTTTCCATTTTGTAGGTTGACTCTTCATATTCATTTTTCCATGCTTCTACTCAATCTCTATCATGAACTTGTACGCCTCATCAAGGATTTCTAATTTTAAGAGTTCTATCTCCACCCATATATACCATTGTAGTCCACCATGATATTTGAAAACATTATTTTTCTCACTTTCTTGGATACTCAATCTCATAAATAGAGAATAGAAAATATCAATGTAATCTTAAATAGTCTATTCCTTACCTTTACAAACTTGTTGCCACTCTATATACATATCATCATATACTCCAATGGGGTAGTATTCTTCCTTTATAGCTTTTATGAAATCATCTCAGATAGGTTTCACCTCAAGGCCAATATCATTCATACTAAATCTCTTCTTGTACACTTCTCACAAATATTTGACAAGTAATCATGCTTTTAAAAGAGTAAAAGTGATCTTATCTTTATCGATGAATTTATGTACAAGAAAATAGGAAGACAATTGATCTAACCAATTTTATACTACATCAACATTGATTTTGCCTTCAAATGTAGGAATATCAAAATTCATCTAAACTCTAAAGGATGTTGGGACACTAAAAAGATGTGGGGGTGCAGATGAAGAGCCAAAATTTCTTATTAAGATTTATTAGATAATTTAGGTAAATTGTTGTAGCATCTATGCTTACTACTATTGGAGGGATTCATTCACCATTTCCTTGAAATGATTAGATGTCTCAATGTTGTCCATCATTTAAGGTCATTTAGAATGAATAAGTGGATAGTTTGAAAGCTCTATTGTTTTCCACCCAAGATTCTTGTAGCTTGACCTCATATTTGAGACCATACACTCTCAATAAAAACCACTCTAATACCATTGATCCAAAACTTAGAAGCTTTGGTTGAAAGATAATTCAAAAAATAAGAACATCACAATTGTAATAATGCTACCTCTAAGAAGAGATGTTTTATTGATCAAATTTATAAATCTAAACATATGCCTATCTTTGAGAAGAGATGTCTAATTTATATTTCAAGTTACATATTTATTTATAAACATTTTTAAGTTAGGAGGAGGATGTGAAAGCTCACCAATCTTGAGGGAGATTAAGTGGTTCAACTTCTACAATTTAAACTAATATAAATTCAAAGAATTACTATTTTTAAAAACTTACTATTTTTAGACTACACTATACAATTAAAATTTAAGAAACTTATATTTAGTTTTTAGGGTCAAAATTCATTGAGCAAAGCTCATACCATCTCATAGAATTCCCCTCATTCTTAGCTTTTCAACGGTTCAAATGGAGAGTTAAACGGAGATATGATGCAAAATTTATGGCTCCCAAAATTTCTTCCACCAATTGGGGTAGAACCATCATTTGAATTATCACTTGAAATATTGCTCAGATCATTCCTTCATCCTTGAGAAGCAATAGTCCCCATTTCATCAAGATTTGTTATCAAGTGTGGTAGTTATATTTTAATTTGATTCTTGATACAATCTTGAAATGGATTGTACTTTATGGAGCTGTGTAGGGCTTGATTATTCACCATTTCTATCTGACCATTAGTTTATGGATCAAAGGTCATGAAGTTATTTAGCTTGGTATCTATTTACTATTATTATTATGTTGTTTGTGTAGTAAGGGATACAACATCATCCTTTTTGGATTCTTGTGGCTTGACCACCATGAGAATAATTTTTTTGACACTAATCAAGGAGACAGATGTAGAAGGTGGTACCTCTAGTACCTTATAACACCATGCTGTAAGATTGAGGGTGATCCTTCAAGTTTTTGATTCATAGATGTCATGTTGATCATACATGAATAGTTGACCATAGAGTACATTGCAAACATCCAGATTGACAACATCACATAAGACCTCATCTTGGAAAAGTTTTATTGCATATGAGAGAAGACATTAGTGGGTGACATAGAGGTTTCTCCTTAGATTCAACCATCCAATACTTTATGGCTTTGGGTGAGGATTCATGAACAAAAATAGGATTTTCATAATATTAATAGAGATTAAATTATTTTGACTCCCACTATTAAAAATGAAATGTAGAGACTTACCTTTCACCCATAACTTAGAGTGAAACAACTTTTCCTTGTCATATAGCCTTTACTCATGGGTCTATGATGAAGAAATGATGGCATTAGAATCAACATCTATAATATATTCTTAATCCTCTTTGAATATAGGGTGTATATGAGGTAGAGTAGTAGATGTTGAGGATTGTGACTCAGAAAGTAGGGACTTGATATCTCGACATTCTTCTTTGGAGTGCATTGTAGATTTATTATAATCACATCATTTCTTAGTCTTTATTTCCTTTTACTTCCAATTTTGGCCTCATGTTTGACTTACTTTGTCATTTTTCTATTTTGTAAGCTGACTCTTCATATTTACTCTTCCATGCTTCTACTCAATCTTCACTAAAAACTTATATGCTTCACTGAGGATTTATAATTTGAAGAATTCTATCTCCCCATGTATGTACCATTATAGTCCACAATGATATTTAAGAACCTTATGTTTCTCAATTTCCTAAACGATCAATCTTATAGATAGAAAATAAAAAATGTTATTGTAATCTTGATCAATCTATTGCTTACCTTGGAAAACTTGTTGCCACTCTATATATAGATCATCATATGATCCAATGGGGTAGTATTCTTCCTTTATAACTTCTATGAAATCATCTTAGGTAGGTTCTGCTTCAATACCAATATCATCGATACTAAATATCTTCTTGTACACTTCCCACCAATTTTTGATTGGTAATGATGCTTTAAAAAGAGCAAAAGTGATCTTCTCTTTATCAATGAATTTATTTATAGAAAAATAAGAAGAAAATTTATCCAACCAATTTTCTACTACATTAACATTGATTTATCCTTCAAATTTAGAGATATCAAAATTCACCTAAACTTTGAAGGGTATTGGGGCACTGAAAGGATGTGGGGGTACAAATGAGGAGCGAAAATTTCCCCTTGAGATTTATTGGAGAATATGGATGAATTAAGATAGAATCTATGATTTCTACTATTAGAGGGCTTCATTCACCATTTATTTGAAAAGATTAGATGTCTTGATGTTGTCTTCCATTTTATGTCATTTGGAGTGAATAGGTAGATAGTTTGGAAACTCTATTATTTTCCACCCAAGCTTCTTGTAGCCTGACCTCATCCTCTAAATTATACACTCTCAAGACAAACCATTTTGATACCAATGATCTAAAACTTAGAAATTTTGGTTGAAAGATAATTCAAAAAAAAAAAAAAAATTGTAATAATGCTATCTTTGAGAAGAGATGTTTTATGAATCAAATTTGTAGATTTAAATAGATGTCTATCTCTAATAAGAGATGTCTAATTTCTATTTAAGATTACCTCTTCATTTATACACATTTTGAAGTTAGGAAGAGGATGTGATAGCTCACCAATCTCGAGGAAGATTAAGTGGTTCAAATTCTATGATTTACAAAAATTCATAATTTGAGGAATTATTATTTTTAGAAACTTACTATTTTTAGACTACACTACTAAAATTGAAATTTAGGGCACTCTAATTTAGTTTTTAGGGGTCAAAACCCATAAATAAAAGCCCATTACATCTCATATAATTTCCCTCATTCTTATCTTTCCAATGGTTTAAACAGAGAGTCAAACAGAGCTATGATGCAAAAGCTATGGCTCCCAAAAGTTCTGCCACTAATTAGGGTAGAACCGTCACCAAATTATCCCTTAAAATATTGATCAAATTATTCCTCTCTCGAGAAGTAATTATCCCCATTACATAAATATTTGTCATCAAGTGTGGCAGTTGTGTTTTTATTTGATTCCTAATGCATACTTAGAATGGACTATGCTTTGTGGAGCTATGCATGGCTCAATTTTTCATTATTTCTATCTGACCATCAGTCTATGGATGGAAGGTCATAAACTTCTTCAAATTGGTATCTATTTGCTTATATTTTTGTGTTTTTTATGTAGTTAGGGCTGAAACATTAACTTTTTTGGATTCTTGTGGCTTGACCACCATGAGAACAAATTTCTTAGCACCAATCAGGGAGATAAATATAGAAAGTGGTACCTTTGGTACTCTGTAGCACCGTGTTCCAAGAGTGAGGGTGATTATTCAAGTTATTTATTCATAGATACCATGTCGATCATACATGAATGACTAACCAAAGAGTATATTGAAAACATCTAGATTGACCACATCACATAATATCTCATCTTAGAAAGGTTTTATTACATATGAGAGAAGACATTGGTAGGTGACATAGAGGTTTTTCCTTGAACTCAACCATCCAATATTGTATGGCTTTAGGTGAGGCTTCAGGGAAAAATTTAATATTTTCACAACATTAGTAGAGAATAAAATCTTTTGACTCCCACTATCAAGAATAAAATGTAGAGGCTTACCTTTCACCCATAACTTAGAGTGAAACAATTTTTTCTTATCATTTGACCTCTCCTCTTGGGTCTGTGATGAAGCAATGATGGCATTAGGCTCAAAATATACAATATATTCTTCATCCTCTTTGACTGTAAGGTGTGTATGAGGTAGAGTAGTAGATGTTGAGGATTGTGATGCAAAAAGAAGGGACTTGATGGCTTGACATTCTTCTTTGGAGTGTGTTGCAAATTTGTACTAATCACACCATTTCCCACTCTTCCCTTCTATTTGATTTCAATTTTGGCCTTGTGTTTGACCTTCTTTGTCACTTTTTAATTTTGTAGGTTGACTCTTCATATTCATTATTCCATGCTTCAACTCAATCTTCACCATAAACTTGTACAACTCACTGAAGATTTCCAATTTGAAGAGTTCTATCACCTCCCAAATATACCATTGTAGTCCACCATGATATTTGAGAACCTTGTATTTCTCATTTTCTTGGATGCTCAATCTCATAGATAGAGAATGAAAAATGTTAATTTAATCTTGAATAATCTGTTCCTTACCTTGGTAAAATTGTTTCCATTCTATATACAAATCATCATATGCTCTAATCGGGTAGTAATCTTCCTTTATAGGTTCTATAAAATCATCCCAGATAGGTTCTACCTCAAGGCCAATATAATCCATACTGAATCTCTTCTTTTACACTTCTCACCAATTTTTGATAGGTAATGATGCTTTCAAAAGACTAAAAGTGATCTTCTCTTTATCGATGAATTTATTTTAAAAAAATAGGAATATAATTGATCCAACAAATTTTTTACTACATCAACATTATTTTGCCTTCAAATATTGGGATATCAAAATTCACCTAAACTTTGAAAGGTGTTGAGGTCCTAAAAGGATGTGGGATTGCAAATGAGGATCCAAAATTTCTTATCAAGATTTGTTGGAGAATTTGGGAAAATTATTGTAACATCTATGATTACAACTATTAGAGGGATTCATTCACCATTTCCTTGAAAGGATCATATGTCTCAGTGTTATCTACCATTTGAGGCCATTTGAAGTGAATAGGTGGATAGTTTGGAAGCTCTATTATTTTTCACCCAAGCTTTTTGTAGCCTAACCTCATCCTTAAGATCATACACTCTTAAGACAAATTGATTTGATACCACTGATCTAAAACTCAGAAGCTTTGGTTGAAAGATAATTCAAAAAACAAGAACACAATTGTAATAATGTTATCTCTAAGAAGAGATGTTTTATTGATCAAATTTATAGATCCAAACATATACCTATCTCTAAGAAGAGATGTCTAATTTTTATTTCAAGTTACATCTTCATTTATACATATTTTTAAGGTAGGAAGAGGATGTGGAAGCTCACCAATCTCAAGGGAGATTAAGTGATTCGACTTCCATGATTTACAACAATACAAAATTTAAGGAATTACTATTTTTAGAAACTTATTATTTTTAGACTGCACTACTAAAATTGAAATTTAGGGCACTTATATTTAATTTTCAAGGGTTAATACCCACCAATTAAAGCTCATTCCATCTCACATAGTTTCCCTCATTCTTAGCTTTCTAACAATTCAAATGGAGAGTCAAATAGAGCTATGGTGTAAAATTTATGGATCTCAAAAGTTTTACCACCAATTGGGGTAGAATCGTCACCCAAATTGCCAATTGAAATATTGTTAAATCATTCCTCTATCTTTGACAAGAAATGGTGCCCATTACATCAAGATTTTTTATCAAATATGGTAGTTGTATTTTTATTTGATTCTTGATGCATATTTGGAATGATCTATTATTTGTGGAGTTATGCAAGGCCTGATTATTCACCATTTCTATTTGACCATCAGTCTATGGATAAAAGGTTATGAACTTCTTCAGCCTGGTATCTATTTGGTTCTATTGTTGTGTTGTTTATGTAGTTAAGGATACAACATCAACCTTTTTGGATTCCTATGGCTTGACCACTATGAGAAAATTTTTATTGACACTAATCAGGGAGACAAATAGAGAATGTGGTACCTTTGGTACCCTATAACACCATGTTCCAAGAGTGAGGGTGATCCTTGTGAGTTATTGATTCATAGATGCCATGTTGATCATACATGAATGGCTGACTAAAGAGCACATTATAAACATCTAAATTGACCACATCATATAAGACCTCATCTTGGAAAGGTTTTATTGCATATGAGAGAAGACATTGATGGGTGACATGAAGGTTTCTCCCTGGACTCAACCATCTAATATTGTATGGGTTTGGGTGAGGCTTCATGGATAAATTTTAAATTTTTAAAACATTAGCAGAGATTAAATTATTTTAACTCCCACTATGAAGAATAGAAATAGAGACTTACCTTTCATCCATAATTTAAAGTGAAATAAGATTTTCTTATCATCTAGCCTCTCCTCATGGGTTCATGATGAAACAACGATGGCATCAGGCTCAACATATACAATCTCTTCTTCATCTTCTTTGACTATAAGGTGTGTATGAGGTAGAGCAGTATATGTTGAGGATTGTGACTCAAAAAGTAGGGACTTGATGACTTGACATTATTCTTTGGAGTGCATTCCAAATTTATGGCAATCACACCATTTTCTAGTCTTTCCTTCCTTTTTCTTCTAATTTTGGCCTTGTGTTTGACCTTCTTTGTCACTTTTTCATTTTGTAGGCTAACTCTTCATATTCATTCTTCCATATTTCTACTTAATCTTCACCATGAACTTATACACTTCACCGAGGGTTTTCAGATTGAAGAGTTCCATATCCTACCATATATACCATTGTAGTCCATCATGATATTTGAGAAATTTGTATTTATCACTTTTTTAAATGCCCAATCTCATAAATAGAGAATGAAAAATGTCAATGTAATTTTAAACAATTTTTTCCTTACCTTGGTGAAGTTATTTACACTCTATATATAGATAATCATATGCTCCAATGGGGTAGTATTCTTCCTTTATAGCTTCTATGAAATTTTCCTAAGTAGGTTCCACCTCAAGGCTAATATCATCCATACTAAATCTGTTCTTGTACACTTCCCACCAATTTTTGATAGGCAATGATGCTTTCAAAAGAGTAAAAGTGATCTTCTCTTTATCAGTGAATTTATTTATATAAAAATAGGAAGATAATTGATCCAACCAATTTTATAATACATCAACATTGATTTTGCATTTGAATTTAGGGATATCAAAATTCACCTGAACCTTGGAGGGTGTTAGGGCACTGAAAGGATGTGGGGGTGCAGATGAGGAGGTATAATTTTTCATCAATATTTGTTAGAAAATTTAGGTGATTGTTGTAGCATCTATGCTTGCTGCTATTGGAGGGTTTCATTCACTATTTCCTTAAAAGGATCAGATGTCTCAGTGTTGTCCACTATTTGAGGTCATTTGGAGTGAATAGGTGGATGGTTTTGAAGCACTATTATTTTCCACCCAAGCTTCTTGTAGACTAACATCATCCTCAGGATCATATACTCTCAAGACAAACTAATCTGATATCACTGATCCAAAACTTAGAAGCTTTGGTTGAAAGATAATTCAAGAAATAAGAACATAATTGTAATAATGTTATCTTTGAGAAGAGATATTTTATTGATCAAATTTGTAGATCCAAACATATTCCTATCTCTGAGAAGATATGTCTAATTTTCAAGTTATATCTTCATTTATACATATTTTGAAGGTAGGAGGAGGATGTGGAAGGTCACCAATCTTGAGGGAGATTAAGTGGTTTGACTGTCATGATTTATAATAATATAAAATTTAAGGAATTACTATTTTTAGACTGCACTACTAAAATTAAAATTTGGGGAATTTTAATTTGATATTTAGGGGTCAAAATCCACTAAAAAAATCTTGTTCCATTTCAAAACATTCCCCTCATTCTTATCTTTCCAACGATTCAAACGGGGAGTCAAATGGAGCTATGGTGCAAAAGTTATGGCTCCTAAAATTTCTATCACCAATTAGGGTAGAATCGTCACCTGAATTGTCACCTAAAATATTGCTTGAATCACTCAAAGATAATTAAAATAATTATTTTGATTCTTCATATCACCTAGAAGCAAATGGATAAATGGAGTGGCTTAACCAAGTGGTTGAGAACATGCTAAGAATGTATGTTATGGATCATCAAAACAAATGGAAAGATTTATTGCATTTAGTTGAATTTACTTATAATAATTCTTATCATTATATGATTAAAATGGATCCATTTGAAGTTCTATATTGGCATAAATTTAGAATTTCTCTCGGCTAGGATAACTTAGAAAATAAAGCTATTGCTAGCCATGATATTTTATAAGAATATGATATACAAATGGATTTGATTCATCCAAATATGAAGGTTACTTTAGATAGATAGAAGAGCTATGTAGATTTGAAAAGGAATCATGAATCTTATGTGGGTAAAAAATTATTTGTGTGTTAGACCGTAGAAAAGTTTTATTAACTTTGATTTATTTAAAAATTGGCTCCTAGATTTGTTGGACCCTTTAACATTCTACTAAAATTCAACCTTATTTTCTACTGATTAGCCCTTCCTCCATCTCTATCCAATATTCATGCTATTTTTTATGCCATTTTATTAAGTATGTATCTAATTCTTCTTATATTTTGAGTTGGAAAAATCTTTAGGTTTCGGAAGAGGAAAATATTCAGTTAGAATTAATGAAGATCCTAGACAATCACAATGTTAGACTATGAAACAAATAAAATTTTCAAGTTTTGGTCTAATGGGATCCATTATCTGAGCATAAAACTATTTGGGAAGATGAACATATTTTAAGGGAGTATTATCCTTGGTTTTTTTAGTTTCTCAAATGACTTATTTTTAGGTGGAGGTAGATGTCATGACCTTAGTTTGAGTGTTCTATTTCATGTCTTTAAGACTATTGATTTCATAGTTGTTTATTAATTGACATACTTATTACCTCTTTTACTAATAATTAGAATGTTATTAGTTTATTTCGAGACTCTATTTGAGTTATTATTATGTTAGGTGACATACTTGACATGTTTATATTATATGGATGATTTGATTCAGTTCATTATATAACTGATAGTTATTATTCAAATTTAAATTATTATCATATTTGATATATATTTTTTCATTCAAATATAATTGATGTATCATTCAGATGAATGTAGAAATAGGAAAAAGGACAGTGATCTAGGTTAAATTTTTTGGCATGTTGTTGTCATTGATGTCAAAAGGGTGCATCATATAAAGGCATAATAGTCATTGATGTCAAAGGTCTATTTGGATAAGGTGCATTGAGAAGAGTGTTGTCATTAAAGGCAAGAGAGAATTTAAAGGAAGCTAATTTATTATGGTTGTATGAAAGTTAAGGTTGATGTCAAGGATGATGTCAAAGGTGTTCAAGAGCATGAAAAAGAGATGTCAATTCATATGAAGCTTGGTCATGACGTTTTAGGTCTATATGAGGCTACAAAAGACTCTTGTCATTAGAAAGAGGGTAGTGTAGTGATATGAGTGTGTTGTGATAGATTATGTCTACTTGGTTTATGTTTTTTTGAGGTCATGACATGGAAGGAATAGGTCAAGGCGTCAAGTGCATTGAAAACATGAAGCCTAGTCATGGCATTGTGAAGTTATGAGCTAGTGGCATGATGAGAGGTGAGTGAAATTAAACATATGAGATGTTTTTAAGGTTGTGTAAGCATAAGAATAAGGTGTGGATACAATAAATTTTTTTCAAAGTGAGTTTTTGAAGGTAAGTCCTTCAGTCTTGGTCTACACATAGATCATTCTTTAACCCTACCTAGCCTAATGAGGCATGAGGATCATCTTTCAAGGTGAATGTGTGAAGGAGAGAATTGATATAGGTAAGTCAATTTTTTTAGGAGTGATCATGATGTATGAGGTCATGATTTGTAGGAAATGACATGGATAATGATTTTGAGCTCTCTCAAGTGCACAAAATGAAGGTATGAAAACTTGAGAAGGAATTTTAGGTGTTTGTTGGCATGTGTAACCTCTGAATGGGAATCTAAGATATCAGGGAGATATAGAAAATTTTTCTATATAATATCTATAGGCATTAGTTTTGGATTTAATGGGTAGTATTTTATGAATAATCGTTAACACTAAAACCTATGTTAAACCTCCCTAAAACCCTAATAAGGACCTGATGTAGAAGTTGTTACTTAAATAATATTATAATGGATTAAAATTACTATAAAACATATTGGATCATGTATTAAACTCTCCCTAGTACCTCCAAGTGGTGGTGGTTAGTCAAATGAGAGATAAAATGTAGAGATATAAACTTGTTTATGAAGAATTTGTTATAGCATTCAAAAGTTATATTGGTCAAGAAAATAAAATGGATGGAAGAAGGAGATATAAATTCATAATAAATTATAATTAAGGTTTATGGATAGGTTCCTTCCTTTTAATGTGTTAAAATGGTCTTCCAAGTTAGCCAGTTGTAGACAGACCTAATGGTTTAAACAGTGTAAAATCTAGGCAATAGTGATAATATGGATTAAAGTGTGTTTTCACGGTAGAATGATAAAAAAAGTGCATGGACATGTTTTAATTTTTTTTAAGACATGTTCATGATTTTAATAATATTTTGAGGTCATGTGTGTGGTGAAAAAGTTAATCAAAAAATGACTAGTCTATTTCAGATAAGACTATTAAACATGAGGTCAAGAAATTAGTCTATAAGACCAGTATTTGTCATTAGAAAATATGAGTTTTCTATTTGAGTATGTACCTAATATATATAATAACCATTTAAATCATTAAAAGTCATTAAAATTGTCTACATAGGTGTTATAGGTCTAATTCACCATGACTAGTGTTTAAGGTAAATGGATAGTTTTGAGTGAGTGAGTTACAGAGATGAACTTGAAGCCTCAAGCTCTGAGTGAAAGTGTCTAATGAATTTTGTAATGAAAATTAGGTCATATATATGATATATATATTTTTTATTGATCATATTTTAGTGGCTTAAGTGTATTTTATATTCAGTATTGAAAGATAGACTTTTTGGTGTACACAAGCCTAATGGGACTGAGTATTATTGAGGGGTTTCATGAAGTAGTTGAACCTAAAAGGTGTTATGGAGCTTAGAGGATGTTGGATAAGGTATTTTTAGATGTTTTTAAAAATAATTGTGCCATGTATATAGGTTTAATTATTTCCAAAGGATCAAATGGTAACATGTTGATAAGAAGACCTAATGCAATTAGGTCTCCATGAGACCTAAAAGTGAAATAAGGTCTAATTGAGTTATGAAAAACAAAGAGGGAATAAATATTAATTTTAATAATTTTTATGAAATATTATAAGACCTATTATATGGCTGACCTAATAGGTCAATGGTGTGTGGCTGACCAAGTGGTATATAAAGAAGGGATGAGTATACACATAATGTATTTTAGGCCTATTTGGATAAACTTAGAGTAAGTGAATGAATTGATAAATAAATGAGACTAATAAGGTTAGGTAACATTTAAAAAATGAGGATAGAGTATATAATAATTTCATGATTATCATAGAGGTGTTATACAGTTGAAGATCAAGGTCATATGACCTATTCAGTCTTGAAGATGGCTAATTAATTGAAGAAGCCTAGAGGCAGTTTTGAGGGAGATCAAGTAGAGTAAAGATGGAGTGATATTTATTTATTGAAATGATATAAAATTTTAATTATATATGTGTTCCTGATGTATGATAGTGGATTGATTTCAAATAGATCAGACATAGAGCTGAGTGTAAAGAAGTGTGATTGATTGAGTTGGTGCTTGAGGGAGTTGAATCTTCCTTATAGGTTAGAGCTTATAATGGACTTGGTTGAGTTAGTTCTTAGTCAAGAGGGATTTGGATATAACTTGTAGGTTTTTTATTTCATAAGTTTCCTTTTACTAAGTTAGTTCTTAGTCATAGGGGGTTGTAGCCTCCTAACAAGTGGGTACTTGCTAAAGTCAAGTAGGTGCTTTATAAATCTGGGGTTGGTACTCCATGTTAGGTTGGTGCTCATGATTCATTTTATTATAGGATAGTTTTTACAAGGATTTTTTCAATGGGTTTTATATGCCATGATGTTTTTCTACATATGTGATGTATTATCTTGTTTCATGCTCATGTGATTGGTTCTTAATGCATTGCTAGATCACTATGTTGATTTCATAATTCATAGATGAGTGGATGCAATTGATTGAAATTTTTTAAATACCAATTCACCCCATTATTGATAATTATGCTTCCAAAAATTGGTATAAGATCCTAGTCCTTTGAAATAGGCCTAACATTTTGAAGGTGATCCTAAAAAGCATAAGATGTCTAGTGATCAAGAAGAAGAAGACACTGTATATGATGAAGAAGTCTACTATGATAGTGAAGGAGAAGCTAAAGTAGACCTTAAAGATGAGATCATAATTGATCTAGATTATTTGAAGCATAAAAATAAGAGGAATCATGAGTTGAGATCTATAATCAAGGATCTCAAGAATTAGTTAGAAAGTGTCAATACAAAGTTTAGATCAAAAGAAGTTGAGTGTGATCAGTTGAAGACAAAGCTAGATTCCTTGAAGATTGAGTATGAAAAACTCATAGATACTATGAAAAAGTATGAGAAAGAGCATGATAAGTTATAAAATTTCAATATTACCAATATGAAGAGATCAATTAAGCAACCCAATGTAATGAGGTATTTTGAATATTTCAATGGTTATTATTTTTCTTATCATATTTTGGTCATAGAGCAAGTGATTGTAGAATGGTCTCAAGGGATGAGTTATCATGGGACCATATGAGGAGTGATCAGTCAAGATGAATTAACAAAGTATATGGATATTATAGAGTACATGATAAGGGTCAAACATTGGTGTGTAATCCAAATAAATTTAGGACTTATCATATTGAGCCCAAGAGTCAAGATGGATTATTTGCTAAGGAAGAGCCAAGACTAAAGAAGAATGTATGCTAGCTTAGAGTACCTTTCACATTAAAAATTAAGGCATGAAATGGTATATATATATATCATGGTTTCCCAAGCCACATGATAGGAGACAAAATTAATTTCATCTCATTGAAGAAGAATGTTGCAAGAACAATGAGATTTGGAGATAACACAACTACCAATATAGTTGGCAAGGGTATCTTGAGTTTGGACAATGGAAAGACCAAGACATAAAATGTGTTATATATATAAGGTTTGAAACATAACCTATTTAGTGTACATCAAATGTGTAACCAAGGACACACATTGACCTTTCATTATAGAGGGTGTGATATAAAGAAAGCCAAATCAAGAAGGTTAATTACCAATGCTAAGACACTTGAGAACAATCTATATGTTTTGAATGAGATCAAGAAGGAGAGATGTTTTATGAGTAAGATGTATGAATTTTGGCTATGGTATATAATATTTGGTTACCTAAATTTTGATAATCTAGTCAAGATAATCACTAAGAAGTATGTAAAGAACATGCCTAAGATCACTGAACCAACAAACACACTTTGCAAGGCATGCCGACATGGTAAGCAAACTAGAAGAAGGTTCAAGTCCAAAGAGTAATCTACTATAAGAAGTTTGGAGTTAATACACACTGATATTTATGGGCCTAAAATAATTTAAAACATTCAAAGATATAGCTACTTCATGTTACTCATAGATGACTACAAAAGAATGACTTGGGTAGCATTCTTGAAAGAAAAATTAGAAGCTCTTGACAAGTTCAAGGTATTCAAGGCTCTTTTTTAGAATGAGAATAATGGGAAGATCAAGTGCCTAAGATATGATAGAGGAGGAGAGTTTTGGTCTAATGAGTTTTATGACTTTTGTGAGGTCCATGGGATAAGGAGAAAGTTCTTAGGACACCTCAATAACATGGGGCGGTGAAAAGAAATAATAGGACATTTCAAGAGATGGAAAGAACTATTCTAAATGAGTCTAGATTATTTGATAGATATTGGAGAGAGGCAATAAAAATTGTAGTCTACATCTTAAATAAATGATAGGTAAGGAATAATGGAAATAAAACCCCTTATGAACTATGGAAATGTAGACTTACTAATGTTGAACACTTTAGAGTGTTTCAAGGCAAATTTTTCATCAAAAAAGATGAATAATACTTAGATAAGTTTGATTTAAGGTCTGATGTAGGTATATTCTCTAGATACTCATCAATGAACTCATCCCATAGATGATATAACAAAAGGTTGTTAAAGATAGTGGAAAACACCAATGTGAAGATTGATGAAACAAAGAAATCACACTCAAAATCAAAGGAGACATCAGAGAATCTAAAATTCAAGAATGAAGAGGAAACAATAAAAGTTAATGAGGAAGAAGAATTCGAGAAAAATAAGACACAGAAGGCCCCTTGAGATAGATTCAAAGAGATCATCCTAAATCATAAATCATTGGAAATAAGGATATAGGTATGAAAACAAGGAGAAGACTAATAATTAACCTAAATCAAGAGAATGTTCTTTTATTATCCAAGATTAAACCTAAGAACCTTGTGGAAGTAAAAAAAGACATGTTTTGGATAAGTTCTATGAATGAGGAGTTTTATCAAATAGAGAATAATGAGACTTGGGAATTAGTTCCTAGGCCTAAAGACAAGAATGCCATTAGCACAAAATGGGTGTTTATAAACAAGTTGAATGAATATGGAGAAGTCACTAGGAACAAGGATAGATTAGTATGCAAAGGATATGCACAAGTTAAATGGGTATACTTTGAGGAGACCTTTGCACCAATGACAAGATTGGAGGCCATCATATTATTTCAAGCGTATGCAATATTTGAAGGGTTTAACATGTACTAAATGGATGTCAAATCTACCCTTTTAATGGAAACTTGGAAGAAGAGGTGTACGTAGACCAACCTAAGGGGTTCTCACTATTAGGTAATAAGGACTATGTTTGTAAATTGAAAAAGGCTCTTTATGGTATAAAGTAAGCTCTTAGAGTTTGGTATGTTAGGTTGGATAGGTATATATTAGATCAAGGATTCAAAAGAGGAGTTGTAGATAATAATTTATACATAAAGATAGAAGATGGCCATCATTTTATAGTAGTTGTCTATGTGGATGATATCATCTTTGGTGGAAATAATGAGAACATGACTAAGGCCTTTGCAGAGCTGATGAAGAAGGATTTTGAGATGTCCATATTAGGAATACAATCATTATTTTTTAGGTTAAAAATCACTCAATCTAAATAATGTATATTCATTTCACACACCAAGTACATAAGAGAGATGTTGAAGAAGTTTGAGATGAAAGATTACAATGCAATTAGTACACTTATGATCACAAGATGTAATTTGAGAAAAGAAGATGAGTCTCTAAAGGTCAATCAAACATCATATAGGTCAATGAATGGAATTTTTCTATACACCATTACCTTTATACCTGACATCATGCAAGTAGTAGGTCATGTGGGAAGGTTTCAAGCAGATCCAAAGGAAAATCATCTACAAGTAGTCAAAAAGATACTCAAGTATCTCAAGGGGATTATGGAGTTTGGGTTATGGTATCTAAGGAGTAAGGAGTTCAATTTGATAGCCTATACAGATGCAGACCAGGTAGGGAGTCTAGATGATATGAAGAATACTAGTGGATGAGATTTCTTCTTAGGTGAGTGCCTAGTTTCATGGATAAGAAAGAAATAACCATCTATGGCATTATCTACTTGTGAGGTTGAACAAATTGCAAAAACTTCATGTTGCACTCATGTCCCAATGGATAAGACAAACCTTAAGAGACTACAAGGTGGAGTATGATGGTCCTAGCCCTATCTTTATGATAACACAAGTGCTATAATCATCTCAAAGAACCCTATTATGTACTCAAAGACTAAGCACATTCCTATTAGGTATCATTTTATGAGAGGAAAAATAAGTGAATAAAGTGTTAGACTTGAATATGTTTCTACAAAGGATCAGATTATAGACATTATGACCAAGCCACTTTCAAAGGCAACTTTTGAACATCTAAGATATAAATTAGGTATAATTCCTTACCCTATAAGTCATTAAGGAAGATAAATGGTTAGGGGGAACTAATCAGGTGGTTCATTAGTTCTAAAAGTAGGTGAGTAGTGCTGAGAAGGTATGCATGGAGAAGGGGTAGATTTGTATCTCTATGTTCTAAAGTGTCAAGATAGTGATAGGAAACATGGTTTCTTGTGGTACAGTTCAAATATTCTAGAAGTTGTCTATAATAATTGGTATGAAACTAAGGTGAGTTTTTTTTAGCATTTCTTTATGTTTTTCATTGAAATTTAGGTCCAAGTATCAAATGGCAATTTGTGGAAGATCTTTTATCATTAATGATAAAAGGGGGAGAAAGAGGAGATGGAAAAAGTACCATTTTGAAGTGATTTCATTTTTTTAGTTTGTTTTCCATCAATGACAAAGGGGGAGTGATGAGGCTAGGATATGCCCAATAAATATATAATAAATGACCTCAGCTTGCTCTCTCTTTCTATTAATTTTGATTGCATTTTGTAACTTTTATTTTGATCTGAGATGAGTTAGGATGTGATTATCCATCTTTTGTTGATTGTGATTCTAACATTTTAAAAGACCTCTAATTCTTAACAAGTTTGTTGGAAAATTCTAGTTTTGCACTAAAATAGGTCATCATCAGGCTATAAACAAATATGAAGTGGATTGCATGTTTTTGGAAGCATTAGACTCAATTCAGATTAGTTCCAAAACTTGCAGAATCTATTCCAAAATCATCACAGTTAGTTTTGAAACCTGTAAAATCTTTTTTAGAACCATCACAGTTAGTTCCAAAACTCCACCATACTATTTCAAGTTGTCATATTTTTAGACTTAGCTCTGTAACTCTATATTTAGCTTCGGTACTCTTATAGATAAGCTCTAAAACTTTTGTGGCTAGATATCGAACTGATGAGGATCTATTCCAAATAGCGGGTGATCTATCGGATTAATGATCCCATTAAATCAAGAATAGATTCCTGATTTTCTGAACTTGCAAAATCAAGACATTTATCACATAGCTAGACATCCAACCACATCTTGATTCATCATCTATTTTGGGCATGATTCAGTTCCATTGTATCTATGAAACAGTTACATCCATTGAAGCATTATATATAGACCTGGGAATTTAGAGAGAGATATAGAATAGAAGATAGAGAAAATCATTAAAGAATAGAATATATTAATACATTTGTAATACAAAACATTTCATCAATGAAATGGCCATTTATTTTTTGAAAGCAAATTAAATTGTTCAATTCCTATGCTAGGCAAAGCAAGGGCCCACTCTTCCAAAGAACCAAGATCTTCATTTTTGTCAGTATTTATATTTCTATTCACAAAAGTAAATAGGTAACTTTGTTAAATTTATAAATTCTTCCAATTCATTAAAGTTAAGATTTATTGTAAATTTGTTCCTGCAGGCATTTTAGATTAAATTTTCATTTCTACAATGTGTGTTTGTTTCCAGCAATCAATTTCATTTCTGAGATGTCTGTTTGTTTCCAACAATCTATTTCATTTCTGCAATGTGTGTTTATTTCTTGTAATCTATTTCATTTCTACAAAATGTGTTTATTTCTAGTAGGTTTGCATAGTACATTTTTAATACAAAATATTTTATCAATGAGATAGCCATTTCTTTTTTGAAAGCAAATTAAATTGTTCAAATCCTATTCTAGGTAGAGCAAGGGCCCACTCTTCCAAAGAACAAAGATCTTCATTTTTGTCGGTATTTATATTTCTATTCACAAAAGTTAACTCTGTTAAATTTATAAATGCTTCCAATTCATTAAAGTTAAGATTTGTTGTAAATTTGTTCCTGCAGGCATTTTAGATTAAATTTTCATTTCTACAATGTGTGTTTGTTTCCAACAATCAATTTCATTTCTGAGACATGTGTTTGTTTCCAATAATCTATTTCATTTCTGCAATGTGTGTTTATTTCCAGTAATCTATTTCATTTCTACAAAATGTGTTTATTTCCAGCAGGTTTGCATAGTTTTATTCTAATAAGGTTTTAACCAATAAATCCTTATGACATTAAAACCCCCCCAAAACAATAAAAATACAAATACCTCCATTCAATTAATAAATCACTACAATTCCTCTTGTTGCATATGGCTTTAGACATAGCCCTGGTTAAATATGACATCAATAGAAAGTTGATTAAATGAAGGGGATGATGACACCCAACATTTTTGGTGCCATTGCCAGGGAAAACTAGTTGGAATTTTCTAATTAGTTGTCAATAAGAGCAAAAATCATTCATTTAGTAATTAAAGAAATTTTTCCTAATTTATGAGTAGACCATGAGATTCCAAAGGTAGATTTCTCCCCAAAATATCTGAACAAGAATTTCCATCATCCTTTAGTTTAATAAAGGATGTTGAGCAAGAATTGGAGGCATCATTATCTCCCACAAGACAAGAAGCGAAATTGCCATCTTTAGAATTTTTGGATCAGTCACCAGAACCAAGTAAAACCTTAAGGAGGAGGATTATTTCTCAAGATCCATCGAGGGAAAGTTTTGATTCTCAATTGAGTAGTCAACCCCCTACTCCTGACTTTTCACCATCCCCAAAACATACCACATATCACATTGATTGGGAGAAGGGATTAGAAAATACCAGAGAGATGGAACGAGAAGTTGGAAGAGAACCTGAGAGAACCTTTACCTATCCCATTCATATCAAGGATGATGAAACCACTATGAAAAACATTTCTCCTACACACTTTCCCACATTTAGAGGAATGTCATCTGAGGATCCTGACTAATTTCTATTTGAGTTTAAAGTACTATGTCAGACTTATGATTACAAGATAGATAATCAAAAATTGAAGTTGTTTCCATCTACCCTGAAAGATGCAGCAATGAGGTGGTTTATGGGATTAATATCTAATTATATTACCAATTGGGAACAAATGGAAACTATCTTCCTAGACAAATATCAAGATTATTATAGAGGAAGAAATCAAAAGGAAGAATTTTTCAAAATCAAACAAGAAGAAGATGAAAATATGGAAGATTATTTGGACAGATTCCTCTTTGTAAGTAAAAGATGTGGATTTGTACTTCAACAAGATTTAAATAAAACCATTTTTATCAAAGGTCTGGATGATGAATCTAAGGAAACCCTTGATGTAATTGGCGGAGGAAATATTGCTCAATTAAGAATGGACGAAATCATAGAAATTTGTAGAAACTATTCAAGAATAAGGGGTCAACCTAGAAAAGGGAAAATGGTTAAAAATTTAAATCCAGATATGAACAAATTGATGGATGAATTGACAAACTTTAAAATAGACATATTATTTCAATTAACCTCCACCATAAATGGATTGCAAGCTAAAGTAAATGCCCAAATTGAACCATTAGCATTGTATTGTCCTAGATGTAGGAAGAAACATGTAATAAGGGAATGTCCTTTGGATAAAATGGAAGTATGTCTTGTCTATGAATCTAAAGAACATGATACTCATGTTTATTCTCTTCTTCCACTCATAAAAATCAATTCAAATAAACTAATACATCATCCACCACAGAAGAATTAAATTTTGTTCAGAGACAACCTAACCAAGGATAGTTTATGCCAAGACCAGCCCCTAATCCCTAGATGATGCCATGGGCAGCTCAAATAGTACCACAAATTTGGGGATAGCCACCTTGGGCCCCTCAACCCATATGACATCCTCAGGATTGGGCAAGTCAATCTTGGTATACTCAAGGACATCAACAACCTTGGACTGGTCAAGGAAATCCTTATGCTTGGCCACAACCTAGATAGAGCCCTAACAATTATGTTTAAGGAAAAACATATCCAAATCAGAACCAACAAGCCATAATGGGACCTCTAGCACAAAATTCATAGTTTGAAAACATAGTCCAAACCCAAATGCTAGCACAACCAGTAGCAAACCCAAGAAACAAACAAATAACTCATGTATACGAAACAAAACTAGAAAAATTAGTTGATTTAAATACAATAGATTGTAAAAACATTCAAACCAGATCTAGAAAAATAGTTAGCAGTCCACTTGTTATAATCACTGAGATGATAGAAGAAGTTAAAACCCCTAACATAGTTACACCTAAGGAAGATGACAAAGAAAAAGATAAGGAACCAGAAAAAAATTCTATTGAGATTTCATTTCTAGAAAGACTTAAAGAAACCATATAACTTAAGGAATCTAAATTACTGCAGGAACTAAGAAGATTGAATATTGAAATACCATTGTCACAAGCAATTAAGGATATTCTAGAGTTGAACAAGTTAATCAAATTTTTATGTTTTAAAAAAATTGGAAGAAAGAAGCAGTACCCCAAGACTATTCAGGTAGATGGGAAACTTACTGATTTATTAGTAGGAAAACTCCTACTACCTAAATATGGAGATCCTAAAAGCCCTGTTATTTCTATTTCTATAGGAAATAAGGATATACATAATGTTTTGATTGATTTGGGTGTAGCTATCAATGTAATGACAGTGGACACTTTGAAATATTACCATTAATAGGCATACAACATACTAATACCATATTGTAGATGGCAAATTAGTCTATAGAAAAACCATAAGGAGTCATTGAAGATGTGGCAGTAACGATGGAATCATGGGAATATCTAGTTAACTTCCTTATATTGTAGCCAAAAGGTGAAACACTTGGTTATCCCATTATTTTGGGGAAACCATGGTTAGCTATAGTTGTTGCCTTAATTGATTGTAGGTTAGGTGATATGACTATTTCAAATTGTAAGAATTCTAAGCAAATTTCATTATATCCATCTGCACGACCTTTTATTGATAATCAAGCAAAATTATGGGTTGATAATCTTGATATTAATGAGCAAAATCTATCTTCTTTGGCTATGATAACATTACAAGATCATGTATGGGAAATAGATGATATAGTTAATCCTTCATTAAATGAACATCAATCATCATTAGAGAAGTTAGGATTAGTTCCAGAACCATCATCGTTAGTTCTAGAACCATCATAGTTAGTTTTGGAACCATCACAATTAGTTCCAAAACCATCACATTTAGTTTTAGAACCATCACAATTAGTTCCAGAACCACACCAATTCTCTGCAAGTGAAGATAACTTCACTCTAGAGGAATGCAATTTCTCTTGGGGATAAGAAGGACCTGTAGCATCAGCTTTACAGATATCAGAAGATGGTGAAGAATTTTTGGAAAACAATAGTAATGAGGAGTTTTACCTATAACAAGATAAGTATCATAACTCTTCCTGTTGTCCTTTGTCTAACATTTTGCCTCTAAGAACTTTCAAAGATGTTGCTACATATCATCTATTGTTACCACATGCCTATCCACTAAACACCTTAATGGAACCCTTTCAATAAATTAGTTCATCATATCCTGAAACCAAACATGTTGAGATTCAACCAATTTTTTTTTGAATATTAATAGCTGGTTAAAGAATGATGAATAAGTCAAACTGTTTGATGTTTTGAAGGATCATACTAAAACATTTGCTTGGGAATATAGAGATGTGAATGGAATTCATCCAAGCATCTGTACCCATCACATTTATACTAAAAATATTAGACTAGTTAGACAACCTCAGAGAAGGATTAATCCAATTTTAAGGGATATAGTCAAACAAGAAATTAAAAAAGTATTATAAGTAGGTTTTATCTACCTTTTCTCGGATAGCCAGTGGGTGTCTCCTCTTATAATTATCCCTAAAAAGAATATAAAATTGAGAATTTGTGTTGACTATAGGGAACTGAACAAAGCCACCTTGAGAGATTATTTTCTCTTACCATTCATAGATCAAGTCTTAGACAACCTTTTAGGTAAACAATACTTTTCCTTCTTGGATGGATTTAGCAGATACAACCAAATCAAAATTGCTACTGAGGATCAGGACAAAACTACATTTACTTGTCCATGGGGTACCTTTGCTTATAGGGTATTGCCATTTAGACTATGTAATGCTCCAACAACCTTTCAAAGAGCTGTATTAGCAATTTTTGTAGACCTAAAAAATGACTGTGTGGAGGTATACATGGATGACTTTAATGTGTATGGAGATACATTTGATGATGCCTTAAAAAAATTGGATAGAGTATTAACAAGATGTGAACAACATCACTTGTCTCTTAGTCATGAGAAATGTTTGATGATGGTTGATGAAAGGATCGTACTAGGGCACCATATTTCAAAAAGAGGAATTTAAGTTGACCAAAACAAAATCAAGATTATTTTAGACTTGCCTATTCCTCAAACTCCCATAGTTATCAAATCATTCTTAGGACATGCTGGATACTATAGGGATTTTATTAAGGATTTTAGTAAAATTGCTGCCCCCATGTTTAAATTGCTTATCAAGGACTGTGAATTTCTTTGGGATGAACAGTGTCAACATGCTTTTGAAGAAATTAGTAACTGCCCCAATATTACAAGGACCTAATTGGGATAAACCTTTTCACATCCAAACTGATGCCTCAAACACCTCAATTAGCATAGTTTGGGACAGAGAGATGAAGAAGGAAGAATGTATGCTATTTATTATCTTAGTAAAAATCTTACTCCCATTGAATGAAATTACACTACCACTGAAAAAGAATTTATGGCTGTGATCTATGTAATCAATAAATTTAGACATTACATTATAGGGTACAAAATATTTGTACATATAGATCACTCTGTAATTAAATATTTAATGAACAAACTAGTGGTTAGAGGTAGAATAATTAGATGATCATTACTTCTACAAGAATTTGATATTACCATTGTGGATAATCTAAGCAAATTGAATGTGGTGACTGATTTCTTGTCAAGATTGACCAGTACAGGGGATCATGATCCAATCAAAGATAACTTTCCAGATGAACAATTGTTTGTTATTTTAGCTAACACACCATGGTTTGCTGACATGGAAAATTATCTTACAACAGGGAATTTTCCTCCTTTCACTAAAAAATAAATAAAAAATTTAATCAAAACTAGTGCACAGTTCAAATGGTTAAATGGAATGCTATTTAAATGTGGTCCTAATTTGGTTTTACGTAGGTGTGTAAGAGAAGATGAAAATTTTGACATCTTCCAAGCATGTCATGATGAACCAAGTGGAGGACACTATTCAATGAAAATAATAGCTCACAAGATACTTGGTAATGGTTACTATTGTCCATCTCTGTACAAAGATGTGAAGAGATATAACAGTTGGTGTGATCTTTGTCAAAGGATGGGATAGCCAACCATTACTAATGAAATGCCTTCGCAACCAAAATTAGTGATTGAACCATTTGAGAGATGGGGATTGGATTTTGTTGGACCTTTTAGTCCTCCTTCATAAGGAAAAGAGCACATTCTTGTATGTACTGATTATGTAACAAAATGGGTAGAAGTGCAGGCTTTAACAAATGCCACTAAAGAAGCAGTTGTTGATTTCCTTTGGCACAAAATTATGGTAAAGTTTGGAGCACCAAGAAGCTTAGTTTTAGACCAAAGACCATAATTTATGTCCAATATGATCTAGGCTTTCACAATGTATTATTAGATCAATCATAGGAAGTCATCTCCCTATCACCCGCAAGAAAATGGACAAGTTAAAGTAATAAATAGAGAATTAGAAAACATCCTCACTAAAATAGTTGAAGCTAAAAGAAGAGATTGGGTAAAAAGACTACTTGAAGCTGTCTAGGCTTACAATACAACTTGGAAAACCATAATATGGTTTTCACCATATGAGTTAGTCTATGGGAAAAATACCTTGTTGCCTATTGAGTTTGAGCTATAGACATTGAGGAAGCAGCTAAGGTGGGAATTGAATTGGATGTAGCTCAAAAGGAGTGAATCCATCAACTCAATGAATTAGATGAATTTAGAATGGAATCACTTCACTAGATAGAGATAATCCAAGGTCAAAGGAATCAATGGCATGATTCACATATCAAGGAAAGACAATTCAAAGTAGGAGACTGGGCATTGCTATTTGATTCTAAGTACCAACAATTCAAAGGTAAATTAAGAACTAGATGGTTGGGACCTTATCAGATCAAGTGGATATTTGACAATGGTTCTATCCAGTTACTTCCCATTGATGGTAGCAGAAGAGTACTCTTGGTCAATGGACACAGGCTAAAACTTTATAGGAAGCCTCCTACTAAGGATGAATTATTGAAGAAGATTAAAGCAAACAAAGAATTTGATCATATGGAAGAACCTAGTTCTTCCAAAATGATCAAATAATCAAATGAAAAGATTCAGAATAAAGGGAAGAGAATGAAAACCAATAAATGGCATTCTCTTCCCAAAAAAAAATCAGAGATCAATTGAAAATTAGTAAAGATGGTTGATCTTCTCAGATAAATGGCTAATTTAAATAAAACTTTTTTTGAATTCTAACTATTTTCTAACCATTTTTCAGGGATGATGTGTCAGCATGATAGAGGGATTACATCATCAAGGATGATAATTATGTTTTTAACTTATTAAAGGTTAAATGGAAAGTTTGCATGTGTGATTAGACTTGATTTAGAAAGATTAGTATGATGAGTCATCTATTATACATCATGGTTAAATATGCAAAATCGTGAGAAGGATATTGATGATGGAATGAGTTGGTGGATAACCATAAAGAATAATTCTTATGATTGAAACAACTATATCTGCTACTTATGTCACTGAGTACAGTAGTTTTATAGCTAAAATTGAGAAGTTTTGCAACTAAATTCACCAAATTAACAATTGAATCTACTAGTTCTATAGCCAAAATAATTAGTTCCACTAATATGAAAAGTAATTTTTAGCTAACCTATGAAAAATTAAAATAAGAATGAATCATGGGAATAAAAAAGAAGTCAGAACTAGACAATGATACCCAACTCCTTGCAGATGCATAAGTAGCAAATATCTTTCAACAGGCAGGATGGCTGGAGTTTCTGAAGAAATTTATTAAATACAATGATGAAATGGTAAGATAATTTATTATCAATTTAGAGAAAACAAGGACAAATATTAGGAAGGTTTTCATTCCTTTTTCTATGAATATCATAAGTGAGATGTCTGGAATACCAATAATGCATGTCCCAAACCCTGTCAAAGAGACATTAAAATAATTAGCTGAAACCCTGTTGAAAGAAGGGGAAGCTGAACCCCAATATATTTATAATACAAAGAAAAGCATCAAAGGAGTTAAGAGGGATAGCTTGCCTAAACCCTTTGATAGAGTAGCATTTTGGATAGTTAAATACTTAACTTGTGATGGACAATTTGGGATAGTAAGAAAAGAATTCCTAAAAATCCTTAAACATCTTAGATATGGAGCCGAAAAACTAGAATATATAGTAAACCTTCTAGGGTTTCTTTTTGACTCCATCCATACCATGGCCCAAAGGTATTCTTAAGGTGTAGGAACAATTAGACATCATGGGTTAGTGCATTTAGTATGCCAACATCATTTCCTTTCCAATAAAGATGGGGAAGAAATGTGGGACAAATTTCTTGGCAAATTTGGACAAAACCCTAGAATTCCCAGAAGAACAATAGCAACTCCTCCTACCCCTTTAGTTCATTTGCAAACTGCTACCATTATTGAGGAAAAGAAAAGATTAGGGGAAGAGGAACTACCAAAAAGAAGAAAATTTAGAAGAAAAGTTAAAAATACAGACCCTACTGTACCATCTCAAGCCATTTCTTCTTCTACTAAAGCTATAGAAGAACTGATACCTATTTTTGACAATGACAGTTCATCTAGGCCTGAGTAAAAGGCAAAAACTATAAGAAGTTCTAAGAGGAGACCTATGTTTGCACATTTTGAGGCTCCTCAAGAAAGAAAATGTCATAAAAAGTCAAGAAATTTCAGAGGAGCTGGAAGAACAAGAAAGGCTAGAAACTGAAGCTGCTGATATTTTGGGTAGGATGGCCATGACTCCTCCTAAACCAAGCCAACTAGAAAAGGAAAAAAAAGATGAAAGATTTGAGGAGCTAGTTTTCCAAGAAATAGGTGAGACTGTAACACCATCACATGTAGAAGATGAATAGGCATCTTGGAGAAGGAAAGGGAAATCCCCTATGGTGGAAGAGGAATGCTTAACTCCCCAAGAACTTTAAAAAAAAGAACAAAACTAGCAAATTAAATAAGCTCTATTTTTATCTAGAGTAGAACTCATTATCAAAGAAAAAGATGAAGAATTAAACTTCCTCAAACTTAAGTTAGAATAGAAGGAAATGCTCTGTGCAGAATTAACAAACCAGTTCACAACCAAGAATGAGGAATTAACAAAAACTAAAAAGCAACTAATGGAGAATGAAGAAAAATGTACAATACAAACCTCTATGTCAATAGTCTCTACATAGATTGAATTGACTTATCTGCCACTCAAGCAGTTATGGGATAACACATGTAGAGAACTTGGTGAAATCAAAGCATCCAATACAAACTTGAAAGGCAAACTGGCAGAAGAAGAAAAAGTAAGGAAGGAATGGGAAGACAAATTTTACAAGGAGGAAAATGATAAGTATAAATGTCTTAAGAAAATACAAATAGTTTGTATGATGAGTGAGTAGCTGCTTATGTGCAGAAGACCTTCTCTTGTTTATAGCATGTTTTTAGAGGAATAATTCATTTGCTAGTAGTTGGCAAGGATAGCATGTGGCCTTCCACATGAAATAAAAGATGAAGCTGATTTCTCGACTGCCTACTCCTTAGCTAATACAAAATAGAAAAACCTTCTTTGTGAATTTTATGTTTGTAATTTTATGCTAGAAATAAATATAAGTTTTATGATCAATTTATATGTAGGAGAAATCTAACTTAATGCATTTGTCTCTGTTCTTCAAAATCAGATTGCATGGAAAGAAAGGGAGTCAGAGCATTGGTCAAAGGCTAGTTTATCTGGTCTCTGTAAGAGAATTCATTATGGTAATCCACCTGCCTTTGCTACATATTTCTAATCACATACATTCAATGATAAATTCAAGGGACCTTATCTTTTTAGTTTATAGCAAAGCATAGATGTCTTTACCTCTTATGAAAGGGCAAATTTTGATAATATCTATGATGCATGTTTCAAAAAATGGGAATTTTTCCTAGTGGCATTGAAAATAAGGGAAGTAATATCCCCTTCAAATTTGATCTAGAGTTTATAAATGGCAAAAGCTTTATGCACAATAATTCCCTAGATCAATGAAACTCCCCTGAGCATATGGATAGGAATGTGGACAAGGCCACCTCTACTTCTCACCCCCATATATCCCTGGAAAAATAGAGAACTTCAACATCCCACTAAATTTGAGGAATGGAAAATAAAAGTAGAAGTACGAGCAGGGTATAGTACTTCTGAGTCAAAGCATTAGGATCTTTAGTTTCAGCCATTTGATCTGAGCAATCAAATGGAGTGCAATATATACAATCCCAAATTTGAAGAGTGCAGTTTGTAAAGGGACTTACAAACAAGTATGGGGAAAGTGATGATGCTAGGATATGCCCAATAAATGTATAATAAATGACCTCATCTTACTCTCTCTTTCTATTAAGTTTGAATGAATTTTGTAACTTTTATTTTGATCTAAGATGAGTTAGGATGTGATTATCCATCTTTTGTTGATGGTGATTCTAACATTTTAAAAGACCTGTAATTCCTAACAAGTGTGTTGGAAAATTCTAGTTTTGCAATAAAATAGGTCATCATCAGGCTAAAGAACAAATATGAAGCAGATTTCATGTTTTTGGAAGCATTGGACTCAATTTAGATTAGTTATAGAACCTGCATAATCTATTCCAGAATCATCACAGTTAGTTCTAAAACCTATAAAATCTATTCCAAAACCATCACAATTAGTTTCAAAACTCCATCATACTATTTCAAGTTGTCATATTTTTGGACTTAGCTCTGGAACTCTATATATAGCTCTAGTACTCTTATAGATAAGCTCCAAAACTTTTGTGGCTAGATATGGAACTGATGAGGATCTATTCCAGATAGCCAACGATCTATCAGATCAATGATCCCATTAAATTAGGAAAATATTCTTGATTTTCCAAATTTGTAGAATTAAGACATTTATCACACAGCTAGACATCTAGCCACATCTTGATTCAACATCTATTCTGGGTATGATTCAGTTCCATCGTATCTATGAAACAGTTACAACCATCAAAGCATATATAAATAGACTTGAGAATTTAGAGAGAGATATAGAATAGAAGATAGAGAAAATCATTAAAGAATAGAATAGATTAGTACATTTTTAATACAAAACATTTTATCAATGAAATAGCCATTTTTGTTTTTGAAAGCAAATTAAATTGTTCAAATCCTATTCTAGGCAGAGCAAGGACCCACTCTTCCAAAGAACCAGGATCTTCATTTTTATCAATATTTATATTTCTATTCACAAAAAGTAAATAGGTAACTCTGTAAAATTTATAAATGCTTCCAACTTTAATGACATCCTATGATTCTGTAGTGTCTACATTGGTAACCCAGATCATTTATATTTTGCATTTATGTATTTACTTGCCTAGGTGGTAATATATTTTAAATTTACATGTTTACTTATGTGGTCTCTACTTGGGTTGCCTATTTCCTTTTAAAACTTGATCTCTATCACCTTGGAAATGTGTCCTCATCCTATGCCCTCCAAATATTTGACCAAATTTTCTCTGTGAACTTCTTCTAGAGTCTTCTATCTTTGACCTTCATTATTGAACATTGATCCATGATGATTCTCTACCTGCAGGCATTTTAGATTAAATTTTCATTTCTACAACGTGTGTTTGTTTCCAACAATCAATTTCATTTTTGCAATGTGTATTTGTTTCCAAAAATATATTTCATTTCTACAATGTGTGTTTATTTCTAGTAATCTATTTCATTTTTTCAAAGTGTGTTTATTTCTAGCAAGTTTGCATAGTTTGATTCCAATAAGGTTTTAACCAAGAAATCCTTAAGACATTAAAAACCCCCCAAAACAAAAAAAATACAAATACCTCCATTCAATTACTAAATCACTACGATTCCTCTTAATGCATGTAGCTTTAGACACATCCCTAGTTAAATATGACATCAATAGAAAGTTGATTAAATAAAGGGAATGACGACACCTAACAGGGAGTTTGGTTGCATGTTGTTGTCATTGATGTCAAAAGGGTGCATCATGTAAAGGCATAATGGTCATTGATGTCAAAGGTCTATTTGGACAAGGTATATTGAGAAGAGTATTATCATTGAAGGAAAGAGGGAATTTGAAGGTAAGAGAGAATTTAAATGCAACTAATGTATTATGGTTACATAAAAGTCAAGGTTGATGTCAAAGGTGTTTAGGTGCATGGAAGAGAGATGTCAAGTCATATAAAGCTTGGTAATGTGGTTTTAGGTATATATAAGACTGTGGAAGATTATTGTCATCAAAAAGAGGCTAGTGAATTAATGAATGTGTTTTGATAGCTTATGTCTACTTGGTTTATGTTTTTTTAAGGTCATGACATGGAAGAAACAGGTCAAGGTGTCATGTGCATTGAAAGATTAAAGTCTAGTCATGACATGGTGAAGATATGTGCTGGTGGCATGATGAGGTGAGTGAACTCAAGCATATGAGAGGTTTTGAAGGCTATGTAATAATGATAATAATGTGTGGATGCACTAAGAAGTGTTTCAAAGTGAGTCTTTTAAGGTAAGTCCTTCAGACTTGGTCTACATATAGACCTTTCTTTAGCCCTACCTAGCCTAATGAGGCATGAGGATTATATTTAAAGGTGAATTTGTAAAGGATTTATTATATATATCTAAGTAAATTTTTTTTAGGAGGGATCATGAATTATGAGGTCATGGTTTGTAGGAAATGGCATGAAAAGTGGTTTTGAGGTCTCTCGAGTGCATAAAATGAAGGTATACAAACTTAATAAGGACTTTTAGGTGTTATTTGTCATGTGTAACCTCTACATGGGAACCTAAGATATTAAGGAGAGATGGGGAAGGATCCTATATAATATTTATAGTAATTGGTTTTGGATTTAAGGGGTGGTCCTTTATAAATAATTATTAACACTAAAACCTGTGTTAAACCTCCCTAAAACCCTAATAAGGACCTGATGTAGAATATTTTTCTAAAATAAGATTATAATGGATTAAAATTATTATAAAAACTATTTGAGTATGTATTCAACTCTCCCAGGTACCTCCATTTAGTAGCAGTTAGTTAGATGAGAGAGAAAATGCATAGATATAGGCTTATTTGTGAAGAATTTGTTGTAGCAATCAAAAGTTATATTGGTCAAGAAAAGAAAATGGATGGAATAATAATAATAATAAATTCACATGATGGTTTTTATATATTTTACATCCTTTTAATGTTCTAAATTGGTCTTCCAAGTTAGTTAGTTTTAGACATACCTACTGGTGTAAACAATGTAAAACCTAGGCAATAGTGTTATATGAATTGGAGTGTGTTTTCTTGATAGAATGATGAAAACAAGTGAATGTATGTATTTTTAAGGACTTGTAAAAAATTTTAATTCTTTTAATAATCTTTGGAAGTCATGTGTGTGGTGAAAAAGTTACTTAGAATATGACTAGTCTGGTTTAGATAAGACTATGAAACATGAGGTCAAGAAATTGGTTTGCAAGATCAATATTTGTCATTAGACCATATGATTTTTCCATTTGAGGATGTCTTAAGGATATATAATAACTATTTAAATGCATAAATATTCATTTAAAGTTTCTAAATAGGTGTTGGAGGTCTAAGTCACCATGATTGATCTTTAAGATAAACTGGTAGTTTTGAGTGAGTGAGTTGTAGAGATGATCTTGAAGCCTCAAGCTATGATTAAAAGCATATAATGAATTTGGTAATGACCCTGAGGTCATATATATTATATATAAATATTTTTTTTATCATATTGGAGTGGCTTAAATGTGTTTGATCTTCAATATTGAAAGATAGACTTTTTGGTGTACACGAGCCTAATAAGACTGAGTACTATTGAGGGGTTTCATGAAGTAGTTGAACCTAAAAGGTATTATGAAGCTTAGAGGATGTTGGATAAGGTATTTTTGGATGTTGTGTGAAATAATTGTGTCATGTGTATATGTGTAATGATTTCTAAGGGATCAAATGGTAATGTGTTGATAAGAAGGCCTAATGCAATTAGGTCTCCATGAGACCTGAAAGTGAAGGTATAATTGAGTTATGATAGACAAAAAGGAAATAAATGTTTATTTTAATCATGTTTATGAGACAAAAAAAGACCTATTATATGGCTAACCTAAATGGTTAAGTGTGTGTGGCTGACTAGGTGGTATATGAATAAGAGATGAGTATATATATAATGCATTTTAGGCCTATTTGGATAAGCTTAGACTAAACAAATGGATTGATAAATCAATGAGATTATGAATGTTGGGTAAAATGTTTTAATTCTTAAGGATATATTAGATAATAATTTTATGATGATCATATAGGTGTTATGTAGTTGAATATCAAGGTCATATGAGCTATTCAGTCTTGATGAGGGATAATTGAGTGAAGAAACCTAGAGGCAATTTCAAGATAGATCAAGTAGAGTAGAGATGAAGGAGTGATGTTTATCTATTAGAATGATATCATAATTGAATCATATATGTGATCATTATGTATTATAGTGGATATAGTTTAGATAGAGTAGACAAAGAGCTGAGTGAAAATAAGGGTGATTGATTGAGTTGGTGCTTGAGGGAGTTGAATCTTCCTTACAGGTTGGAGCTTGAAAAATTGGTCTTAGTTGAGTTGGTGCTTGGTAAAGAGGGATTTTGATATTAATTTTAGATATATTATCACATAATTATCCTTTAACTAAGTTTGTGATTAGTCATAGGGGCTTGTAGCCTCTTAACAAGTGGGTGCTTGCTAAAGTCAAGTGGGTGTTTGATAAATCTAGGGTTGGTTCTCCATGTTTAGTTGGTGTTCAACTAAATTTGATACATTATCTTATAGGATAGTTATTCAAATCTTTGTTTTATTTGTTTTTATCCCCCATGATGGTTTCTCACATATAAGATGTGTTATCTTGTTTCATGCTCATGTTGATTGGTTCTTAATGCATTATTAGATCACCATGTTGATTTCCTAATCCATAAATGAGTGGACGTAATTGATTGAATTTATTTTAAAGACTAATTCATACCCCCTCTTAGTAATTTTGATTAAAATAGGATTTAGTTCTCAATAATAGAGGGAAAAAGGGTAATGATGTGCTATTAATCTATGAGCAGTGAGATTTTGGGCTTTATTTGATTTCATCTTTTTTGACTATTCATTTATTTATTCAATCAATTGATGAGAAAATTAATTTTATATTAGTAGTTTATTACATTTATGTTATTATTCTAACTTTCATCTTGAATGTTGTAGTAGTATATTTATTTTTCTCTTTTGCTTGATGTTATGTGAATCAATCTTAAAACTCGACATTACTTATATTGGGTTTGATCTTTATGGATTGCTTAGAACGTCTTGAGTTTCACATTTTTTTTATTATGTCATGATCTTATGTATTGATTTTAATTAAAATACTTATATATAGTTTTTTGTCTTTCAAGACTTTGAAACGGTGGATAACCTTTTTGTTAACTTGGTTGTTTAGATTAAATAAGGGGAACATTAGTCATGGGATCTTCATTATTTTGATTAAATATTGTATGATGACCCTAATATCAAATCCAACTTGGTCAAGTAGCTTTGAAGTATTTTGTTTGGGTAAGTTTTGGTTTAATAGTGAGCTTGGTCAGCTAAACCCTAGCTGAGCTCTACCAAAATTTTGATGGAATCCATTAGAGTCTTAGTAAGTTTGGGTTGTGACTGTGAGTTCCATTTTTTCATGGAGGTAATGATGGGTTATTTATCCATGTTGAAAATTATTCATAGATAAAATTCAATAACACCATGGGCTTTAATGGTAGTCAATAGAGTTTGTGAGAGCTCGACTAGGTGCATATATAAATAGGAGATTATTGTTTTCTTAGAAGAAAAATAGCCATAGTTTTTGTTTGCATTTTCAGATTGAATTAAACAAGTGGTTTTTATTTCTCTTTGCATTGGAAATAATTTCCATGGATATTTCACATTCTATCGAATGAGTTAAAAAAATAGGTAATAATGAACCATTATAGGTTCATTATGAATTCTATCAATTTGTTGGCTAGATATTTTTCATGGATTCAAAACTACCTAGATAGTCATGGGATTAAATCCCCTTCATTTAATGTGAAGTTCTCTTATGTTTATATTTATCTACTTCTAGTTATTCTCTATTTATATTTATTCACAACATATACAAATTGTGTGTAAATTGCTTTGATTGGGGGGTATTAATTTAATCACTTTATTCATGAGCCATAATAAAGGGATTTTATAGTAAGTAATTATATAGTTTTGGGAATGTAAAAATAATTTATAAGAGATTATAGAATAAGGAAAATATTATAATGCTCAAGAAAGACAAAAATTGCATTTCACAACTGATAGTTTTGCAGAGTCTATTGTATCCGTGCAAGTAGATAAACATATAAGTATGATAACCTTCCAACAAATGATTAAGAAAACTATGAATTCAATTTATATTTAAATATGACATAAATTTTACCATTTTATCTTCATAGAATGCACAAAATGATTCCCTTAGACACAAAGTTCTTCAAGAAAACAAATTGTCCTCTTATTCACTTTCAACACAATTCATACAAAATAATCTGATTATCTCAAACTCAAAGTTTTGGATTTCATAATCCACTTGTAAAATTTCTATAATTTCTTGCCCTTAAAAAATTATCATCCTTTGGAAACTAGGATTGCTCTTCCATTTATACAATTTCAAGATACAAAATCCCAACATGAAACCACTTCCTCAATTCACATGTGCTACATTAAAAATGGAATCCATTGAATAACAACTTCCTCAAACTTCTCCTTCATGTCATGAAATTATCAATGACATGTAGCTCTCTTTTCACTCCTTATTTGGATTAATTATAACCACTTTGCATGCAGCGCAAAGTTAGATAAAGTAATTCACTTTTACAAAATGACTTTGAGTAAAGGCACTTTGAGCTACTTAAAACATGGAAATTTATGAAGTAGTTTAACATTTACAAGTAAATCATAAAATTATATTACTTTTACATAGTTTCTCACTAGAAACAAGATTACTTAGATAATACTCATGAAGAAATAAAATAGAAGAAAAAGAAGAATTTATTCAAGTCTCAAGGCAAAATTAATCTACTATGTGAACTTGACTTATACACTTTTATCTATACTTGATGTGTTGGGATATCATTGATTGGATTACTACATCATTTGGTTTAGCAATTGATTAGCTTTCTATTTCCAATCTTAGCATTTCCTTTTCAATTATTTTGTAATGAGATTTAGTTTTCTCAATCCTTGGCCCAAGTCTCTTCAATTCTTCCTAACATTTGATCAACACTTTGATAGATTTAGTTGTAAAAGGGGTCATAGCTTTGTCCATCCTCTATTTGAATTGTTTGTCCAAGTATTCTACTATTCTTGGGACATCACTTGACCATATACCTATGAGCCTAAGGAGACAGTCTTCTAGATTAGTATTAACACCACATGCATCTTTTTGTAACTTCTTGATTTCTTTTGCTATGTCTAGAAGCATGCTTAAGTGAAAGGATATGAGATATTATTCTTGATTTATATTATTTATAGAAAGAGAAATATATTCCTCAATCAAAATCTTCTCATCTAAATTTACCATTTCTTGAAGACTTTCCTATTGAAGTTTAGAAAATTCATTTTCATTTTCTAATTCAGCCCTCATTGCTCTAACTTCTACTATCTTATTCAAAATATTAATATGAGCATCCTTAATGAGTGGGAATATTTTTTTAGCCTTTTTATTCATTTTATAAACCCATTTATCAATTTACTTACCTTTTTCCCTAGTTTCTTCCACTTCAGTAATCACTTGTTGAGAAATCATAACTTCTAATAGCAAAACTTGTTGATGAGTAGATTTTTCCACTTTGAAAATTATTTGGCACAATTTATCATTTTTCTCCTTCAACTTAGCTTTAACAACTTTCCCTTCATCTATATTCTTAAATAGATTATCAATTAAAGTCTACGTATCTTGTTTTAACCCTTCAGTTGTAACCTCTCCAAGAGACACCCTTGTAATTGATAGATTCTCATTACTAAATTCTACTTTATTATCTCCCTGTGGGTGAACTGATATCTCAAAAAATTTCTATCTTGAAGATTCAATTATCAAATTTTAAGTGGTTTTTTATTGCTTGGGTTTCTTTCCCCTTTTATCCAAACTTTTCAATAATTATAAATCTATCTCCTCAAGATTGATCACTTCCTTTGATTCTAGAGTTGTCTACAATGCCAACCAAGATGAGAAATACGTGTTGGTAGAAGTGATTGAATGAGTAACCATTTGTTGTTGTTCATTATTGATTGATAAATCTTGTGAAGGAACTTATTATGAAGAGAGTTCTTGTGTCTGAGTGTCATATTGAATTTCTTGTGTTGAATCCCTCTCTACCTCCAATTCTAATTCCTTTTATTTCTCAATTTATTTTTCTTTTGTAGCCTCAACTCTGTCTCCTCCTAATTCTGTATCTATTTCTTTTTCTATTTTATCTATCCCTTCTACTATCTTTTTAGTAACTTCTCTTTCAAGCATTACTTCTTTTTTTTCCTTCTATTTCTCCAATATTTCTTCCTGTGATGGGACAACCTCCTTAGTAGTTACCTTTTTAGATTCATTTTCTATATGAGGTGGTTCTTCTGATGGGGGTGCTAGAGTTATAGCATGTAAAGTATAAGGAAGAATAGGAGGGCTTGCCTTTTTCTAAGTGGAGTTTTTGGAAGACTTAGTAACATAAACCTTGGGAGATGGCATAAGAATTGAAGGGTCTAGGAAAGAAGTAGTGGGAGGAGCAGAAGTTAGAATCAAAGAAGTGATGGGGGTAGAAGAGACTAATGGTGAAGTGAAAATAATCAATTGTTTTGGTTCCTTATCTTTCACTATTGATAAAGTATCTTCAACATTCTTCTTCAACTTTAATTTTTGTAAGGGACCATGACTACTTTCTCCTTGCACTATCTTATTTCTCTTTTGCCCCACACATGTAGTTTCACTTATCAATTCCTTCATGCAATAACCCTTATCAAAAATCCAATTAGAAGTCATTGCCAAAACATTTAAAGTTATTTATATAATGATCTTATCATGATCATCTCCAAAAATAATTTCTAGAAGTGGGGCACCATCTCCTCCTACTACATGAAATGCATCACTAATAACAACACCATCATCTTCCAAAGCCTTAGTAATAGAGACCAAATCAAATGCTCAAATCTGCTCCACAGTTAATCTTCTATTATCTTTTCTTCTTACTTTAAACTCATCCATGTAATCTATCAAAAAATCTTTAAGTGCTAAGATATGCATATATTCAAGAGAAATAGTACTCTGAGTAACACCTCTGAAATCAAAATTTTCTCTAGCCTCAAGATGTGTTTGAGTGTAATGGTGATATATTTATTTTTGTACATTCATAGCTTTATAGATGTTAGGACAATGATAGTGACCAATTGCAATAGGAAAATTAATAGTTACTTTATGAGATTTAGACTACAAATCATGTAACTCAACCAATTTCCTACTCATCTCCATAAGTATTCACTTGTCACTTGGATATCTTGGTAGCTTGATAGGTGCTCTCAAAAAATGTCTTATTTTGAGATAAGTGAAATCAAGAAATTGAATAAAAATGTAGCCATCTATTGAAATTACATCCCATACCTCATCTGATACTCTTCTATGTTTTAAATATTTCTCCAACTTACAAATAAGATCATAAAAAAATCCATCATTCACTACAATTTAATCCTTGTAATATTCTTCAAGGACTAGTTGAGGATAAAATTCATAAATTGGTACTATTGACAATGTACCATTGGTCCTTAACCTTGAGAAAGCTCTACTGGAGGCTGTTGCATATACCAAATATGAAGTCATCTTAAAATAAAAAGTTTACAACACATTTTTTAATTATTTATCCATGTTATCATTTATCATTCTTGCCTAGTCAATCTTATAAGAACTTCAAGTTGCATTAATGGTCCTAATATAAGCATATATCCAGGGTAAAAACCATTTGCCATTCTTCTGTCCATTGATTTTGCATAATAGCTAAATGATATTATCTATCTCTTGAATAAAATTAGGTCTGACAATGTGTTTGGGAAACCTTAAGGGTTGTTTTATCCTCTTCAAATAATATGTATTCACAATCTTAATACACTATGCTATTTTAATCTCTCATTCTTTTTCAGTTGTTTCCATTAAAATATTAATCACTGTTGGTGAGGTTGGAATATTGAAACAATAGTTGAGATATTGAACTTCTAGCCTCAAAATCACATTCCCAATAGTATCCCTTACTACCCTAGATAGGGAGTCATAATACTTAGCACATGCTAGCACAAACTTAGGAAGCTAAGCTGAAATTGGGAAAGATGTTGCCTAAAAGATGCCACTATTGGTCATGGAGTGTAGAAGTAGAGTCTTTGAAATGGCCCTTGATATTTCCAAAATATTAGTTACATATATGTGCCCCATATCTATATCATTTATTTCTATCAACTTTGATGATATGCATGACTTAATAGGGTAACCTTTATATTCATACTTCATTATTGGTTATTAAAATTTGAATTTCTTTGCCTATACTTTTGATTTCCCATTCTTGATTAGTTCTAGAATATCCTTGAGAAAAAACTTTGGGGCCTTTTTAATGATCTTGCCTTGTGCTCCTATTTTTTCTATTTCTTCCTCTGACCTTCTTGATCCCTCTGATCTAGACATTTACTCTTTTAAATTCTAAAAAACCTTAACAAGTACTTAATAACACCTACTAACTACTCAAATTGATTTATAAATTTGAGAAACAAGGTTAACTTATAACTCTTTTATCTCTAAACAAGTTCCAAATTTTAAAGAATTGATATCTTCAAAATCTTAAGTAACTTGCTTTCAGGTAAAAATATTTAACAACTCCAGGTTGGTCTTGAAAGGCAAGTAACTTTGGAATTTTCATTTTGAACAACTTTGGGTTTTTAAAAGCAAAAAACTTTGGTTTCTTCACAACAAATAACTTCATGTTTTCAATGTTATAAGAATTTAGGTTTTCAATGTTATAAGACTTTGGGTTTTTGAATGTTATAATACTTTGGGTTTTCAACATTATAAGACTTTAGGTTTTCAATAGGAATTTACTCGATATCAGAAACCCAAAGAAGTAATGAAGAAAGGGAAACCTAAAGTAAGCAAAATGGGAAGAAAACCTGATTAGGTAAGCTTTTAATGTTGTTTGGGGTTTCTTACATTGATTACTTAGAATAAGAAATCCAAGTCACAAGTAATGAATAACCCAATTGGGTGGGAACTTTATGAATTAGGTTTATTAGGGCAAGTTATTGGACATTGTAAATGTGAAGTAAGGGTGATTGGTAAACTTGAATAGGTAGGGAGATTTTGGGAAACTAGGGCATTCTTGGAGATTTTTTGATTTTTTAGGTTTTAACATGAATAAAACATGAAAATAGTTTGCAATTTCAATTTTAACGTTAAAAACAACAATTTTATCAAGAAATTGGAAGAGAAATAGAATAAAACAACCTTTATAGTAGAAAAGCCATGGCTACACGAGAAATAAAGTTAAAGAATTAAAATACCATAAAATAAGCAAACAATAAAATAAAAATACTCTAAAAATAATCTACTAACCTCAACTGTAAATGGGTCAAGAAGAAAAACACTCAAAATTGCTCTAGAGAATGAAAATGCATGGCTTAAGATTCACAGGGGTAACTGCTTGATTGAATGACTTTGTAATGAGGTGAAAATAAGGTGGAATTTCCTAAATTTATATATATGTGAATGCATTTATTATAAGTGTGACAAAGCCACATCAACCTTATTTGTAAATCAAGTTTTTTAAACCACTTTGCTTATTTTAGATTTTTAAGTAAAGTACTCCCATAATCTTGATTAGGTCTTGGTCCATGAGTAAGTTAGGTTTGTAAACCTAAGGTGCTTTTACTTATAAATTTTATAAGTTGAGTAACCTTGAAAACATGATTATGTCTATAGAGTGTTAGTTAGGTTTCTAAGACTACTTAGATTATTTTATTTTCTTAAGTACCTCAAGAAACTTGATTAGAATTAGGAAGTATTGGTTAGGTTTTTGAGATAAATTAACTTATTTTCAAGGAATTAAAGTAACTCAGAACTTGATTTGCATTAAAAATGAGCTAAGTTACCTTCAGATTATTTTTAATGCTAAAAATGGATGAGTAAAGGATTTGGGTGATGCTTTTAAGCAGATGCCTTTAGTCCTCTAGAGTAATTAAGAGCAACTAAGGAAAGAAAACAAAAAAATGAAAAAAAAACATTAGTAGAACCCAAGTCATTTATTTATAACTCTGGCTTTAAGCAATACCACTGACACACACACAAGGCCAAAATACAAAAATTTTCAAAAAAGGGGTTCCCAAAAATATTAAAGTGTCAAATTTTAGGGACACTAGCTAGCTCTGACTAGGGACATCCTTATTTATATCCTAAGGAAAGAAATGAGGGTGATATATTAATATCTCTAGTTTCACATTCTATTAATTAGGTATGGAGTCATTACAAAAACTCAATCACATAAACTACTAGACAAGCAAAAAACACAAAGACTAATCAAAACAAAACAAAATCTAAAAAGCTTTATTTATGTATATGTAGGAGTTACCCTACTTATCAATTCTTTTAGAGATTCAAGTGATACCCTTTAAAGGTAGTGGTAGTGAAATTCCATCTTGATGAGCTAAGAATAAACTATCTTTCCCAATAATGCTTTGTATAGTGAAGGGTCCTTTTCATAAAGAATCAAACTTTCCATGTTTTCCTTTCTGTTTATTCTACTTATCCCACAAAATAACTAGATATCCCACTTCAAATTTCTTATCTCTATCTCCTTTATCAAATATATTCTTTATCTTTGCTTGATGATCTATTATCCTATCAACAAATTGAACATGGGCTTCTTGTAGTTCAATGAGAAACATGATTCTCTTATCAAGTGAATCTTGATAAGTACATATTCAATGGATTTTTACAATTTTAAAGTAGACAACTCAAGATTTATTGGTATTTCAACATTTATTACATATAGCAACTAAAAAGGAAACATACCTATTGATTTATTTGGAGTAATTCTTTCAGCTTATAATGCATCAAATAACTTCTTGTGCTAGGTCCTTTGATTATTGTCTACCAGTTTTCAGATAATATTCATCAAATTCTTGTTACTTGACTATGCCTATCGATTACCCTAAGGATAATGATTTGAAACATGAACTAATTTTATTCTATAAGAGTAATAGAATTTAGTGAGTTCCATGGAGGAGAAATTAGCTACATTATCTGTCACAATTCTGTGTGTACCCTAAACTTGACAATAATATTTTCTTTAATAAAATCACATACTACTTTTGATGTAGCATGCTTGATAAGAATAGATTCAACCCATTTACTAAAATAATTAGTAACTATCAAAATATAGTGATGTCTAACATTGGATGGAGGATTCAACATACTAATGAAATCCATTCCCTATTGTTGAAAAGGCTCATTAATAATTACTAGTTTTAGTGGCAAAGTTGGTAGCTTAACCTATAATACAAAATGCTAACATGCTTGACATTTAACAACCCATTTTGAAGTATATTGAAATAAAGTTGGACAAAAATACCTTCTTCATAAGATCTTATGTGCCATGACTCTAGCTAAAAAGTGACCTCCACATGATTTGTCATGAAATCCCTTCAACAGTTCAATTTGTTAATCTTTATCTACACAATAAAGAAAAACACCATCAATGCCTTTTGTGTATAGACCATTATCCCAAAGGACATAATCCTTTGATTTTAATCTAATGTTTCACTTTTCTTTATATGTCAGATTATATTGTATATCTCCATAAGTCAAGTAGTAAGCAATATTGTTGTACCATTCATTAACCAGATCAATAAAAAGTTACCATGGGTAGTTATTCCTTTGCTTCATCTTAGCTCAAAAATGCTATAGTTTTTATAGAATCAAGCCTTCTTTCCATCATCAATTGGCATAGGCCTCTACCTCTTACTAGCTTTATGGGTTTGATATCAAGATCAAAATCTTGCACCTTGGCTACCCAAGTACCTCTGAGTAATCCCAAATCTTGTTGAGTTAGAATTGACTTAACATTAGTATTTGAGACATATAATTTAGTATGAGATGATAGGATATAATACCTAAAAATCTTACATGCTTTAACTATTACAAATGCATGCGTCTCCATTTGTGAGTACTTCAATTCTAAACTCTTCAATGGTTGACTCATGAAGGCTATAGGAGATTCAACTCCATCATTTTTTTGCATGAGTATAGTTGACACAGTGTGCTCTATAGAGTAATAGTAAATAATAAATTCCTTACCAAAATCTAGAGAAATTAGCATTAGGGCTTTAGCTATTGCTACCTTTATTCTCTCAAATGCCAATTTTCCTTCAACATTCCATTTGAAGTCTAGCTTCTTCTTCATCATATCTAAAATATGACATGTTAACTCAGCAAAATTAAGAATAAACCTGCTTAAGAAATTCACTTTACTAAAGAAAGAATGTACACCTTTCTTGGATGTAGGTATAGGTAAACTCTGAATAGTCTTTACTAGTTTTGGGTCAATTCTAGTCCCTTCACTTGATACTATATGACTAAGGAGTTTACCTTCAGTTATAGAAAATATGGATTTCTTTAGATTTAAGGAAATCCCATGTTTTCTACATTGGATCAAGACTTCTTTAAGATCAGCTAGATGATTACCTCTTTACTTTGAAAACACCGTCAAATCATCCAAGTATACCAAAATAATATTGTTCTTCAAATGAGTAAATTATAAATCCATAGCTCACTAAAAAGTTTATCCAAGATTAATTATCCCAAAGGGCATCTTTTGTTAAGCAAAAGTCCCCCATGGTGTTGTGAAAGTAGTTTTGTACTAATCTTCTTTAGCCACTTTATTTGATTGTATCTTGAAAATACATCTAGCATAGATAACATTTTTGACCCTATAACTACCTACAAAATATGATCCATAATAGGCAATGGATAATTGTCTTTCAAATAAGCTTGATTCAGATTGTGACAATCAACACATAAACGTATCTCCCCATTTTTATTTCTTACTGGGATAATATTTGCTAACCATTCTTAATGGTGGATTAGATAAATGATCTTCAAATCAATGAGTTTCTAAATCTCAACATGAATCATACCTAAAATTTTTGGATTATGATGTCATAACTTTTGCTTGAAAGGCTTTATACTTGATTGAAGTGAGATATAGTGATGTACTTCTTCTGGCTGAAAGGACTTGAGATCTTTATAGGACCAAGAAAACACATCAATATATTATATAAGAATTTTGGTAAAATCTTATTTATCCTCTTATGAGTAACACTTATGAATATTGACCATCTTGGGTTCTTCATTGTTGCCTAGGTTAACCTACTCTAATTTTGTGGAAGAGATCTCCACATATTCTTTCTTTTTCTTCAAAAAATTATCATGTTTATCAAATATATATTCTAAGAAAACTAAACCATTAGGAATATTATTACATTTAAGTTGAATTATAACTTGATCATGAGAAAGTTTAGATTCAATAATACCTATTATTATTTCACATGAATGTGAACTGCTTCCTTCAAAATTGTCTTGCTACTTGAAAAAGGTAGCTATTTGTCAATCATAATTGAAAACTTTTTAATGTTCAACATTATCTAGGACTTTCAAGTGATAAACCATTTCTACTTTATAGTCACCTTCTTTGAAGATTGTTGGTTGTTGATCTAACCTAAGCAAAGATGCGATTACAGTGAGTGAGTTAGCTCTAGAATTATGATCTCAAGATAATGAGTTAATCAAGAAAGCAACAAAATCAATCATGGCACTTAAAAATATATCATGGTAGTGTTTTAGCTTATCTTTCTTCACCTAATATTGTCTTCTGATCTATCTGACTATCAACTCAACATCTCCTCGTACTTTAAGAAGTTTTATTCCCCATTTCTTTGCTTTCTCAAGCCCTAGTAAGAGTGCTTCATATTCAACTATGTTATTTTTGTTTTCAAACATAAGTTTGAATGAATAGGGGAAGACTTTTCCATTAGGAGAAATTAATACTACTCCTACACCTACACCAAGAAAACTACAACTACCATCAAATTCCATGATCCATATCTTGTCTTCATATTTTTATTTTTCTTCTTCAATCTCTTTACTTGTTTCAAGGAAGTAAATTTTATAACCTGATTCTTTAAAGATAATTTGTGATCTTGGATCTTCAAATTTAAAAATTGTGTATTTTGACTTCTTCTCAGGTTCTAACTTATAATTTATTCCTTTAATTGGAATATGTACAGATGATTTCTACTCCCAGTTCTTTACATAAGTTTTTACTTAGCAACATTCTATAGGAGATTAGGATATCTGCTACCAAGATTATCATTTTAAGTTTTTTATCTAGGAAGGCTACTAGGACAAGTTGAGCATCTTTAATCTATCCAATTAGGGGAACTTACCTTTCCATTGAGTAACATTTTCCTATAGATTTAGTTAAATAAATACCAAGAGCATCAAATACCTTGGCTGGCATAACATTATCAGAGGCTCCTAAATCTAGGATATAATTTCTCAATTTATATCCATTAATTAGCAATGATACATAAAATGGTTTTATTCTATTCAATATGAGAGTGGATGAAGATGAAGAATCTATAGATTTATTGTGAGGAGTTGACCTAGGAATAGGTAAAACACCTTTCAAGGCATTTGACACATTGCTTGACCCCTTACTTTGAACATACTTCACTATTCTATTCATCTGTAAGAGCTTAAGTATTCAACTTCTGACATCTAAATTTTAGTTTTCTTTATGTGTTCAATAACATAATAAGAAGGGATGGGTGTAGATGAAAGGGAATTAAATTTAGCTATATGGATATTTGAATTCAAATTTTGGGAAGTGAAAGGAACATACATTTCTTTAGGAACAAAAGAAGAAGGTATAGGACTACCTCTTTTAAGAATACTTACATCAATACTAGGTTTCTCCTTCCCTTTCTCTTGTCATTTCAATGAAATCTTGGTATCTTGTTGATTTTGAGACCTTGTAAATACTACAAAAGATTGACTATGATCTTCATGAAGTACTTTTTCATAGTTAGTCTTTGATTCATACTCTAGGTAGCAGTTGGAGTCACCAATAGGATCTACAAAATCATATTCCTTAGCAAAATAGTGGTTAGTACCATTAGTTATTGAGTCTTCTTCATTCATCTCAACATGATTTCTAGGAACATATTCAATCGCCAATCTTTGCTAAGGACTATAAATTTGATTTATGTTATGATTGTTGAAATTGTATGCAGGAGCATTCTTGGTTGGAGCTACATGAGTTCCTTGAAAAAATTGTCTTTTAACTTGAAACAAGTTATTGGAAAGTTTTTGAAATAAGGGATTTGTAGTTTGAGGTGTGGCCAAAGTGGATGATTCTCCTTTAGATATAATTTTCTTAATTTTCCTAGCCATTATTAGATCATCCTCATCCTTTGTTGCAAGATTTTGAGTAGTAACTAGATCAATTGGGAATGCTCTCTAAAGCTAGTAAATGAATTCTAGAAGTTGAGTGTTGATGAAGAAACATTTTTGATTATTAGCTATAGGTAATGCAACTTGAGGGATCTTATAAAATAGTCTATTGAATCTGGCATTAAAATCATCCATGTGTTCATGCAGTTCCTTCTTAAGTTGAATCAACTATGTAAGTAGTATGTGATCATCTTTCGTAGCTTTGAACCTTTTTTCAAATTGATCATGCATAGTGTCCCAATTGGTCACAGTTCCTAGAGCTAGATGGTAAAACCATTCTGCTACTAAATCATGTAGAGTCTCAACAAAAATCCTGATAGAGACATCTTCATGCTCTACACCAATTACTCCACATGTCATAAAGAACACAACCAAGTGCTCATTTGGATTTTGTTTACCATCACCAGTAAATTTAGGAAAATTATTTCTTGCTCCTTTTGGCAAGTCATGTAAAGGAGGAGCCAAATTCAATAGACCAATAACTGGTCCCCATAAAACAAGATGTAGTAGCACCATTCTTCTAGGAATCAAAAATTGAAAACTAATTGATTGAATAAATTCAAAGGAATTATGCTAAAGCTGATGCATATGAGGAGTTGGTCACCTAATAGGTGAGAGACTAGCTCTTCTAGTTTTATCTTGAATAGGGAATCTAAAATTAAATTATTCTTGTATCTTAGATAATTGGTCTACTTTTCTCTATGCTCTTTTTGCTTTGGTGAAAGGTGGATTGGCCAGTTTGAAAAGTAAAAAATTATTCCAAAAATCACACTTTTATAACTATCTTGATGAATGAAAGTTTAATCATCTAGCATCTTACATGTAACAACTTTAAACAAAATGAACTAACAACAAACTAAGTTTTTAGACTAACATACAACTAACTTTTAAGAAATATGTTAAGTTAAAAATAGGAGTAATTAATCTTAGCTAGGCATTAAAAATAGACCAATGCATCACCCAAAACATGGAAGCTTTTGATTAAAGCATAAATTTTATGGAAACTAGAGGTAACTTTTAGATTTGATTTTAGGAGTAAGATAATTATAACTCATTCCCCAATGGAGTCACCATAAAATATTGGCTAGATATTTTGTATAGAGTCAAAACTACCTAGGTAGTCATGGGATTAAATACCCTTGATTTAATGATGAAGCTCCCATATGTTTATATTTATCTACTTATAGTTACTCTTTATTTATATTTATTCACAACATTTACAAATTATGTGTAAATTGCTTTGATTGGGGGTATTGTTTTAATCACTCGGTATATGAGCCATAACAAAGAGATTTTGAAGCAAGTAAGTAGCTAGTTTTTGAAATGTAAAAATAATTCCAAAGAGATTAGAGAATAAGGAAAAGATTACAATGCTTGAGAAAGATGAAAATTGCATTTCACAACATATAGTTTTGTAGAGTCTATTGTATCTGTGCAAGTAGATAAACATATAGGTATGATAACCTTATAACAAATGATGAAAAAACTATGAATTCAATTTAGATTTAAAGATAACATAAACTTTACCATTTTATCTTCACAGAATGCATGAAATGATTCCATCAGACACAAATTTCTTTAGGAAAACAAATTGTCCTCTTATTCACTTTCAACACAATTCATACAAAATAATTTGATTATCTCAAACTCAAAGTTTTGGATTTCATAAACCACTTGTACAATTGATATAATTGATTGCCCTTAAAAATTATCATCCTCTAGTGACTAGGCTTGCTCCTCCATTTATACAATTTATAGATATAAAATCCTAATAGGAAAGGACTTCCTCAATTCACATGTGCTGTATTAAAAATGGAAAACATTGAATAAAACCTTCCTCAAACTTCTCTTTCATGTCATGCAATGGTCAATGATATGTAGCTCTATTTTCACTCATTTGGATTGATTACAAACACTTTACATGCAACATAAAGTTAGATAAAGTAATTCACTTTTAAAAAATGACTCTGAGTAATGGATCTTTGAGCTACTTAAAACGTGGAAATTTACAAAGTAATTTCACATTTAAAAGTAAATCATAAAATGATATTAAGTTTATCCAAATTTTTATCATAAATAAGATTACTTACATAATACTCATGAAGAAAAAAATAGAATAAAAAGAAGAATTTATTCAAGTCTCATGGAAAAATTAATCTACTATGTGAACTTGAATTTTGTACTTCTATCTATACTTGATGTGTTTAAATATCATTGATTGGATTACCACATCATCTAGTTTATCAATTAACTATCTTTCTATTTCCAATCTCAACATTTCCCTTTCAATTCTGTCATAATGAGATTTAGTTTTCTCTATCCTTGGTCCAAGTCTCTTCAATTCTTTTTGAAAATTGACTAGAACTTTGATAGATTTAGTTGTAAAAGGGGTCATAGCTTTGTACATATTCTATTTGAATTGTTCATACAACTATTCAACTACTCTTAGGACACCACTTGAAAATATACCTATGAGCCCACGGAGAGAGTCTTCTAGACTAGTATTAGCACCACGTGCATCTTCTTCTAGCTTCTTCATTTTTTCTGCTATGTTTGGAAGAATACTTAAGCAAAAGGATATGAGATATTATTCTTACTTTATCTTCTTTATAGAAGTAAAAATCTATTCCTCAACCAAAATCTTCTCATCTAAATTTACCATTTCCTAAAGACTTTCCTATTGAAGTTTACAAAATTCATTTTCATTTTTCCATTCAATCCTCATTGCTCTAACTTCTGCTATCTTATTCAAAATATTAATCTAAGCATCCTTAATGAGTGGGAAGATTTTTTTAGCCTTTTGATTCATTTTATCAACCCATTTATCAATTACATTATCTTTTTCCCTAGTTTATTCCACTTTAGTAATCACTTGTTGTGAGATCACAACTTTTGGGAGCAAAACTTGTTGATGAGTAGATTTTGCCACTTTGGCAATTATTTGGCACAATTGATCATTTTGCTCCTTCAACTTAGCTTTAACATCTTTCTCTTCATCTAGATTCCTAAAAAGAGTAGAAATTAAAATTTGAGTATCTTTTTTTAACCCTTTAGTTGTAACCTCTCCAAGAGACACCCTTGTAATTGATAGATTATCATTACTAACTTCTCCTTTATTAGCTCCTTGTGGGAGAATTACTATCTATACAAATTTATATCCTAAATATTCAATTATAAAATTTGAAGTGAATTTTTCTTTCTTGGGTTTCTTTCCCCTTTTATTTAAACTTTTCAACAATTGTAAATCCATCTCCTCAAGATTGATCACTTCCTTTGATTTTAGAGCTATCTACAATGCCAAACAAGATGAGAAATTTGTGTTTGTGGAAGTGATTGAATGAGTAACCATTTATTGTTGTTCATTCCTAATTGATAACTCTTGTAAAAGAACTTCTTTTGAAGAGAGTTCTTATGTCTGAGTTTCATATTGAATTTATTGTGTTGAATCCCTCTCTACCTCTACTTCTACTTCCTTTTCTTTCTCAATTTGTTTTTCTTTTATAGCCTCAACTCTATCTCCTCTTGATTCTGTATCTATTTATTTTTCTATTTTATCTATCCCTTCTTTTACTATAATTTTAGTAACTTCTCTTTTTAGCATCGCTACTTCTTTTTCCTTCTATTTCTCCAATATTTCTTCTTGTGATAGGAGCACCTCCTTAGTAGTTACCTTTTTTATATTATTTTTCTATATGAGGTGGTTCTTCTGAGGGGGTGGTGGCATTATAGCATGTAAAGTAAAAGAAAGAGAAGGAGGGCTTGCCTCTTTTTGAGTGGACTTCTTAGAATACATAGTAACATAAACCTTGGGAGATGGTGTAAGAATTGAAGGGTCTAGGGTAGTAGTGGGAGGAGCAGAAGTTGGAATGAAATAAGTAATGGGGGTAGAAGAGACCAATGACAAAGTGGAAATAATTGGTTGAGTTGGTTCCTTATCTTTCACTATTGAAAAAGTATCATCAAAATTATTATTTAGCTTTAATTTATTTAAGGGACCATGAAAACTTTCTCCTTGCACCATCTCTTTTCTCTTTTGCCCCACACATGTAGTTTCACTTATCAATTCCTTCATGTAATAACCCGTATTAAGAATCTAATTAGAAGTCATTGCCAAAAAATTTAAAGTTATTTTTGTAATTATATTATCATGATCATCTCCAAAAATAAATGATAGAAGTGGGGCACCATCCCCTCCTGTTGCATGAAATGCATCACTAGTAACAACACCATCATCTTCCAAAGCCTTAGTAATAGAGGCCAAATCAAATGCTCAAATCTACTCTATAGTTAATATGCTATTATCTTTTCTTCATACTTAAAATTTATCCTTGCAATCTATCCAAAAATCTTTAAGTTCTGGGATATGCATATATTAAAGAGAAATAATACTTTGATAAATACCTCTGTAATCAAAATTTTCCCTAGCCTCAAAATGTATTTGAGTGTAAGGGTGATATATTTCTTTCTGTACATTCCTAGCTTTATAGATGCTAGGAAAATGATAGTGATCAATTACAATAGGAAAATTAATAGCTACTTTATGACATTTAGAATGCAAATCATGTAACTAAACCAATTGCTTGCTCATCTCTAAAAGGATCCACTTGTCACTTGGATATTTTGGCAGCTTGATAGGTTCTCCCAAAAAACCTCTTATTTTGAGATAAGTGAAATCAAGAAATTGAATAAAAATGTATCCATATAGTGAAACTGCATCCCATGCCTCATCTGATATTATTCTATATTTTAAATATTTCTCTAATTTACAAATAAGATCATAAAATAATCCATCATTCAATACAATGTAATCCTTATAGTATTCTTCAAGGACCAGTTGAGGATAAAATAAATAAATTGGTATTATTGATAATGTACCATTGGTCCTTAACCCTAAAAAAGCTCTACTAAAGGCTAATGCATATACTAGATACAAAGTCATCTTAAAATCAAAAGTTTGTAATAAATTTTTCAATTATTTATCTATGTTATCAGTGATCATTCTTGCCCAGTCAATCTTAGAAGATTTTTGAGTTGCATTAATCCTAATATAATCATACATCTAAGGTGAAAACCATTTGGTGTTCTTTTATCCATTGATTTTTCATAATAACTGAATGATATTATCTACCTCTTGAATAAAATCAGATATGATAATGTTCTTGGGAAACCTTTAGGGTTATTTTATCTTCTTTAAGTAGTATGTATTCACAATATTAATAAACTCTACTATTTTAGTCTCTCATTGTTTCTCAACTATTTCCATTAAAATATCAATCACTTCTGGTGAGGTTGGAATCTTCAAACAATAGTTGAGATATTGAACATATAGCCTCACAATCATTCCTAGTAGTATCCCTTACTACCCTAGATATTGAGCCATCATACTTAGCACATGCTATCACAAACTCATGAAGCTAAGCTTAACTTGGGAAAGATACTGCTTGAAGGATGCCACTATTGGTGATGGAGTGTAAAAGTGGAGTCTTTGAAATGGCCCTTGATCTTTCCAAAATATCAATTATAGATACATGCCCCATATCTATATCATTTATTTATATAAACTTTGATGATATGCATGACTCAATAGGGTAACCTTTATATTCATACTTCATTTTTGGTTCTTGAACTTTAACTTTATTTGCCTTTGTTTTTGATTTCTCCTTCTTGGTTAGTTATGGAATCTCCTTGAGTACTAACTCTAGGGCCTCCTCAATGATCTTGCCTTATGTTCATATTTATTCTATTTCTTCCTCTAACCTTCTTGATCCCTCTGATCTAGACACTTACTCTTTCAAATTCTAAAAAACCTTGACAAGTACTTAATATCACCTACAAACTGCTCCAACTAATTTAAAAATTTGAGAAGCAAGGTTAACTTATAAGTCTTTTATCTCTAAACAAGTTATAAATTTTAAAGAATTGATATCTTCAAAAATTTAAGTAACTTGATTTCAATTAAAAAGATTTAACAACTCTAGGTTGGTCTTGAAAGGAAAGAAACTTTGGACTTTTCATTTTGAACAACATCACGTTTTCAAAAGCAAACAACTTTAGATTCTTGACAACAGATGACTTTAGGTTTTCATTGTTATAAGACTTTTAAGTTTTCAACATTATAAGACTTTTGGTTTTAAACATTATAAGACTTTAGGTTTTAAATGTTATAAGACTTTAGGTTTTTAATAAGTAGTACTCAGCAGTAGAAACTTGAAGAAGTAATGAAGAAAGAGAAACCTAAAGTAAGCAAAAGGAGAAGAAAAACTTGATTAGGTAAGATTTTAATGTTGTTCAAGGTTTCCTACATCAATTACTTAGAATAAGAAATCCAAGTCATGAGTAATGAATAACTTGATTGGGTGGGAATTTTATGAATTAGGTTTATTAGGGCAAGTTACTGGACATCATAAACCTGAAGTAAGCAAGGGTGACTGGTAAACCCGAATAGGTAGGGAGATTTTGGGAAACTAGGGCATTCTTAGAGGTTGTTTTTGATTTTTTGTGTTTTAACATGAATAAAACATGAAAAGAGTTTTAAATTTCAATTTTACAGTTAAAAACAACAATTTTATCAAGAAATTGGAAGAGAAATAGAACAAAATAACCTTTACAGTAGAAAAACCATGGTGGCACAGGAAAGAAAGTTTAGGAAATAAAATGCCATAAAAGAAATAAAAAATAAAATAAAAATACTCAAAATAATCTACTAACCTCAAATACAAATGGGTCAAGAAGAAAAATACTCAAAATCACTCCAGAGAATGAAAATACATAGCTCAAGATTTCAAGGGGTAACTACTTGATTGAATGACTTAACAATGAAGTGGAATTTCTTAAATTTATATATACACCAATACATTTATTTTAAGCATGACAAAACCATGTCAACCTTCTTTGTAAATTAGGTTTTTTGAACCACTTTACTTATTTTAGATTTTTAAGTAAAGCACTCCCATAATCTTGATTAGGTATTGGTCCATGAGTAAGTCAAGTTTGTAAACCTGAGGTGCTTTTACTTATGAATTTTATAAGTTGAGTAACCCTAAAAACCCAATTAGGTCTATAGAGTGTTAGTTGGGTTTCCAAGACTACTTAGCTTATTTTATTTTCTTAAGTACCCTAAGAATCTTGATTAGAACTAGGAAGTATTGGTTAGGTTTTTAGGATAACTTAACTTATTTTCAAGGAAGTAAAGTAATTCAAAGAACCTAATTTATATTACAAATGAGCTAATTTACCTTCAGATTATTTCAAATACTAAAAATGGATGAGTAAAGGATTTGGGTGATGATTTTAAGAATACGCCTTTAGTCATCTAGAGTAATTAGGAGCAACTGAGGAAAGAAAACAACAAAATGAAAAATAACATTAGTAGAACCCAAGTTATTTATTTAGAAGACTAGCTTCAAGTAGTACAAATGACACATACAAGGCCAAAATGTAAAAAATTTCAAAAAATGGGGTTCCCCAAAATCTTGAAGTGTAAAAATTTGGGGACACCATAACTTCACTATGAACCCATCATATAAGTAATTGATGTTAGGCTGAATGTGCTTGTATTTAAAATTATTTGAGTTATTTTACATGTAATACGTATACTCAATTACATATTCATTTTCATTATGATTGTGTGGAATGACTATTTATAAATGGGGTATCCCTTTGATTTAAAAGATAAGGGTGTCAATTTTTTATTTTTGTTTTGCTATTTTGATTTACTTTTGATGAATAAGTGTATGGTGTCATCATGTTGAACATTTTTGGGACTGTCATTGCATACAATGGTAATATGGGTGTAGGTCCTTGATTGGTTTATTGATAGGGTTTGGAACCTGTGTTAACTTGAAAGGTATTGCATAATCAAAAGTTCTTGTTAAAGTTTAAACTTGATTCATCTATTATTGGAATATTGTTTGTAGTCTAATGGTTTATTATGTAAATTACTAAGTTAGACTCTTTCTATTTTGTATATAGTTGATGATTATTTTTAGAGGTTATGCCTATTTTTGGTGTCATTGTAATTTGGAGTGTTGATGTCTTTTATTTTTGAGGATGATGATTTAAAATTGAAGTGGTCATGAATATCATTCGTACCATTGGTTAATGAATACCTATATGGTATATTCTATTTAATTTCTTGTTTGAAGTTAATGGTTTAAGAAATTAGTGCTTAATCTAAGGAAGTCAAATGAATTTATCACAGGTTGAATGTTAAAATTAATAATAATAATGAGTAATCATTTTTCAGGCAATTATCTTAAGTCAATTATTGGTTATTATTTTATGTTCTTGGATTTTAAAGCTCAAAATATCAATTTTTTGAGTTCAACTTTTTATGAACCTTGTTATTGAACTCCACATCCAATTGATGGATAAGGTGGTCTAAGGCCACCAACGGGGAGCTCACTGGGTAGGATAGGTGGGATTTTTGGATTTTACTCTTTTAGAGATGATTCAAGTGCTCTATCTTTATATATATATATATATTTGATTTTCTATTGATTATTTTTTATAGTAGAAACATGATGTGAATCAATGTCTCAAAGATAATATGTTGTATAAGTTGTATGTATATTGATTTTGTAATGGTTGTAACATTTATTTATGTTGTTATTGTATGGGTAGACCTGTATGTTGATATAATATTCTTAAAAGTGTAAATATTAATAAATGGTTATCCTATAGGAATATACTCTTTTGATTTCAATCGATAAGGTTATTATACAAATTTGCATGTTGTAGTTTGGGAAAATGGAACTGTTACTTGAATTGGGTAAAAATAACAAATAGTTCTTATGTCTTAAGAAAATTATAATGGGTAAATAATTTTTAAAATTGAGTAGTTCCATTATCTTATCATTTTCATAAATGAATGGAAGACTAATTGGTGATAATGCACTATTTGGTTGTTTATTATAACTTTAGAAGTTTCAGTTTCAAAAGGTAACTTAAAGAAACTATAATTATAATGTTTTCATTCCTTTTGGAATTAGTATTCAAACATCACAAGAATAAAGTTTTTTTGTATATAATTTTATAAGTTTTTTTAAGTATTCAATATGATTCTAAATCTTAGATTTAGACAACCAAACTATGAACATTATGGTGAACTTCAATTCTCTTGTGTTTTGATAACAAGAAGTTATAACTCTTTTGGATTGAATATGAGAGTTCAAAAGTTTTAAATCCATTTGAAAACTAGTTTTGATTTATGGATTAATCCTTATGAAACTATAAGAAATTAAATTATAATATGAATATTGGATGTACTGAGTTCATTATTACTCTTATTTAAGTTAGATTATTTTGTTTAAGGATTATTCTTAGTCATTGAGTGCTTATAAGAGTTATCAATACTCATGAAGGCAATTTAGACATTTATAAATATGGATTACCTTCTTGTTTTCTTTTTATTTTGATATTTATACTAGTGATAGGAAGATTCATTAAATACCATGTTAATGTTTGTTGGTATTAGTTACCAATGTTATAGTAATTGAATGATTATTAATCTTGTCACAACTATTGAATATAATGTGAGCTAGATGATGTGTCTTACTTGATTACATGACTTTTATATTCAATTATCTTATTGAGTCACAAATACAAGAAGAAAGAAATTGATAAAAAAATCTATTAGATAAATAGAGTTGTACGATCTTGTCTTTGTGAAATAAAAGAATCAGTTCATGTATTAAGGTATAACAAGTTTACTTATGTATCAAGTGACTTAGTAGAAACATTGATTGACTTTATAAAATTTTATAAGTTATCAATATGAAAAACATAAGTATGGTTGTTGAAACATCAAAATAATGTTAAAATGTTAAACACTTGTTTGATGAATGTTCATTGTCTATCCTAATGTAAATGGACCATATGACCAACTTAATATATATAGTATGTTATTACTATATGAAATGTGGGATGGTCATTATATACACATGATTAAATGTTGTGAATTTAAGCATTATGTATATTTCTAGTTGGAGGTGATTCTAATTGATGTAATATTCACGTGTTTGGTAGTTTTCATAAATGCTAAGATTCAACATTATACTTCACTTAAATTAATTAATTTTTGATAAATTTATTTAATATTATCATTTAATAGCCACGAGAGCAATGATCCTTGCTTAGGTCATGATGACATAAGTAGGTAGCACTAATTGATGGCCATTGACTTCACATGACATGTATTATTAGAAGAACATTAAATGATTTGCATTGTATTGCTTTTGGAAATAAACTTGAAGTTCAAGTCTTTCTATTCACATAATTATGTAGGTCATTGAATGTAAAAGCTTAGTATTATAATTCTTCTATTGTGATTAAATTATTTTTGCCTTAACTTGTTATGAACCTTCTTGATAATTGACCCATACCCTTGGTTAGAGTTTAGCTTACCTACTTAGTCATAGTGAAATTTTTTTAATGTCAAGTACATGATTTCAATCAAGGCTAAAAGTTGGTATAAATATTTTTAGGAATGCCATAACTTAGTGATCAGATTTAAGGGTATGAGTGTATGCTTAGTATATTGGTACACCCCAATTTAATTAATGATTGGTTAGACTAACTTCATAATAGAATCATTAGGAATTTTTAACCTTTTACAAATACATGTTTTTGGTATAACATAGTTATGGACTTGATCATGATTGTTATGAAATAATTTTCATCCACTAGATTTGAATGGTGATAAGTAACTCAAAGTTATTTTATAATTTTTTTTGGGTTATTATACTTTTGCATCTTACATAGATTTTTAAGTCCACTACTATAGTTGGTTTTAACTTTGATAGTATCTCATTATATATATTTCCATCCATTTCCACTAAGTTTACATCTGGCATCTTTTGTACATATGACTATTTCCCTTTGCACATGCATCCAAATTTGTCCTTGTATATGCTGAATATACAAAAAATCCTAAAAATTAAACAATACAAAAAATACAAAAAATGATAAGATCCAAAATTACTAAACATTAGAAAATAAATAAAATACCCAAAAGATATATAAAGCCACAAAATATTTGTACAATTTTTCATCCTATTTAGTATTATACGTTTCTCTTGCTTCCTTTCTAGTCAATATCATTATAGTTTTAGTAGAGCATGTCACTTTTACATTTCTCTCTCATGCATTTGGAAATTTATTGGGGGGTGTATTAACTCTACTAATATCATCCATTTCATATTCCCTAAGGAGAGAACTACATTACTTTGAGGTCCGTATATATTATGTAGGCAACACTTAGTTATATGGGGTTTCTAAGGACAACTTGGTCCATCTTCCCATGTCCCCTATTTTATGTCTTGTATTTCACATATTTAACTATCCATCATAATCCCATCATCAAATCCATCTAGTCACCAATATAATTTAAGATTACAACATTTTCTCCCCTATACATGTCATTGCTTGGGGGAAATTAAGGACACTATTTACTACATGCATTTACATAATAGTGCTTTATATTATTGTTTCATTTTCACATGTTTTGTGTGTATGTGTGTGTTTTAATATTTTTTTAATTAATTTTAGTTATTGGTAATTGACTCAATTGATATGCATCACCAATATCTTCATGATATTTTATATCATGATACATTTTGCATGTATTTGTTCTTGTGTTAGTCCTTATGCAAATGTAAAAAATGTTGTCATGGTTTTTTATATAATTATGATGCATCTTGTTAAATGATAAATTAAAAATTAAGTTACAAAGTATATGTTGGAACATGATAAATAGGTCATGTATCCCCTTTAAAAAATTATTCACATCATAATGGCTAAGTGTGCTAGTATGATTATCAAAACAAAAAAAACAATCTACATTTATCCACATTAGGTCAGCATAATAAGATATAATTCATCCCATAAAAGAAAAATAATAGATCACATCATTTTATATACATGAATATCAAATAAAAAACATGAGAAATAAATACATCAATAATTATTTCTCACCATCATTAATACATATGCTAAAAATGATAACATCATACAAGTGATCATATCACATAATCATTTACAAATCAACATCAAAATTAAGTAACATAATATCATGGAGAATAAATGAAATTACATCAATATCTACATATATCAAACATTAAATAGTCAATGGAACATCACATGTATTAGAGACATCAAATCAAAGTGGGTATCATATAAATAATATCCATCAAATGTCCATATAGATAAATGAATGATCAAGTGAAAAAATATCCATTTATAAATAAAAAATACTTATAAAATAAAAAAAATATGAAACTATAAAATGCTAGAATAAAATATTGCTATGACCCTTTGAGATGTAATCCTTTGAGGTGGTCTCTGTCTAGATCTTTACTGAGGTAGTGGCTATGTTGAAATGCAAGGAAATGTCATATGGGGTGGTAGCATGGTACCTAGTATCCATGATAAAGGATACTCTATTAATATCTATGAGGTTTTAGTCCTCATTATCCTCAAAGATATACTTGACCTATGACTAGAATGTTTTTCATACAAATATGCCCTCTAACTAACTGGCACTACACTCTCATGCAAACTACTATAATAAATATCTTGATTCATCATTCTTATAGTATCTAATAAGGCCTTGGCTAGGCCTTACTAAGTCATAATTTTTAGAGCTACATATTGATCACCATGGATCCTCAGTGCCTCTACCCATGCTAAATAATTCTTCATGAAAAATCTTTGGTTGTCCCCATCCCATGCAGGATGTTGTGTTAGTCAAGTTAGCTTGGTTATCAACCATGCCACCTTAGCTCTTAACATGGGAACCAACCTATATCCCCTTGGCCTACTTGTTCCTCTATCCCCCAACCCATGTTGCATATTTATATTTATGATGCTTACTAGTTACTTTAGTAAATATTATGGCTCCCCTACTTACTAAGAGAGGGCCTATCTATGGATTTATATCCATATAATTGATCAGATATACTCAAGTGTCACTTTTAGCTCCCTATTTGGTAGGGGAAAAGTGCTTGTACTTGAGTGATATCTCTTGATAAGTGAAATTAATAGCACCCAATTTGGTCAAATCATAAGTATATTGATGACATACAACAATCTTACTACCTCCAATAGACCCACCAATCCATCATCCAAAATATAAATATTTGAGAGGACACATGATCACTACTCTTGTGCAATGACCATGTACACATGATCATATAATCATCAATGTTAGCACACTTAGTCATATTTCTCATCAAATTAGTTAAATCAATCTGAAACATCTTTCACATAAAAAACAATCACCACTTTAGTGATTTTTCCACTTCATAAGGAGAATCTACCAATCCATAGGGAAATTCCACCATTTTATGCTTGAATCCACTTCTACTCCAACATTTGATACCCATAAGGTGATTATGCTAAATTTTATGATGTTTTCACCACTTTATGAGTGATTTTTCTACTCTACACATGTTTATACCATTTTGGTGATTTCAACATGATAGTGTGTTTTCACCAATTTATGTATGTTTCTACCATTTTGGTGTTTTCGACATGATTTTTTTGTTTTCACTAATTTACATTTCATTATAATTTTTTAATATGTTTCCACACTTTTGATGATTTTGATGTGTTTTCACATTTTTATCATTTTTTCTATGATATCATTACTTTGTGGACATTTATACTAGTTCTTGGACTTTTTGCTAATTCATGAATGATTCCACTATTTTGGTGGATAATTCTACCATTTTGGAAGATGATTCCATCATGAAGGGAATTTTTCCCTATGGATTACTAGGCTATTAAATGCATCTATTTTTTTTTTAAGCCTAATTACCATTGAGATTCTCCCCATGGTCATTGATACTCTCTAACCCACTCTACAAGCTGTATGTGGACTGGAATACTCACCAATCTCTCTAAGGCTCTCGAGAAAAAAAAAACTAGATCTACAAATTTCTAAGGATAGAGGATGAAAATGAATTGTTTTCACCTCCCTCCCAAGGTCAAATTATAGTCAAGAATTTGAATTTTATTCCCTCTCCCCATCACCCCTTATGCATTCATTTTCCATCATGGCTAATCATTTTTATTCCATTTTTCACCACTCCCATTCATTTATTGACATATTCTACCTTGTTTCATGCCATTTTATTATTTTTGAGGGCCCCACCCATCTAAATTATTTTCTAACCATTCCATCAAGGTTGCATCTCATCCCTATCATTTTCGTCTAGGTATATTTGTGAGCATTTCTTTGATAATTTTTATAAACAATGTCAATTCCATCATCTTCACATCAATTGGGGCATCCCATTACACCCATTTTTAAATCTTCTCATTCTTTGGAAGATTGTTACTTCACCAATGTCTTGGAATGCCATTTCAAATAGGGGAAATATTTAGACACCTCATTTCTTCCACTCTAGTGTCATCATTGTTCACTAGATTAATTTATTATATTATTATATGGATTCACCCCATTTTATTCCAAAGACCTGAAATCATCAATTTGATCATCATTTTTATCCATAATCACAATGATATATATTTAATTATAATTTTGCACTGTATCACATTAGAAAATTCATCAAACACATATTGAGTCAGGTTATCATTTTGTAACATTTCCCTTAATCGATCTATTAAATGAAATAAACAATTGACTTTATTTAATCTTAAAAAAATCATACTAGTTAACTAATCTCTATTAATTAACTAATCTTGTAAATAATGGAAAATTATGAAATGTGAAATTTCTATTTTTTCATAAATTAATAAATCATATTTTCCATCTCAAACTTGTGATATCATCAAAATGCCCACTTGACAATTTAAAAATCATATTCCAAAGTCAAAGTGTCCTTCTCAAGACAAATTCAATGCAGGAAGAAAATTTTGCAAGCAAGGTCTATGACATGCTATTACACACTCCAAACTTTCATGAGTATATTTTCTTACATGCTTTTACACACTCCACACACTACATTAAATAATGTGTAGGAACTCTTCTCATCCATTGATTTAGATCTTCATCAAATAGTTCATAATCATTTAGGCAATCTATAAATAGAGGGCTTCTTCTCCATTATAAAACAAGATTATTTTGTGCAATAAAGTGTTGTTAGTTTATGAATAAAATATTTAATCCATATCATCAAGAATCTATCCAAACCATCCATTTTCAAGGGGATATGTTGTTAAATTATCTATGTGTCTTGACCCACATTTGAAACTACATCACATATGAGCTTATACAAATTCATCAAGAGGATAAAAAAGGTATAAAAAGTGTTATTTTAAAATTGTAATTGCATTCCTTTTATGTTTCTCAATTTGAGGACACATCTTAAAATTATTTATATATTTCAATTTTTATTTTGATTTATACTAAATGATACTAGTATTTTTTCATGATGTTACATTATCCTTGACATAAAAAAAATTGAGATGGAATAAATACGACCAATGATCCCTATGACAAACCCAAATATAGTAAAGAAAGATTATAAATAGAACATGCAATTAAAGTAAGTAGATAAGAGTGTAAGACCAATACAAAATCACTGATAAGTGACCCATACACAACTAATAGTCCATATATGTAGAGTCACATGAAAATAAGGATCATACCAAATATGGGTGTATAAAAATTCCCCCCATTTAATATAGTATTTAAATACAATAATAAATACTAGTTTATAAGGATAAAAGAGAATACAAACTTACATCTATGTTTTTAAACTTTGAATTTTTCATTTTTATAGTATCTCATAATGTCAAACGTGTACCTCAAGGCAATGATATACATAATCAAATGGATTATTGTTTTAGTAAAAAAATAGCATAGTTGAAATGAATTTTATTAATTAAAATTAAAAGACTACACTTATTATTATGCATTCTTATATTTTTGTTGGAGTATGTTGATGTCATTTGAAGTGGAGATGCCATGGGTACAAAATGACCCAACCCATACAGATAAGGTGATATTATCCTTGTGATATTCTTGGAAAAATAATTGAATAAGTTATCCAACAATATAATTTTGAAACCCTAAGACACATTCAATGTAAAGGTAAAACCTAACAATAGGCTTTTATGTCAAGGTGAAATCCCAAAAATGGTTCATATGTAAAAGGTGTAACCCCAAAACAAGTTTGTATGTCAAGGTGGAACCCAAAAACATGTTCATATTATATTAAATATTCATATCAACTTTTACATATGTATTTTAGATCCAAACCACTTACATAGTACCATTATTCATCATCAATCCTGAATACATAAAGTAGAAGTGTGTGCATGGATGATATTTATGCACCAAATCTGATCTATTTTCATAAAATTCCATAATGTTTATGTCATTATGTCATAGAATGTTTAGCAATTATCTCAATCTAATTATCTATTTTTTTTATCAAACTAACCCATATAATATGATAAATATGATTAACATTACCCATGTATAACCTAATAAATATGAAAAATCTATTCTATATTACCCATTTAATTTGTCTCAAAATGTCATAGAATATCTCAAAATTTCCTCACAATCATGTTGAATGCCATAAATATGCATTCATATTTTCATTTTTTTCTTCATGAACTATATAATATGTCCCATCATACCAATGCTAAACCTAATATGGCCTAAATCTATGAAATAATCCTAATGTATACCTCTTTTGATATGAGGGATGAAGCCCATGAATCACTCATCTCAAAATATCAAGTTTTACACTTCATGTGTTATATACAAAAATATAATCATGTAAAGTGTTATCCAAAATGGCTATCATAGGCCATTACATTTCAAAATTTTCTAGTCAAGGTTGTTTAACTTTGTTGATAGCCTTTATTGGTCATAATTTTAATGTCATGTTCTATCTTGGTGATGTCTTGTCAAGCTATCTAAGGTTGATTCAGGGTCCCTTACAAGGCATAATAACAATGGTAGTCATGTCACCTCAATTTGATAGCTAGTATCCATGGTCTTTACTTTATCCAAATCATTTAGTAAATATTAAAGTAAATTTTGAGAAATTAAGAAAATGAGGGTTTATGGTCTTATGCTTATTTCTAGTCATTCCTTGTGCAAGTATCCATTGTCAAGAGTCATAAAGGTATAGATTAGTCCAAATAAAGTTTGTTAGGGTGGAATGGTCATACATCAAGAAATTAAATGTGGTCTTAAGCCTTATTGGTTTGAGAATAATTTGTATTAACCCTCTCAAATGTATTTCACACCTTGCCAATGCACCATAAGGCTTGTCAAGTGGATTCAAAGTCAAATATGGTGATTTGTATATGAAAGAGACATTTATGAAGTTAATAGAGAGATATTAAACATGTAATTTGGAAATAAATGGTTAGATAATGTCAACTTTGGTAGGTATAATGCATGTTTTAGATCTCCTTTCCCAAGGGCCAGTTTCAAGATGATTCATGAGCCTGAGAAGAAAATGAGAGCTCATTTGAACATGTTTCAAGAATGGGAAGTGTTATATTACCTTACATAGGTTAAATAAATGATTTTAAGGGTGTTATAGTTCCAAACAAGTAGGAAAACTTATTCCTTTCTCCATCAACTTCTTGGTAGCTAGATTAAAGTCAAACAATTTTGCATTGGTTCATGAAGGAGAGAGAAATTTAGATACAAATATCTTAGGAAAATAATGGAACCTTAATTACCTTTAATTTTGTGTAATTCATTATTTGATCAATCTCCTCAACTTTATGAATAATTGCTAACAAGATAAGGTGTCTTTAAACCCTTCTAAAATCCCACACACATGACTTTACCTTGTTTGAGTGCATTTTAAAGTTTAAGGATGTAAATAAAAAGTTATGTGAGATCATAAATTTTCTTAAAATTCATACCATATCACCATTAACCATTATTTGGTATGTGTGAGTAGTTAAAACGTAAGAAAACTCCATTCTAGGTAGGTTACAAAATTGAGCACAAAGGTTTTGGTGTCCATAGAAGAGTAAAGTGTCTTTGGGGACTAATTATTAGGGATTAAATCCATATTGACACATACATAATATTATATATATTCATTTAAAATTAACCTAAGGTATACAAAGTACCAAACTACACACTAATATGAAGATGGTATTGAGAAGCCTAAGAATGGATGACGTCTTATTACTTAATGAGGTTTTGGAATACTATAAGAGAATGATGAAGTGTGTAAAAAATTTTAATAGGTGAGAAATAAGTTTTATAAATTCTCTAAATATTCCTTTGATCCATTTAGATCTCCCATGATATAAATATCATCTACAACTCTCCTTGACTAGCTTGCTAGTAGATCATGTAGACTTAATTGGCAGAATGATAGAGGTCTCAAACTAGTTTGTTAAAATAAAGGCATGGGAAAGAGACATATATCAAAATAAAATAAATATAAATTGACTCAAAATACACTTTTTCACAACTACATGCAAGAGATTCACTCTAAGGATAAGTTTTAATGAATCCTAAGTGTGGAATGTCAAGCTACAGGTCTAAGTTCCTATTTTAAGGTGTTTAAAGGCCTCATGATCATTTGGAGAATTTATCACACCTGAGAAGAGTCATAAAAAACCATATAAATCCTTATTAGGTTCATAAAAATAAATTTAAGGGTTATAACATGAGGGAACCAATATGAATATTCATGATAAGTATGACTGGGTACAATTACATACATATACATAGGTATGTAAAGATAAATGTAGGTTCTAAGTCAATTTTGGAGTTTGAGAGCTCATGATAAGTGTAATTAATAATATTTATGAAGTCAGGAAATTTTATATGGGATTATAATCTTGGCAATGAAAATAGATCATTAGTTGGAGCTAGGACTTATTGTAGAAAGCATTAGGCCTAAAAGGGACCTATAAAGCTACATATAAAAACATGAAGAAGATATAAAAGTTTTTGGGAGGATTTGAGGTTTAAATTATTTTTAAATGTGTTAAATACCTTTATATATGATTCTAAAGTGATTATATTTAGTTTAGAAATGAGAAAACACCAAAACAAGACCATTAGGGTTAGAATGACTAGACTACCTACAAACCCAAGGCCTAGATAAATAAAGTTTTAGGACAATTTTAGGAGTCAAAATGATTGGGTAACTAGTTGAATATTTAATAATACATGTTTTATAACTTATTTATTTATAAAATAAAAAAACATGAAAGTGGAGGACCTATTGAGCCAAAACACTCTCTCAACCTACACACATAGTCTTACCAAGCTCGAGAAGGCACTTTCTTCATGTTTTAAGTTTGCTCACCAAGTGAATGGGTAAAAATGGATCTTAAGGATGTTTAATAGGTTAATATTTTCCAAATTTTTTGCATTGGTTTATAATTTAGGGTCCTCAAATTTATGAATAATTGTTAACAAGGCAAGCACCTAAAACTACTAGTTTTACCCTTCAAAGAGCTTGATAGAGAAAATGGTGGGTTGGGTGGATAGAATGCACTATTCATGACTTGGAATCATATTTATTATATTTTTAGGTATCATGGAAACATAATGGATCATATTTTTATCATGTGTGGGGAGAAAAATTATGGAAAATGGTTTTAAAATGGTAGTTTTAGGTTTGCTTGTAGGGGTTTGAACTAATGAAATCATCTTGACCACTTTAAAAGACATTAAAGACCTGGGAATAGGTATAATTACCATAAAAAAATAAATTAAAAATACCTTAAATATATCAAGAACAAAATTTAAGCCACTATACTAGAACATGTGAATATTATCTTCTTAGTTGCAAGTTTTGAAGGCTTGATTGCAAGAGATCCACAAGATGTACAAAGATGGAATGGTATTATACACTAGTTGATATATTAGCCTAATATAAGAATATTAGACCCTAAATGAGTGATAATTTTATCCTCAATACCTTTCTTTTTGGATCAAGAAAAGTTTGGTGTGAACTTGTGCATTTATAATGGCAAATATTATTGATAAGGAGTCTAAATTCTGAGTTTCACTCTTGTCAAGATGGGAGAGGTATTTGAGGAGCCAAATATAGCATATTAAATTATGAAGGAGACTAATTAGGAATATGTTATAACATGAGTTTATAAATATCTAATTAAGTAGGGGTCAGTTTCATGAGGAGAGTATGAGGAGTCACAAAAACCCAAAAAGAGCTACTATGCCACCTTGATGAAGGCATCATTACCACAAAAAACACATGTTGAATAAGATGATAAGATTATTCTCTCATCTTCCAATTGTCATTTTAACTAGTTTGTGATGAATGACACTTTTCATGGACTCTCTCAACTTCCCTTCTCTTTTTTCTCTCTCATTTTTTCTATAAGTACTACTTTGAATGGAATTGTATGGATCTTCCACTTAGGTATGGTGAAGCCTTGCTCATTTGTAAGCATATGAATTAATACAAGAATTATTTTACCTTATCTTATGGTTGTGTTTAGTGTAAAATTTTTGGTGATTGATATAGTTATGTGATAATTTATTTGTCCATAACTTGTGTCCCACTCCATTATCTCCATGTAGATTTATATCTCTCTTATAGGTTGTAGTTAGTGTCATCAGTGGATAAGTGTGGATTAGAAGTGGTAATAATCTTCCATCCTAGTATTATAATGCCTTAAATATATATAAAACACTAATTTAAGAGGAAAATTTTGGAATTAGTGCATGACAGGTCAGTCCTATAGTTCATTATGCACCTGTAAATGTGTGGTAGTAGTCATGAATTTGGAAAATCACCTCCTTATTTTGTTTACTTTTTTTCCCTCTTTCCTTTTTTCTGGAAAGCAATAGGTTTAGTATAAGTTTTAAGTGATACATCAAGGGAGATATCCCTAATTTAGAGATTCACCTCAATTATTAGCTCACCCATAGCTTAGAGGTGTCTCTATGTGTCATATAAATGAGGAAGGCTTTAAAAACCTCATCAAGGGTGAAATTTAAAATTATAAAATTTTTGGTATGCCTATTAGGACATATTGTCATCTATTGAGAGATTTTTTTTGTTTTTCTTTAATACATTAGCCTTTAGAGGCATGATCTCAAGCATCAATGGTGACTCCAAGTGAACCATAATAGGTTTAAGTAGCCCAAGTTATTATAAGAGAAAAATTGGTATGTATTCTCAATCTTAATTTGGTCAAAACGCATATTTTGTACCTTCATATCAAGTTAATAATGTTCATAGATTCACCCTAAGTAGCTCTCAACCAAAAGTATATCAACTTCCTTATGATTTGTGTCTCATATGTACCCAACCTTAGCCTCTTTGGTAACCTACTTATATGTATAATCAACCTTGTCAAAACTATGATACCCCTAGTTAGTATAGTCACAGTCCTATTAAATCCCTATTAGGAATTAAACAAACCCTATTAGAAGATGAAATGCAAATGAGAGAGATTGATAGAGAAGAGGATCTTGGTCTAATTATCCCTATCCCTACTATATAGAGTGGAATAATTCATATAAGGAGGGACTTTTTATAGTTGGTTAAGAGTAAGTGGGCAACTATTGAGAGGAAGAATTGAGCAATACTAATCAATGACATACTAGAGATAAGAGGCTTAATTTAGTGTATAAATAATAGGTTAGTGTTTGAAGAGAGGTAACAAATTCAATAAAATCAACACTATTTTACTCCTAAACTATCCAAAATTACAACATACCATCAAGAAAATCTTATGTCTATGTAAGATCCATCCACTCTTCCTCAAGAACCTTAAACCATTCCATCTTGTAGACCTTCTTGGATTATGACCTCTGATTACATCATGCCAAATCTTGAGAAATAAATTTCTACCATACCCATCCAAAATCAAAAAAAGGAGAAGGTAGTAGAGGTCAAACCAAGAGAGTTTCCAAGTCTCCCAAGTCCTTCATGCACCCTTCAAGTTGGAGCTGATATGAACTTCATTTTTCCCCTTTCTAAGAATCCTAAAATGATCCTACTACCCCCAAAATACCAAGTTAGAAATGCACCCTCTCAAGCTCCAAAAAAACTAATGATCTCTATAACCCTCCCACCATCTCCCCTATGAAGAGAGGACCTATGATATGGAAGGTAAGTGAAGATATTTTAGCTGAGAAAGAGAGTGTCTCAAGTGAGTATGATGAAGAAATTACCATTTTAAGTCTTATTCATGAGGGAAAAGAAGAATCAGGTTTGGGGCAAGGAACATATGATGAACTAAGCCTTTATTCAATAGATGAACTCCCATGCTTCATGGAAGAAGAGGTAAATTAGATAGAAAAAGTTTAATAAGGTATAAATGAGTGCAAAATAACTACTCCACTAGAGGGTGGTCCTAAAATCAAACTAAATGAACTCATGATTACAGCTACAAAGAATCCTAATGAGCTTGATGAAACTTAGAAATAATTATACCATGATTTAATTAAAGAAATTTAAGATCTTGGTATGGTAAAATTGAATGATAGAGTGAGGGAACAAGATGAGAGATCAATTAAAGTTGTGATAGATTCTAATGAAGAAGATAAGCTTACACCCAAGAATTGATTCTCATGATCATGAAGAAGAGGATGAGGTATTTGTATTGACTAATGAACATGGTAGAATCATGAATAAAAAGGCTTCTAATGCCTCATTTGAATGGCATAAATATTATTTTGAGGTTCTATAAGACAATCAATAAGGTAAGGATTTTTATTCCACCTTTATTCTTGTCAAGAACATCACTATACTAGAGTCTATGGAATCAAAAGAAGATCAAATTGAGCCATAAATTAGTGAAGTACAATTATAAGACTTGTTTAAAGATTTGGAAGCAGGCTATGAGATTTTACAAAGAGAATATGAGTTGATTAAAGATAATGAGATAATTTTACTAAACATACCATCCTAAGAGCCTAATTCATTTGAAATTGACTTGTTTGATGTTATCAAATTTGGTTATCATCTTCATGATTAGTTTACAAATCTATAAAAGGATAACATAATCCCTCTTATTAAACCTCAGTAAGTCCAAAATGGTCATGATCAAGTTCAAAATGAAATTATAATGACTAGTGAAGTGGAAGTAATGGTCTCACAAGGTGATGAATTAAAAAATAAGCAGGATGAAGGTTTGAAATATCTTGAAATGGCTTATAGTGAGCAAAAGATATATCTTGAAGAAGAAAACTTAAAGCTATGCCATGACTCTATTGAGAAGTTAGAAGTTATTAATAGGTGTATAGTTCCTATTATAATGTCAATTTTCACCCTTGGAGAGGGTTATTTAGGTTCTCTCCAATTGAGATACACAATGGGAATAACCTTAGGCTGTGGGTATCCTATGGTGAGGTTGAACCTTTAGAGAAGGCTAACTTCCTCTTGATGGATCACATAAAATAATGCTACTGCTAAGAAAAGGGTTAAAAATGGGAGGAATAGGGATCCTAAGAAGGATAAAAAAGTGATTTACCAAATTAAGTGAGACTCACATATTCTTGAACCCACACTAGATCATCATAAGACAATATTTTTTCACATAATCTCATAAACCAACTAATTGCATAAGTATTTCATGAACTAGGCTCACCAAGCAATCAAATAAGTGAAGAGGAATTCTAAGACTCACACTAAGCATTCATCAATGGAAAAAGAACACAAGTTTAGACCTATAAATTAGCTTTAGACACCTTAAAAGAGACAAGTAGAAGGACAATGGCCTAAGAATAATATCCTTCATAAGATCATCATGCACAAGATTAATAAAACACTAGTTAAAGGCAAGAGATAGGTAAAAATCATCTTATTGCATCAAGAGTTAGTTATTATAAATTTTGACAGGGTTTAGCCTAGTCAAATGAGAGTCTCCTTAATTCTCAAAAGTCTCTAACTAATATCCAAAAAATTGAGTACCCTTGCCCAATGTGAAAGAATGGGAGATATAAGGGGAATGAGAAGAGACAGAGAGGGGGAACACATAATCAAAGATATATAAATGAGATACCACTATTATTTAATGAATGCTCAACCAAATTTTATTTGATCAAGATTAATCCATCATAAACAAATTAACCTTTATTTATCCCAATAGCCTTTGAAATATTTCATTGGCTAAAAAACATACTAGAAGATAATAATGTGTTTAGGATGATGAGTCATGATCCTACTATGAAGGTAAACCCTTAGATCCCCCTTGAAAGTATATTAAATGATCCAACTACTTTATCCAACCACCAGATCTTAATAGTAGGAATATACACCATCTTCTACTTAACCTGCTTATGAGGACAAAATCCTCATATATTTTTATCTAATAGAGCCACAACTATATCTATCTAGAGCAGCTGTAAATACTCATTTATCAAGGAGCTAACCATAGTGAAAGACAAGACACTCATCTATATATAATTTATATCTACCCCTACTCTAAACTTAATCATAGGTTTACTATAGATTGAAAACCAATCCATTTATTGGTTTTCCTATAGTTGTCATATCAATGAAATGCTTACAAGTTACATAGTCTCATATTTGAACTATATTAGGTTTAAAAAAACCTATTATTCACTCTGAAACTTGTGGGATCCAAGAAGTAACTACACACAAGGATCTCCCTTCTAAAAGAGAAATAAACACAACCATTAAATAATCCTACAATTCTAGAAAATGGGGTCGACAGGTTCTAAATATTTAACTAGAGGTTCTAACTAAGATTTAATGTTGACAAAACTTTATCATTGATAATATTGACTATATAACTATGTCTCATGTTTAATGGTGATTTATTGAGATCTAATGGTATCATATTCTCCTTAAACTATTTTCCCTGGTTTAACCTAGGTTGCATTTACTCTCCACTTGAAGTCTCCTAGATTTGAATTTTAATATCGGCCATTGATCTTGATCCAAGTTTTTTAATCATGACACTTATCATCCTCACATTATTCTTATGGGTGTTATAGTCAGACTTTATCTAATTTTGTGATTGCACCATGTGGTGACCTCACATTCAACCTGAGCTTATTAACACTTTGACTTTACTCCATGTTGTTGATCTATTTTTGCACATATTAAAGCCTATCATTATTTTTTTGGGGTTATCCTTGGTCATGACACTTAGAAGCATCACATTCATCTCTAGGATTGATTGAATTTTTGACCTCTTGCTCACTGTTGATCCACACTTGTATAATTAACATGCTCCATTGATTTTTCTGAACCCACTAACCTTAGTCTTCATCCATGTGCCGTTGATATTTATTCATGCACATAAGATCTTGCCAGTTGGTAGTCCCATGTTTATCCTCCAAAATATTTGAATTTAGATGGATAATTCCTATGGCTTAAATTTGATGTCCCCACACATGTCCCACTCTGCTAGTTTAACTATGAATGCTTATATCTTTGAGATAGAAAAATCATCAAGACTCTAAATTTTTAGAGGATGATTTTGGAAATAAAAACATTATCTCTATGTGATCCTTTGGCCTTAAGAGGATTTACAAGTGCATTTATAAAAATGCATAACCATGCTAACCTGTTCATTTCTACATGATGTGTGATGATGGTCTAACTCTTATAGGCTTGTATTTGAACTTTTGTTCAAACTTTTAAGGCTAGAATGAATTTCTAAGACCTATGAAAACCTGATTTACATCCCTTGAATGATTGAACACCATGAAGACCTACTGGAATCCTCCCTCTTACAATTTTAGACCTACTTTCAAGCCATTTGATCATTTACCCCATTAATAACTTTGCTCAACTGATCTATCAAAGAACAAGCTTATTTGTTGGCCAAAATTGGCCAAAATTTTTGGTGACATCTTGGGATTCCATGCTTTCTAAGCAGTAGACTAGTAGCCTTAGCCTGTCCATTGGGCATGGAGTCTAAAGTCTATTATCTTAGCTGATCATGAAAATGATACAAGGCTACCCATTTTTAGAAAAATTCCTCTTGAAAAAACAAGGACCAAAATAAAACAAAATAAAAACTATATCCAAAGCACTTATTAAAATGGAAACACACAACTAAAAAAATGTGCATAAGGAACTTAGAGGACAACATAAAATATACTCTAATATGTACAATGTTATATAATGGCTATAAAATCTATTAATAATATGGATTTAAATGAATGCCATTGATTGGGATGGGTAATACCTCTCCATCTAGTTGGGCAAGCTAAAAAACATTATGATATTTACATCCATGGATCAAATAATGGACACTCCACATGATGTTAAACTTAGTATGGTTGCCTAGCTTGGCCTTATTTGAATCCTATTTTAGGACTAGGTCCCCTTCTCTAAAGTCCCTTGCGATGGATTTCTTGTCAAAGGCTTTCTTGACTTGGGCTTGATATGATGCCAATGTCTTCATGGCAAGGTCCCTAGGTTCTTCAAGCTCCATGAGTTCTACCATCCTCATGCTCATAGGTTCACTCTCCATCAACTCAAATTGATGTGCTTACTCCAAGGTAGGTAGTTTAAGAGAAATGGGAAAGTTGACTTCCCTCTCATACACCAAGACAAAAGGTGAGTTTCTAATGGTAACCTTGGGAGTCACTCTATCAGCCCATAAGGCTATCCTTTGCTTTGTATTCCATACTCTCTAGTTTTCTTCCATATTCCTCTTGATAATTATTATCAAGTTATTGTTTTTGGACTCTACCAATACATTTCCTTTGGGATAGTAATTAGAGGATGCAATGAGGTAGATGCCCAACTAAAGTTCCCATTCACTTATCTTCATGCCAATAAATACTAAGGCATTATCTAAAATTATTGTGGCTGGTACACCAAACCTGGTCACTATGCTATCATAAAAGTCTAACACTACTATTTTATTGGCTTCTTTCAAGGAAATTATTTCCACCCACTTAGTGAAGTAGTAAGTAGCATTTATTACCCATTTGTGTCCTAAACTAGAAGGTGAATTGATCATTCCTATGAAGTCCAAACCCCATTACATGAAGGGTTGTTCCAACTAGTTTGGGTTGAGAGGAAGGGTTACTAATCTTTGTTTACCTACAAATAGAGCACCTTTTTGACATTTTTGACCCATGCATAGGCATCTTAGAAAAGTCTAGGCCAATAATAAACAAATCTCATCACTTTTGATGTTATTGTTTTTAGAGCAAAATGGGCTCCTACAAGCCCATCATGAATTTGCTTCAATATATTTATCACTTGATTATTATCTATGCACCTAAAAACCACTCCATTAAGGTCATTTATAAATAAAACCCCATCAACTAATGCATAAGTTATGGAATTAAGTCTAAAATACCTTCTCTTTGCTCTATCCATACCTAGAGGATACTCACCTCTCAACAAGAAATGTGTCATATCCTAAAGCCAACTAATGTGAGGTGGAGGTGTATCTAGTTGTGAGTTTTCTTATGTCACCAAGACAACTTATTTATCTTCCTAAAGGTCATTATCCATATGCTCATATAAGCCTTTTCCTCTTACTAGCTTAGTGACTTTGATCTCCATGTCATACTCTATGACTTTGGTAATCCATCCAAATATCTTCTAATTTAAGTCCTTATTGAGGAGAAAGTCCCTCACTCTAGAATGAGACACCATAAAATGAATCATGCAATTGGAGAAAATTGGTATGAACTTTGTCATGTCCCCTTTTTAATTGACATGTTCTGAGTTCATGGTTAGCCTATTATGTGACCTTCGTAGGCTAATAAGATGGATAGAGGGTCATAATGGAGCTCAGCTCGACTTTGATTCACAGGATTTCTACATTTGGTTTTCATTCAGGGTATTTCAGACACATTTGGCTTGAGCTCCTACTTTTTAGGGATATTTGATAGGCAGCGGAGCACCTTTATTATGGTATGGTTATGTGCGGAATCACTCCCTGATTCACTAGCTTCGATCGGTTCGTGGATCCGACATGTATTGAGGGAGATATTAATATTTGATTGATTTAATCAAATATTAATTATTTAGCCTAATTTTAATTAGAAACCCTAATTCTAATTTAAGAAACCCTAATTAGGGCAAGCATATCTTTTTGAGGGTATAAGGGTTTCTCATGGAGGCCATTGTTGATTATGCTATTGATTATTGATATTGATTTTGAGAATTTCTTCTGTGAAGACTGAGCCTAGGGTTCAAGGATTCCATTTACATTGGAGAACATTCCCTCTTCAGTGTGTGCAATTAAGAGGCTATGGAATATCAGCTGATCTATTGCCAAATTGAGAGATAGCTTCATCCAGAAGTTATCACAGAGGTACAGATTTGAGAGATAGCTTCATCCAGAAGTTATCACAAAATTTCAGGTTTGAGAGATAACTTCACACAAAAGTTATTATAGATATTCTAGGTATTTCTTGTTTAGTTTTTGATCCAATAAGTTATACAGATATAGATCTGTTGTGTTAGAATCGTATATTCTTGAGATCAGGTTGTTCAGCTATCAAGGGTTAAGAACAGACAGGTTGGCAGCCGTACTAAGTCTGTACAGATTCGCTCAGGCACCAACCTCGACAGACAAAGAGCTTCCAGTGACCGACATCGATCGACTGAAGACCGACGTCGGTAGAAATCTGACTGACAGTGACTGACGTTGGTGAGATATCGACCGACGATGGCATTTGTGTGTCGACACAAAAAAGCAGAGACCTTCCATAATCTAGATTTCACTTCCAGATTAGCACAAGCCAGGGTTTTAAGACCAGATTTTCATATTCTTTTATTTGTATAATAGAGACTCAATTGTGTAATCGTCCAGAAGAACAAGTGATGAGATCTTTGATTTGCTATTGAGATATTATATTGTGATTTGTTTATGCATATGTGAATCTATTCTACAAAATTATATCTTGTTCAGAGCTTTATGTGTTTATATATTCCCTATTTGAAAGGGGATATTACAGTTGTTCAGAGCTTTTGTAGGAGAAAAAAGAGCCCCTAAGTAAGGGACATCACAGTGGTATCAGAGCTAAATCCTGCCAGCCTGAGGGTCTATAGATCTTATGCAGCCACAAGAGTTGGGACCACACAGGTATAACACACGCAGCCGAGCCTTGCTTGAAGGTACCCAGTTATTAGATCAGAGACCAATAATCATGAGTGATAGACGTGAGGGCAGCCCACCCAGGGGCCACAGGTATGATGCTGAATAGGACACCAGAGAATTTCACCACGCTATGATGACAAGCCAACAACAGATGAATCAGACACTATAGGCACTTATGACTATGATAAGGGATATGAACGCACCTGATGGATAGAATAGGGACCAAAGAGATGATAGGAGTGCTATGATTAATCAGATACCACAGCAGACTCACTCCAGAATAGCTGATAGACCTACACGTCCTACATTTGTTCAAGAAGAACCAGAGGCACCAGCAGAGGAGGCAGGGAATAACCCATTTGCAGATGTTTACATGGCTGCAAATGATGAGTGGGACTTATTACCTCCTCATGTTCAAGAGAGGATGACCTTTGATCATTTTGTCAATCTTAGGAGAGAGCACTACAGATTGATTAGACAGGATAGGAGGCCTAGAGTTCAGTTCAGTGAGCTGAAGAAGGCTACTGGTAAGCTTTCTTTGACTAATTTTGATGGTAGCGGCAAGATGACAGCTCAAGCTTGGGTTCATAAGCTTGACACCTTTTTGGCATTGAGACCAATGTCAGAGATAGAGGCCATCAAATACGCCACTTTGCACTTGGATGGAGTAGCACATGATTGGTGGTACCATGGTATGGTAACACTTCAGCATAATCAGGTAACAGAGTACCAGGACTTTGTGGATAGATTGGTTGAGCGGTTTGACAGGAAAGACCCTGAGGTTTACTTTTGAGATCTGGCACAGTTGAGACAAACAGGTAACTTGGAGTCCTTCATTGGTGAGTTTCAGAGATTAGCAGTCATGGTGCCCAATATTTCAGAGTGTAGATTGGTAGTTCTCTTCATGGAGGGATTGACAGAGCCATTGAGAGGTTGGATCAAAGCCTTTGATCCTCCTTCATTACAAGTAGCTATGAAGAAGGCACATAATATGGAGATGGCAACCCCATCCAATAAATCTAATTCCAGAGGTGCTTCTTCATCTAGAGACCATAATCACTCCCATGGGGATATAGAGAGACCGGGTTTTAACATAGATAAATCCAGGGTTAAAAATGATTCACAGGCCAATCCAGCAGCACCACCTTTGGATCGTGAGGTGCTTAATGATCTATGTAGGAAGAAGCTTTGCTTCTATTACAAAGGTCCATATGATATCCATCACGATTGTCCTTTGAGGCCTAAGGGCAAGGCGAATCGTATGATGTGGATATATTATGAGGATTCAGATTCTGAGGATTTCGAACATCATAACAGTTCTGAGGGGGCAGAGGTAGAGGCTTCAGGGCCTAATACAGAGGCAGAGTTAGAGCTTCACCTACAAGAGGCACGCATATCCAACATTTAGTCAGATGAGTCATTCAGACTCCGTGGAGTTTTGGCAGGGCAGAAGGTTATCACCCTTCTTGATACAGGGGCCACACATAATTTCATAGATGCTAGATTTGTGGAGAAGTGTGGACTCACTACCGTAGATTTTGAGGGCATCAGTGTTAAGGTAGCCGATGGTCACACTCTTAAGTGTGAGCGTATGATTAGAGACCTCCCATTGCGCTTGAACAACTATGAGTTCAAGGCTGATTATTATGTGGTAAATATGGGGGATATAGACTTAGTCTTGGGTATGAAGTGGCTTCATTCATTTGAGGAAGTTACTCTTCGTCTCAAGGACATGGAGGTTCTCTTTAATGTTGATGGGATGAGACATATTCTTAAGGCAATACGGGGCAGCAGCTTCAGATATATGTTTTTTCATCGGATGGAGGTACCTATACCACATAACATGATGGAGGGTGATGACGAGAGCACATTGGCACCAACACAGGAGGGGTATGAGGACGAGCTTGGTCTTGAGGTGAGTTCAGTTCAGGAGTTGTCACATGTGGTGAGGACTCAACTTTCTGTTACAGTCGGGACACAGGTTGATGATGATATGACTATGTCTAGCCTTCACAATCCAGTCTTAGATATTATTCAGGTACAGAGTTTGCTTGCTAATTTTCATTTATGGATTGGATGTTGGGGTGCTTATCTTAGTACTAGAGATGATATGACGCCATTACATGAGAGTTGGGATGGACATGGCATGGGGTTCATGTTAATTGACAGTGGTGGAGATCCTAACTACATTTGGGATCTAGGTGGATTGATTGATTTGTCATCCAGTGATTACTTGAGGGCAAGCAATTTCAGGAGGGGCGGATTGTCATGTCCCCTTTTTAATTGACATGTTCTGAGTTCATGGTTAGCCTATTATGTGACCTTCGTAGGCTAATAAGATGGATAGAGGGTCATAATGGAGCTTGGCTCGACTTTGATTCACAGGATTTCTACATTTGGTTTTCATTCAGGGTATTTCAGACACATTTGGCTTGAGCTCCTACTTTTTAGGGATATTTGATAGGCAGCGGAGCGCCTTTATTATGGTATGGTTATGTGCGGAATCACTCCCTGATTCACTAGCTTCGATCGATTCGTGGATCCGACATGTATTGAGGGAGATATTAATATTTGATTGATTTAATCAAATATTAATTATTTAGCCTAATTTTAATTAGAAACCCTAATTCTAATTTAAGAAACCCTAATTAGGGCAAGCATATCTTTTTGAGGGTATAAGGGTTTCTCATGGAGGCCATTGTTGATTATGCTATTGATTATTGATATTGATTTTGAGAATTTCTTCTGTGAAGACTGAGCCTAGGGTTCAAGGATTCCATTTGCATTGGAGAACATTCCCTCTTCAGTGTGTGCAATTAAGAGGCTGTGGAATATCAGCTGATCTATTGCCAAAGTGTGAGATAGCTTCACCCAGAAGTTATCACAGAATTTCAGGTTTGAGAGATAACTTCACACAAAAGTTATTACAGATAATCCAGGTATTTCTTTATTCTTGTTTTGATTCAATAAATTATACAGTTAGAGATCTTCTGTGCTAGAAAAGTATATTTCCAGATCAAGGGTTGAAACAGGGAAGTTGTGCTTAATTGGCGGCCGTACAAGGTCCGTACAGGTCTGTACAGATCAGCTCAGGAACTGACCTCGGCAGACAGAGGGTTTTTAGTGACTGACATCGGCCGACTGAAGACCGACGTCGGTAGAAACGACCGACAGAGACTGACGTCGGTGAGATATTGACCGATGACGGTGACTGTGTGTTGACACAAAAGGGCCGAGACCTTCCAGAATTCAATTTTTACTTCCAATTTTGATAAGCCAGGGTTTTTAAGACTGTATTTCATATTTATATGCATAAGGAAGGACTGCAATTGCAATAGTTTAGAAGGACAGGTGATAAGATTTGTAATTTGCTATTAAGAGACTATGTTATTGTGATCATTCTGAATTTATTCAACAGAAGTTATATCTTGTTCAGAGTTTTTTGTGTTGCTATATTTCCTATTTTGAAGGGGATATTACAGTGGTATCAGAGCTAATGTCTTGCCATCCTGTTGGGTAGTTTGGGTAGATTGAATCAGCAAAGTATCATGATGCCTTCATATACTCAGAAATAGTGGGACAATGATATGAAGAAGCTGGAACATAGTTTGAAGCAGTTGGATGAAACCCAGAGGAGGATGAAGGAAATTCTTTCATATCCTACATCTAAAAACAAACCCGCAAGGTATAAGATAGTGAATGATGAGTGGGACTTATTACCTCCTCATGTTCAAGAGAGGACGACCTTTGATCATTTTGTCAAGCTGAGGAGAGAGCACTACAGATCACTTAGACGAGAGATCAGCATGTCCCATAATTATTATGATTATGAGATAGGAGATAGTGAAGATGAGTATGAGTTAGATGCTTGCACTCAGAGTGTAGAGGTGTGTTCAGATGTTAGTGCACTGAGGGTTGATGATCTCTCAGCTATGGCAGAGATTGTAGAAGAGTCCCAGGATCTGGTTATTACAGATGACACCCAGGAGAATGCAGTGGACAGTTTTGAGGACTTAGTTTCACTGGCAGTTTCTTTCGGTATGGAAGAGTTAGACAGTGATGCTATAGTTGTTGATACTCTGTATGTTGATATGAGCTATAGAATTGATTCACAGAGTATGGATGGTAGTATTACAGAGGTCAGTGATTCTGAGTCTACTCTTTTGGGCCATGCATCAGTGGAGGATTGTAGGAGACAATCTAGCCAGTGCCATCATGTGTCTAGTTAGCTACGAGTTAGTGAGCGAGACATTGCTACTGCTTGTAAACATTTCGATGATGCTCATTAGTTGTTAGCAGTTTATGGATGGGGTTCTCCTACTAGCATCAAGTAGGGAGGCAATTATTTGTCCTTGACAGAGATCCACTCTTTATGGGAGGCTATCCAGATTTTGAGACAGGACTATATGCAGTTGGTCACTGACAGAGATTATCTTATAGAGTGGGGCGGCACAGTGTATGATGCATTATTGGCCAAGGAAGATAAGGTGAGTGAGCTTGCTCAGCAGCTCAAGGTGACTTCTGAGATTCTTGAGAGTACGCAGTTGGCTTTCAAGGAGTCACAATTTCATTTGGCTAAGGTGACTGCAGAGTTGGAGCATTTACGGTCTTCACTGGTACCAGGCCCAATCCATTTATATATTGAGATGGTTGGTGGTGAGTACATTCCTACAGGGGTCGCTGAGGAGCATGTTATTGACGCTGACACCCATGTTTAGGTTTTGGGAGTACCTGATTCTGATGAGTTGGAGATACCAGTGGAGTCGAGTCTCCAAATTGATTCTCCTCACACATATGACAGTGTGGTACTATTCATTGTGCCACCTTTATAGAGGGATCAGTTATGGGATGGATTGGCACCATCTTTTGTAGATGGAATTGGCAGTTGGAGTTGTCCATTCTACTTGGGTTATCATACTTCGAGAGTTTGCTTCTCATGCATTCTTGACTATGGTATTTGTGATCTTAGAGATTGGTTGAGTTGCATCCGTCAGTTTGATTTTGGATTCCCCTTTGTTCTACTACTAATGATATTGCAGGTGTTTGCATTGATTTTCATCAGTGTAGATCATGACTACATTTGGGATCCAAGAGGATCTAGTGGTTCATTGTTTTGAGATTGCTTGGGGACAAGCAATTTTAGGAGGGGCGGATTGTCATGTCCCCTTTTTAGAGGACATTGACAGACTTCATGATTAGCCTATTATGCGACCTTCGTAGGCTAATAGGATGGATAGGAGGTCATAATGGAGCTTGGCTTGACTTTGATTCACGATATTTTCTACATTTGTTTTTCATTCAGGCTCTTTCAGACACATTTGGCCTGAGCTCCTACTTTTTAGGGATATTTGACATACAACAGAGCACCCTTGTTTTGATATGGTCATGTGCAGAATCACTCCCTGGTTCACCAGCTTCAAATGGTTCAAGGATCCGACATGTATTGAGGGAGATATTAATATTTGATTGATTTAATCAAATATTAATTATTTGGTCTAATTTTAAATTAGATATTAATTAATTAATTATTTGGTCTAATTTTAAATTAGATATTAATTAATTATTAATTATTAATTAATTGGTCTAATTTTAAGAGCCAAGTTCTAATTTGAGGAATTCTAATTTTAGAAGCCCAAGTTCTAATTTGAGGAATTCTAATTTTAGAACCCCAAGTTCTAATTTGAGGAAATCTAATTTTAGCAAGCACACCTTTGGAAGGGTATAAGAGTTTCTCATGGGAGAGAGTGTGGAAGTATGCATAGATTATTGATTATTGAAAATTAAAGAATTTCTTCTGTGAAGACTGAGCCAAGGGTTCCAGGATTCCATTGCAGTGGAGAACGTCAACTCTTCATTGTGTGCGATTTAGAGGCTGTGAAATATCAGCTGATTTATTGCCAAATTGAGAGATAGCTTCATCCAAAAGTTATCACAGAGGTACAGATTTGAGAGATAGCTTCATCCAGAAGTTATCACAGAATTTCAGGTTTGAGAGATAACTTCACACAGAAGTTATTACAGATATTCCAGGTATTTCTTATTTAGTTTTTGATCCAATAAGTTATACAGATATAGATCTATTGTGTTAGAATCATATATTATTGAGATCAAGTTGTTCAGTTATCATGGGTTAAGAACAGACAGGTTGACAGCCGTACTAAGTCCGTACAGATCCGCTCAGGCATCGACCTCGACAGACAAAGAGCTTCCAGTGACCGACATCAGTCGACTGAAGACCGACGTCAGCAGAAATCTGACTGACAGTGACCGACGTCGGCAAGATATCGACTGACGACAGCATCTGTGTGTCGACACAGAAAAGCAGAGACCTTCCAGAATCCAGATTTCACTTCTAGATTAGCACAAGCCAGGGTTTTAAGACCAGATTTTCATATTCTTTTATTTGTATAACAGAGACTCAATTGTGTAATCGTCTAGAAGAACAAGTGATGAGATCTTTGATTTGCTATTGAGATATTATATTGTGATTTGTTTATGCATATGTGAATCTATTCTACAAAATTGTATCTTGTTCAGAGCTTTATGTGTTTATATATTCCCTGTTTGAAAGGGGATATTACAGTTGTTCAGAGCTTTTGTAGGAGAAAAAAGAGACCCTAAGTAAGGGACATCACAAACTTTTTGAGGATTCTCAATGCTACAAGAACTTGATTTTTTACAAAAGTTTATCTTACCTCATATCCTTCCAGCCTTTGACCAAAAAATGCAATTGGTTGCTTAAGCCCTTCACCATTATTTTACATCAGGATGTCTAATATATTATCAACATTGGAAAAGGTATATAATATGAAATCCTTTGAGAAGTCAAGATTCACAAGCTAGGGTGCTTGAAAAATGGCCTATTTGATAGCCTCAAAAGTTGCTTTACCTTCATTTAACCAAGTGAACACTTGGCTCTTCTTTAAAATGACAGTGATGGGTTTGACCAAGTTTTCAAAACCAAGTATAAACCTCCTTACAAAGTTTATTTTCCCAAGGAATATTTGTATTTCTTTCTTATGCTTGGGTAAAGATAATGCTAAGATAACAATTATTCTATTAGGGTCAATGGATAACCCCTGATTTGAAATAACGTGTCCTAAAAGTTTTACTTCATGAATAGAAAACACACATTTATTAGGATTTAAAGAGATCCCATACTATCTACATTTTTCAAATATCAACCTTAGGTGATCTAATTGTTCACCAACTTTCTTGGAGAAAACTATGATGTCATCCAAGTAAACCAACACCATCGAATTAAAAAACCCTTGATCTTTGGAAAGTTTCCCTAGCATTTGAAAATCCAAAACGAATATTTTGGTAAGCATATGTGCCCCACTTTATGGTGAAGGCTATCTTATATTGATCTTATTCTCTCACTAGTACTTAGTTGTATCCTAAATACCCATCCAAAATAAAGAAGCATTCTGAACCAACAACTATCTAAAGGAATTGCTCCATAGATGGTAAGGGGTAATGATCCTTCAAAGAGACCTTGTTTAGATCCCTAAAGTCCACACACAATCTGATCTCCTCATTTTTCTTTCTTACAGGTACCAAGTTGGCTATCCATGAGGAGTGCTTGATGGGAAAGATGATCTTGGATTCAATCAAACTAGTCAATTATTTCTTCATAATATATTAAATTTTAGGGTTGATATGCCTTTGATTTTGCTTAATAGACTTGGCATCAACCTATAATTATATATTATGTTGGGCTAACTTGGGATCAAAAATTTTAGGTCACTATATTCCTAAGAAAATATATCTACATATTCTCTACAAAGCTCAATGAAATCATGCCTTTTAGCCTTATTACTTACCTTTCCAAGCTTGAGGAGTTTTTATTTAAGGATAATAACTCTTTCATAGTTTTATTCATCATCTAAAATCATTGATTTGTCTTTTCTCATATGGTCTCCTTCATGAAAAAGGACTTCACGGGTGACTAGTGTAGACACCAAAAACATACACACCATAATTTTGAATGTTATAATTCCCTTGGACCACCTTAAGACCCCCTTGGGACCATTCAACCCTCTAACCCCTAAAAAAACCTAACCCATTGTCAATTTAACTTAACTGACTTAACCTAGCCTTTACCCACTTTTTTCCCTTTACCCTCGATCATCAATGGCTAGGTTGACCATTGATGGTCACCCTGACCATCAACAGTTATGGTCCACCTCCTCAAACACTAACATGAAAACTCATCCAGCTTAATTTTTAAAAAATAACTCATCTAAATCCTATTTCAATCCATTACATGTGTGAGTTATAATTAAGAGGCCTAGTTCACATTCTATTGCAACTCTCTTGCCTTAATTATAAGAAGAGAGGAGCTAAGAGGTGAAACCCATCTGCAATCATGATCAAGAAATTATGAATCTAGTATTTTATTTTTGTAGGTCAATTTTCATTAGTAATTTATCAATCATATTAGAGATCCAACTTACTACCACCTCTCCACCAAGTTTTTAGGTACTATCACTATGTCAAAATCAAGCTAGATTTCATCGACAGGTCAAATACCTCAACCATCTACCCAATTGACTTATAGTAAGACAAGTAATTATTTATCAATATTCATTTACTTTATTTCCATTTTGAAATCAACCTAGGTCTTACCCATCTGTCAAAATCCATCTTTTGGATCTCATTAATCAGCCTTTTTACCAACCCAAATCTATACATAGTAACTGTTGATGGCTATCTCAACCACCAATGGTCTATCAAATTTCCATGATCATTAACCATTGATAGTCACCTTAACCATCGATGATAAACCCAACCACCAATGGTCAACACAACTACCAATGGTCACTATGGTAGTAAAAACCAAAAAGTTGTTTTCACCTACCTACCTCTAAACAAACCTAATTTTTTATGTTCCTGCTTGTTCAAAGACCCCTTTCTAGTTTTCTAAAGCATACCCCAACTCTCTAACACTAATATCAATTACGTTAATACTAATTTAATCATTTAAAGTATATATCTATTAACAAGCATTCTTGTGTTCAATTTCAGTACTTTTTGAACATTGATGCAAGTATCTTCTATTTTATTTATAAACTTAATTGTTTAAAACATGTGGATTAATAGCCCTCAAGGAAGATCTTGATTTTGAGATCTAGCTATCTCTAGGAAATCCACCTAAATATCTATCTAAAAAATAAGTTTGCTTTAGTGATTTATTATCTATAGGTCATCCTCCCAATCTAAAGAGGAGCTCTTCACAATCTTATGATTCCATGCATGCATAACCAAATAAGTTTTTCAACCATACATATACTTAGTTTATTCTTTTCCCTTTTACAACAATAAGCATAAATTCATTAAAACATTCTGGTATGCCCAGTGGGACCCATTTGACTTTACTTAGGTTATTTTTTTCTTGTATTCTCTCTCTATTCTATGCTCATTAATGAACTCAAAATTTTCTTTTGGGCTTAAAATTAAGTGCATACACCAACTGCTTAAAAGTTTAGTTCACATAGATTAACTTAGAAAAGCAAAGTAATCTATCATAGCTTCATTATTTATTGTAAACACACAACCAAACACTTTCATTAATTAAACATAAAACAAACTTGAGACAAGGCCCAACTAGGATTCAATCACCTAGAAATAGCCTTATCCTTTCTTGATGATCCTACTTGGAGGTCATTACCAAGGGGATAACCAACTTAGCTCTCTAGTTGAGTATAAACTCTAGATATCAATATATATTGGTTAAGAACCTGATACCCTTATCTTTATATTGTGTGAAGTGAGGGGTAGGACCAAATACCAAGCCATGTATTGATTCTAATATAGATTCTTTTTGTGTGCCTAAACACAACCTAAAAACAACCTTAGACTACCTCTTTAGTACCCACTCTACAAACCAATTTCAGTCACACATATTATTAAGGCATAAGCCAAAAGTGAGATTAATTAAAACTTTAGGGCTTAACATATCTTTTAGGGTGTGATTTTATTTCTTTGATCATTTTATTGTCTTTTTTTTTGAGTAGTAAGGCTGTTTGTGTTTTCTATCTCCCCTATCTCATATGGTTCTCACTTTCCAACAATAAAGAGAACTTAAAAAGTAAAACCCATTACCCATCCAACCTTCCTATTATAAATCTTCATACACATACTATATTTTTAAACCAAAAAACTCACCACACCCCTTGGGAATTCCTACTTTCCCTTAAGAGGTTACTCAAGGAGATGCAGATTTTGCCACTTTCTTAGACAACAATCTTATAGCCTTGGAACATTATGTTACAACCATGTCTTACCTTACCCCAATTTTGGCCCCACTCTCAAATCCACCTTATGGCATGCCTCCCCACCTAATGGGGAGTACCTCTATTTCTGTAGTTACTACCCAACCAATGACTACCCAAGCTTCCTCATTAACCAACAACCCCTTTAAGACTAAAATAGAAAACCAACCAACCCAAACTATCACTACCCTTATACCTTCCACGCATACCAACCATTAATCTAAAATAGGAGTGATTACCTATAGAACTACCAAACTTCATTTATCTACCCCCAATCCATCAATGACTACTCTACTTCAAAGACTTGTGGTGTTTATACCCTCTACCTTTCCATCAATTAGTACAAGGGTCACCACCCTTTCATTGGTCACCAATCCAACTACCACTCCTATCTAATGATCACCCCTTGGAATAACTTTTGAATATATCCCTAACCTATAATGGCATGTACCCATACCCATAACCCAACCACCTACATATACCTACCCTAATGTATCTTCCACCTAACCATTGACATCCACCTACTAATATGTGGTACCCTCCTAACCTTTTACCCACTATTAGTATGTATCCCAACCACTACACCAATATACATATTATAACCTTTTAGGTGCATGAACCCAAGATAACCTAATTAATATGCTTATGGATAAGATGACCACCTTAGATTCATCCATTTTAGGTGCTCACAACATCATATTATATGACCAAGTCTGTAATGAGCCCATCCATCCATCTATGCCTATCAGGGCATATCCTCCTTAATGGGAACTTCCTAAGTTCTATAAGTTTCAAAGTAAGGAGGAGCCCCAAAAACACCTTAGGGAATTTAGGAATGCTTTTTAGCTCATCACTTATGATTATGCCCTTCTTCTCTGCACCTTCCCCATGTATCTAACTAGTCCATCATTGGATTGGCATAGTGCCATACCTAAGCACTCTCTTTTCTCCTTTAACCAACTAGATAAAATATTCTTAGACCAATTTTTGATCAATATCTCCAAAAATATTTCTATCACTGACCTCTACTCCATTCAATATTTTGAGGATGAATCCATTGTTGATTTTGTGGCTTGTTAGAGGGGCCTGATTAACCAACTCTCCTTCTCCATACCTCAACCCAAAATCATAGAGATCTTTGTGAGGACATGTGATAGGCATATCTACTCTACACTACATGTCCAAATATTCCAAACCTTTGATGAATCTTTTACCTTAGCACATAAGTTAGAGAACTGAGCCATTGAAGAAGGAAAGCTAAAGCTCAAAAATAAGAACTCAACCTACAAAACCAATGATGCCTCTTCCTCCAAGTCAAGTAACTAGTCCAATACTAATATAAAGACCAAGGGAATTATAAATGCATTTGTCCTTAAATCCACTCTATTATGACCTTAACCATTGGTGTGTCTAGGGATATGTGTGGCCAACTTGTGGCTTACATACCTATTTTATTTACTTATTACATTTCTCTATGTTCTTAGATAGGTCAACCTATGGAATAACCTTGGATAAGTAGACTATATATAAGAGGTAGTGGTTAGTCTTTATTCATTATGTTAAGTATTCTAATATTAGTTCATTGATGTGGAGGTTTCCCCCTTGAAGTGGCTTTGCTATATTATCCAATATTCTATTTTGCTATCAATTATTGTTGTGTGATCTCTCATATATGCTTATTTTATGTGATATAATATCATTCTATTTGAACATCTAAGTAATTTCATTACAATTAGTATCATAGTTTGAATTTAGGAAAGTTTCTTATAGCATTTTTTTTGGATCTGTTGAGGCATGGATTTTAGGAATGGTGGAAGAAAAAAAACATAACTTGTAATCTGGGAAGAATTATTTTTTTTCATCAGCATAATATTGCTCAAAATGATTTTTTGAAAAAAATATTTTAAAAAAAGTCTAGGAAATTTTTTTCCCTTTGTACAATTGCAGTCATTAGATTCATCTCAATGAGATGATTATAATGGCATATTCTATAGGTACACTTTTTTGGTACCAAAATTTTACCCTATGCACAAAGGTAGTCATTGGATTCATCTTGACAAGGAAATCACAATGGTACAATTTCTTGGTATAATTTTTTTGGGATAAAAACTCTCTTAGGGCTTGTATATGGCAGGTTCAGGTACTCAAGGAAGAAAAGGGGGGCAAAAAACTCCTAAGACTCCTTCTACCAATGACATGGAATCTAGAAATTTAGATTTGATGATTTCTCAGCTTTAAATAGACATAAAGAACTTGGTGAGGCATGATGACTTTGTTGTAGTCTAAGCTAATGTTTCAGGGATATGTGAAGAGAGTAATGGGGTTCATAATGAATTAAAACATATCACTACACAATTGGCTACCCTTACATCTTAGTTTTAGCCCAACAACCCTCCACTTCAACATTCAAATCCTCCTCTCAACAACTCTCATGATGGTATGAAACTGATGTTACCAAAAGTGGACATGATTAAGTTTGATGGTAAGGATCCTCTGACTTGTATTACCCAAATTGAGAATTTATTTAAGCTACATCAAACCCCTATTTCTCAGAAGGTGTTAATGGCATCCTTATATTTGAAACCTAATCAATTCATTTGGTATCACTAGTTTTGTGCTCAAAATAAAAAGAATAGTGCTCCTATTACATGGTCTATTTGCATTGAGGAGTTTTTGGCTCATTATCTAAATAATGTCTTTAAGAACTATTTCAACGAATTAGCCAAGCTATATCAAACACAAACTATGAAGGATTATATTTATAAGTTTCAAAATCTTTCTTTAGGGTAGAAGTTATCACTGAGAAAAAATTGATTGATCTATTTTTGGGTGGCCTCAAAGATAACATCTAATTTGAGGTTCAAATTTTTAACCCAACATCTATATCAGAAGCTATCCCTAGGGCACATATGATAGAAGAAAAAGAGATAGTCAAAAGGAAAAATTTCACTATTGGTCATGATCAAAACTTTTAAGCACCATCATTTCCACATCCCACTTGATTAACACAATGAAAAATTTAAGGAGAAACAAGCCAAAGGGTTGTGTTATGGTTGTGATAGCAAATGGAGCAAAGATCATCATTGTGCTAAAAAGAAGCTATTTTACATTGAAGGTGCTAATGATGATGAAAATGATAAAGAAGTACATGATGAGGATGCAAAAGTTCCTAAGGAGGAATCTAAAGACTCTCAACCTACTATTTCTTGTTATTCCCTTTCAAGAATTAGTACTCCCCAAACTCTTAAGGTGATGGGTTTCCTTAAGAAATATAAGGTCACTACTTGATTGATTTTGGGAGCACACACAACTTCATCCACAATAAGTTGGCTACTCATTTGCGCTATTTCATTTATCTAGCTCTAGAATTTTAGGTTATGATTATAGATGGTGGTACTACTAGCTATTTAGGTAATTGTAATAGTATTAAGTTGGCCATGGGAGACTACTTATTAAATTCTCCTATGTTTGCTATTCCCATGGGTGGAGCTAATATTATTTTAGGAGTCTAGTGGCTCACCATTTTGGGTACTATTGAGATGAATTTCCAATAATTATTCATTTATTTTCATTCTAAAGATAGGACATTTGAGCTATGAGGATTAAGGGATAAATCTCCACAACTTGTTAGCTCCCATCAAATGACAAATATTATCTTTAAGGGTGCTGAGGGATTTGTATCTCTCTTGTTTTCCATGGAAGTACAACCAACTCAGCCATCTCCACCTCTTGATTTGAAATAAGTGATTG